>JABSTQ010010290.1:0-446209 GCA_013358835.2 Ixodes persulcatus
CGGTTTTGTTTACCGTATCCGCAGACGAGAGCAGACGATCGGTACAGGTCGCGCCCCCTGCAACGGAAACCTGCATCGGCCTCGTTGAAAATGTAGATATTTGCGTTTGTTTGTACAATCGCAGAAACTGAAGCAAATAAAAATTTCATCCTAAAAATATAGAGAAACAAAAACAATGTATACCTGCTTATAGTTCGTCTCGATTTTTTACTGGAATGAATGCGCTTACGTAATACAAAACCTGGCGCTCCATGGCGTGTCGCCACTGGCGCTGCGAAGTTCTAAAATGTTCGTCTGCTAAAAAAAGCAGACGAGCTTTCTGACAACAAAGACGCTCGATCTTTTTGACGATGACTTGGAGTTGGCTATATTTGGAGAAAACAATTTACAAAACGTTCTTTTGTTCGACTGTCTGCGCACTAAGAGAGGCGCTTGTTGGCGGCGAGGCATGGGACGTTCAACTTAGCGTCGATGGACGAGGAGGACGTCGTACGGCTGTTCAGGTTCACAAAGGAGGATCTGCTTCATCTCCGATCGGCGCTGCGCATCCCGGAGACGTTGACAACCAACGGCTGAATCTGGGTGTCAGGAACTCGTTTGCCACCGTATTTTTTTTTTTTTTTTTAGTTTACCCGATTCATATCCTCGGAAATAAAATAGTTCCTCGATCGTACGTGGTAACTTGTATTGTAAGTCATACGTTCTCAGTGGGCAAGCTTTGGTGTTTTACATCAACCAAATATGATGTTTACTTCAACCACGTCCTGATATGCTGAAAAGTCGCCGACAGCAAACTCGATTTGACACACAAATAAGAACACGCTCGCGCGCGCTTATTATCAACATTCGAAGTCGTCTGCCAGCGTTCCTGTGTCTTTCCCTCGAGGCCCACTGCAGGGTCGAGCATTCAGAAAGTTATGGACAAATAAAACTAGGAATATTAAATCGCGAAGAAAATACAAAATAACAAAAATATACTCGGTTTCTCAAGTTAAGGCGGTCATTTTTCTTGTACAAAGTTACGAGGATGTCAATCCGTTCCTTCGCTCCTCGCAGCGAGAAGTTCGTTTTTGACGCCGCGTTCAAGCCTTTAAGGACGTCATTCCAAAGCGCCGGAGTAAAAAGAGGATTAGGGCCTAACACCTCCCGAAGTAGGAAGATATCATCTTCCGCTGAAACCCGCTTGCGAGGACGAGGCGGAGGGACGGAGGTAGATACGGCGCCCATGTTGCTCTCTTACGGTAAAGATAGCAGACGATCACGGTCGGACGCCCGCGAACCGATCGTTGTGCCGTGTACGGTACTACCACGGAAAAAAAATTAATAAAGGAAACCTGTAACTTTACTGCGTGCATTTATTAAAACTATCACCCAATATTTAAAGGGCTCGTTTTATAGAATATATGTGATTAGCATTAGAACACAAATTTTTAATACATTCAAAATTTTTAACCTAAAAAGTATCCAGATCCTTGATCCAGAAGGCTGTTGCTCACTCTGTTGACACTACAGATAACCCTCAGTCATAAAGCAGCTGTAAAAACGGGTGATAAGAGCTCGAAATGCACATCCCAACGTTTGTATGGAAAAAAAAAACTTAAAATATAAAAAACTTAAAATATAAAAAGCTTAAAAATAGAAACAACTTAAAATATAAAAAACTTAAAATAAGAAAAACTTAAATATAAGAAAAACTTAATATAAGAAAAACTTAATATAAGAAAAACTTAAATAAGAAAAACTTAATATAAGAAAAACTTAATATAAAAAACTTAATATAAGAAAAACTTAAAATATAAGAAAAACTTAAAATATAAAAACAAATTAAAATATGAAAAAAAAAAAAGGTGAATGGGCCAGCCGGATTCGAACTCTCCGCTACCGCACCCTACGACCTCACGAAATGAACGCTCTAATCCACTACGCCACTAAGCAGACAACTTTCGCTGTGGTACAACATAAGGTGAAACGAAGTATACCACGAGTTATTTTATTCATGTTTGAAGCCACGGCACGCTCTCTCCGCCAGCAAAATAGCCGTTTTGCTAACCAAGCGAGACCATCCATGTCGGCCATTGGTCGTGCCGGTCGTGCCTTACGTTTCGAGCAGCGCATTACGGTAAGATCGCGGAACACAAGCGCATGCGCACTTCGTACCGGAGGGCCCATCGTACCGTATCGGATGGGCAAAAACGGTTCCCTAAAACTCTCTAATGTTATTTTAGTGAAAGAAAGAAGGAAAATATATTTTCGTTTTGGTTTTATGCAGACTTGGGAAGTAATACGTTACAAGTAACGGAGATCTTGTAATCCGTTACTTTTTGAAGTAATGTTGTTGTCGCCACGTTACTTTTTTGCGGAAGTAATTTGTAATGTAATTGCGTTACAAAATATTGGTAACGGATTAGTTTAATTACTCGTTACTTATTAAAAATATGAGCATATACAGTAACTGGGGCAATACAAGCAGAACAGTCATTAGCATAAAGAGAGCAAGTTCTACAAAATAACCATCAGGAAGGGGAAAATAGCCGAAAGGAAAACACGATTCTTAGTATGACCGGTAACTAGAACCACTAGAAAAAAAGGCCAAGGCATGTACAAATATACGAAAGAAAAATATCAAGTAAGACAGCACCGAGTAGGCTCTCCGTCGCCTTCCATCGTGTTTTTTTCTTCTCCCAGACAGGAGAAAGCTCTTCGTGCTTATTTGTTTTTGTCTTTTACACCGTTTCACACTTTCCAACTTCTTCGACGTCTCCCGCCACCTGCACAGACATCAAACGCGGGTCCATACCCCCTCGATTCGTGGGTTCACAAATCGCGTAACAGACGATATAGCCTTGCGCGAGGGGGTCACATTCTTTCTGTCTTTGATGTGCGCTACTGTAGTCTCTTGAGGCACGCCTGAACAGCGCCAGCCGCGAGGCTAAGAACATCGCCTTCGTGGGTTTAGGACGACACTTATTTTGGCTTACTTGTCTGGACAGTGTGGTCGAGTTCACTCCTAACTTGACAGTGAACTGTTAACATAAAGAGGCAGGGGGGCGGGGGGGTTAGGCCATTTAAGGAGTGTTGACAGAGTGAGAGAGAGTGGGAGAGAGAACGCCTAAAGTGGTGTGATCCTCTACTGTTTTGTGGAACCGATGGCCACCGCTTCTCTCGCTCTCTATGCTTTCCCCTTCCCTGGCTTCCACGAATATTGGTATGAAAGTGAGAACCGAACGATCGATAACCCGTAACCGCCACGTTTTCTCTGACTGGTCTAGTTTTGGTCATGGAGTGTCCGTCGACTTCATGGCCATCTCTTAATGAGATGTTCAAAATTCAGTTCATTAAGGAGGACGGAAACCTAGAGTTTCAGTGCATACTTCGCTAGCCAAAAAGAAAAAAAAAACACCTGTCATCAGCAAAAACAATAAAACTCTAACCTACAGAAACTATCAAGGCAAACTGGGACACCGGCATTCCGCAATGGCTCTAATATACCATTGTAACGTTATAGCCAAGTATTTCTTTTCTTAGGATAACAGGTAAAACACCCGAGTCAAAAGGAGCTTTCGTAGATCGCTTCTGTATCTCCGAATCTCGTATTGGAGGCAGACGGTGCTACTGAGCATGCGCAGCGCTTGCTTTGTCTGCACAATTCTTGGGATCATTTCGGTGGCCGTAAGCTAGCGGGATGGCGGGTGTGGTTGCAGCTTTCGATACTTTTGTTAGCTTACAGGTGGACGGAGTGCACCTTCACTCTTTTTTTTTTAAATACAATATTTTATTTTTACAAGAACTACCATAATACGGGCGAATGAGAAATGAAAGTTGTGTTGCAGAACATTTTTGAAAAATATTCAAATTGTTTCTATTGTTTTCTGGATAAAATGCACGGACAAATTAACGTGAATTATTTTGTAACGTACAAGTAAAGTAATTCGTTATTTTCTAGAGAAAGTAATTTTGTGACGGTAAATCTAGTGCATTTGAGGCTCCGGAATATTTAATTGTAATCCAATATATTTTTTTAAGTAACGAGCACAAGTCGGTTTATGAACGTTTCATGTTTGAGTGAAAAACTATTTATAAAAAGGATAAAAAAATAATTGTGTGGTATTTTAATGGTTAAACGCACGTGTAGATGATCGAGCTACTCATAAAACAAAACAAACGGAAATATATTTGAGTAGCCAATTAGCGCCGGTCTCCACTGTTGCGCGTCTTAATTTTATTAGATTTGGGAAAGTAACACCATCGCCTTCCCTGCCTGCTAGCAGGACAAAAACAACCATATACATACACACGATCAAACCTCGCCAGGCAATTGGTTGATTGGTCTCAGTTGCCATGGCTATCGGCGGTTGGGTTCATTCAAATAATCGAAGCTTCGAAAGGGTCATTTTGAACAAGTCACTCCAAGATCGCTATGGAGCCTCATTGTACTGAAATCATTCCTCTCAAGTACAAGCGTCCTCGGCGCTGTGCATGCAATTGACTTATTAATCATGCTGAGCTTCAGGGAGCTCTTACATTTGTTTTGTTGTTCTTGCGTGTTGAAATAAGAAACATTATTTGTTTTAATGTCACCAAGCACTGGCGCCGCATGAGGTAGTGGTGCGAAGGTGTGCGCTTCTTTCGCGTGTGTATGGGTAACTATACTCTGTTTCATACTTAGTGTGCAACGCTGTCAAAGCTTTTCGCGCGAGCATGGGGCTTGATCTCGTTGATCATTCGCACGCGTTCTCGCGCAAACAAAACCATAGATGAAGCCACGCGCTCGAGCAAGTAGCTCTGACAGCGTTGCACGCTAAGTATGAAACGGAGTATAAATCTCGATACTTAGTCAATAATTCTACAGAGCTACCCGTAACCAGGGAATTTATGTTGGCTCAGAAAGTATGGAAGGGTAAAACAAAAACTGATAATTCCACAAAACAAATTGCGACCATACGGATTGCGCATATCCCAGGATCAAATGCCTGAATAAGGTCTTGAACTACACATTATTTGTGAATGTTCAATGCATGCAACAACTGTTCTAGCTTCTTTGTATATTCTTTTAATGAAAAAATACCTACCTTTTTAAGCTAAATTGCAGTTTTTTTATTATTGTAATTGATTTCCTTGGACTCGCCAGTACAATGAGATTACACATTTTGTTCTAATTATACTTATTCAAATGAACAAAACACTATAACATCTTTCATTGCTTGAAAGATGCAGAATAATATTTAACCCCATGTTCGTAAAAAATAAACGGCTGCCAGATAGTTAAACAAGGCCCTTCTTTAATTTCAACGTCAAAAAGATCGAAGTAACGAGAATGCAAAACGCACAAAGGATTTCGAATAAAAAACAAATTAAACGCTTACCGAAAAAAAAAAAAAAAAATCCCCGCAGGCCCGGAAGCCGCTTTGTATTCAACAGCTTGATTAGGACTCGGACAGCTTGTCTAAATCAATAGCCAAATAAAGGAGCTCTTTTTTATTATTACGCGAGCGTCGATTATTGAAAACTTCTTGATAAAAACTTGGGGGGCTGTTAGGCTTCGACTTTAAAAGTGGTACAGGATTGTGTTATCGGCTCGTAATCGCCAAGCCTACTCATATTGTCATCAATGACAGGAACATAAGAGGCTACAATATTGTTTCGAATTGAAGATTTAATGAATGAAAATGTGCTATAAAAAGAAGGCTGGCGTTGCACGCGTCGGTGGTGGCGTCACAGCAGGATACAGCGCCGGGGCGAGACTGACCCTTTTTCTTCACGTGAAACATCCTTTGTACACGCGTTGTTTTCTGGAACATTCGCCGTAGAACGCTCGGCGCCCAGAACATTTGTAAATCAATCAGACGACATTGTTTTCGAACTTACGATAACGCCAACTTGAAAGATTAAATAAATAAAGAGTCTGCTCTTTGCAATCAAGCCTTTAGCCTCAGCGCAACAGCCAAGCGCGGTAACCATCCGGTCATGCACGCTGCTCTCTTCGGGCGACAAGTATGGCATTACTCTCCCCTTTTAAAAGCGCATAATCTCGAAGCAACGTGCCAAGAAAAGAAGTCAGCAAAACAAACATAAATAATCGCGAAACACAGTCCTATCCAGCGTAGTACGAAAACACCGTTCACAGTCCTATCGAGCGTAGTACCACTTGAGAAGCACGACGCAGGCGACTTCGGTCGTGGAGGGCGGCGTGATAAAGTCCGTGTTTCGTCTGGTGTCACTTCGCAGTTCAGGCCCCTTAAGCGACGAAGCAACTTGTACGGTCCGAAGTACCGTTTTAGCAGCTTCTCGCTAAGACGGCGGCGGCGAATGGGCGTCCACACCCACACTCTGTCTCTGGGCTGAAAGTGGACGTCGCAACGATAAAGGCTGTACCGTCCCGCGTTAACATGTTATTAGTCATAGATCCGCGGGCGCGTGACCTGGCGTACCTCCTCTACTCGTTGGGTTATCAACTGGGCGTCATCGGGTCCATCGTTCGCTGGGTCGTGGGGTAGTGTTGCGTCGAGCATCGTTGTCACCAATTTTACATGCACCGATTGTAATGCTGTCATTCCAGTCGTCTTTGGGACTGCAGTGTTAAAAGCGAAAGTGACGTACGGCAATACTTCATTCTAAGTCATGTGTTCAACGTCGGCGCACGTAGCGATCATGTGGGCGATGGTCTTGATGAGTAGCTCTCCCCTATAAAAATGATTTTTGACTTTTTATTGAAAACGTGTTGACTTCTTGTTGACTGTGATTACTTTCTTTTCACTTTGACTTTCTGTTGACATGGACAACAGAAAGTACGTTGAGTTTCTATTAACTTTATGTTGATTTTTTTTCGGCTGACTTTCGGTTGACATGGTCAACAGAAAGTTTGTTGACTTTGTGTTGAAACTTTTCTGATGATTTTCTTCAGTCCGAGTCAAAACAAAGGTGTTGACTTTCTATTGATTTTATGTTGATTTTTTTTCTGCTGACTTTCTGTTGACAGTGTGATCAAAATGACTCCAGACGTTCTGTTTACTTTGTGTTGAAACTTTTTAGTTGACAATCTATAGCCAGTGTCAATAGAAAAGCTACAGACTTTCTGTTGATTTTTTATTGAACATTTTACACCTCGACTAGATGTCAAAAGTGGCTGTTTTTCAATAGTCTCTGACAAGGTGAGAAAGGGAAGCAGCTTCAATTGTCCCATCTCCAGCGCGAGCCGCCTAGTACCCTCTACAACGCTTCGGCGTTCGTGCACGTCGAGCGCGCGCGAGCAGTCAAAGCACAACGGAAGGCATGGGGCACGTGCTGAGGCCAGGCGTTCGAAAGGCATGCCCTGCCATTCTGACTTTGTAAGTAACTATAGTGACTTGAATGACCATACTAAATCGTGAACTAGTAAAGAGAAAGCAAAATAATTATTTGAAAGTGGAGAAACTCCCTTGACTAGCTTCGTCCTGAGTGGTGCTATGCAAAGAAGCGATAATATTTCTTAGTCGTTTTTGTGGGTGTTGTTTTAGCGACTGTCCCGAATTATTATTATATGTGCCAATGCTTTCTAGTAAGAAATATCGTCCACGAACTTTAAAACACTGTTTTCCTTTTGAAGGACTCCCGAGGAGAAGATCAAATACTTGGAACCTTAAGAAATGTTGAAGTGGTCACCGGCCAAATGAATTCCTTCAATATGTAGGCTATATAAGGCTCTGGAGCAGTCAATGGGACAGTGATTCAGGTGTTCAGTGCTTCATGGTGTTTTTGTTTGTATTCATTTCTAAAGTCTAGTTCTCGGATGTAGTGCCTTCAAATACAACAGAAACACCATTTACTAACAAAATTAAAAAAAAAAAAAGAATCGCGTTTTGTACGTAATTTGCTGCAGTTAATTTGGAGGAGAGTGAGAAGCCATAGTAAGCTTCCAAAACTTTGTTGAATGAATATCTAAGCTGTAAAGTATTTTTTTTTTCTTTTTAATCTTCTGTAGGTTTTCGGTTTAAAAGTTGTAGCATTTCAATTGAAAAGCAGCAGAAAAAGCTTCTTGGAGGCGACCGAATGTTTGTTGACATTTTATTACAAAGTGGGTCAATATGCAAAGGAAAGTCAACAGAAAAGCTAGAGAAAAGTCAGATGAAAAGCTATTGACATTTTATATCCTCTGATAACCTTTTCAACAGCCTTTCAACAGAAAAAGCATCACAGTTTTTGTAAGGGCTGTCCTTCTGTTGGTCTGCGGATAGTATGCCGTGGTTTGACGGTCTTCTGTGTGGCTTAGACGAAGTACCTGCTTGTTCAGCTGCGCCAAGAACGATGACCCCCGATTCGCAATGAAGGTTTGAGAAGCGCAATGTCTTAAATCGATGGACTCAAGAAAAAACTAGGCGATTTCCGCACCAGTCTCCGACGGAAGGGCTTTTGTCTGGGCTTATTGTGTTAGATAATAGGTAGCTACGATTTTTCCACCAGTTTTTATGGTCGACTGCGGAAAAGGACCAGGTAGATCTATTCCGGTCTTCCGGAACAGTGCAGTTTGGTGGAGGAATAGGCTGCAGGCACCTGCCGGCTCCGTCGGCGGTTTCTTGCGTCGCTGCCACTCGTGGCACGATCATGTGTGGAGGTGGACGTTTTTGGGAGCTTGGGTTCATCATAATTGGTTACGAATACTGGGCAGTATCCAGAGGTAATTAATGTGGTCCAACGTCGGGTCGTCTTGACATGCTAAAATATCTCCTGTCTAAGGTCGATCGGAATTTCCAGCAGTCACGCCGAGTTGTCGTCCCCGAAGTTTCTCTTTGTAAAGTACAGCTTGTCGAAGGGCGAAGGCCGGCAGGTTTCAAGCAAAAACAGTGACAGTTACTTAGGCGCACTTCCAGATGCTCACTTAGTCGGCGCAGTTCAAGATTGCCTTGTTGATGTGCCATGTCGTTGGCGTTCACTGCGCCTAGGAACAGCTCGTTATTGTAGACCTCAGTACTGTTAACTCATGTAGTCAGAAACTCCGTCGAGCGATGCGTCCTGAAGGGTCCTTGAAGTTCGCAAGCCAGCAGAGCGAATAATGGTCTTTGACTACGCGGAACGGGGTAACGTACAAGTACGGGCAAAACTTGGTGATTGCCCACATTACCGCAAGACATTCTTTTTTAAAGTCGTGGAGTAATTTCTCTTCGCCTTGGAGAGTGTGCGACTTGTGCAGGTGATGACTCTCTTGATGCCTGCATGCACTTGAACCATTAACGCTCCATATCCTGCGTTACTAGCGCCCGTGCGAGTCTCGGTTTGCGCATCCTGATCACATTGTGTTCAAGAAGAGGAGGAGACTGGAGTCTTCGCTTCAGCTCGTCGAATGCCTGCTGCTGCTCCTCGGCCCATTCGAACTACTCGGCTTCATTCATGAGGTGTGTAAAGTGTGCGGCAACATTTGGGAAATCCCGAACGAAGCGTGGATACAAGGAATCTTCGCACGGCCTTCTTCTTTGTTCGCGCTGGAAAGGCCACGACAGCGCGATTCTTCTCTGGTCTGGGAAGAAGCCTTCGTTGCTAACTTCATGGTCTAGAAACTTCAGTTCGTCAGAGGCGAAGTGACACTTTGATGGCTTGAGGGTGTGTCTGGAGGTATGTATGGCTTGGTGAACAGCACGTTATAGTCGTAAATGCTCGTCGGAGTCGCTTGAAAACGCTTCGACGTCGAAGAGGTAGACGAGACACCTGTGCTATATGAAACCTGCCAGAACGGTGTCCGTGGCACGCTGGAACGTTCCTGTCGCTGTGCTTAGTCCGAAGGGCGTTACCTTGAACTCGTGCAGTCCATCCGGCGTAATGAAGGCTGTCTTCTCTCAGTCTTGTTTGTCGACTTCGGTCTGTCAGGAGCCGCTCTCAAGGACTATATATAAAAAATATTGAGAGTGGCCCGGCCGGTCTAGCGTGTCGTCCATGCGGGACGGTGGATAGACGTCGTTCTTTGCCACTGCGTTCAGCTGCCGGTAGTCCGCGCAGAACCTAAGCGTTTCGTCCTTCTTTACCAGAACGACTGTAGAGGCCCACAGACTGCGTAAAGTCTGAATTATATTACCATTCAGCATGTATTAAACTTGCTTATGGATTATCTCTCTTTCCCTTACGTAGACTCTGTATGGCGATCGATGCACAGAAAGAGCGTCGTCCTCGGTAACAGTGCGGTGCTTTGAAACGGCGGTTTGGCGCACCTCCGACGACTTCGCAAAGCAGTCGGTGCATAAGTCGAGGAGGTTAATCAGCTGCCGTCGTTTCGAGCACGGACGCTTGGGGTCAAGGCGAGCTGCGCTGGCGATGTACTGCCTTGCTGAGATGACGAGGAGTCTGCAGTAATCAAGGCGACTTCGGCGGAGTTCAGGAGTACATTGACGTGGTCCACAGCGACACATTTCGTGAGGTGTAGCGTTTCTTGTCGGAAAATCGTCACGAGGACCACGGTGCGCCCATCCTTAAGTTCAGTTACTCCTCTTGCACCACCTATTTCTTCTCCCAGGAGCAACTGAACGTTGGCATCCCAAACAACTTCGCCTCGGGTATCTGCATCGGTCACGACAGGTACAGCAACACTTGATCGGGGTGGCATGTTTCCGTGGTCGGCAGCAACTTTAACGTCGACTGGCGTTGTTTGGCATTTCTCTATAGGCATAACAGGTGTACGCAGCATCAATCTGTTCTCTCCGAGGTCGACGACGTCGCCGTATTTGCACAAAAAGTTCAAGCCGAGAGGGGCTCCTCTGACGCAGTCTTGTAGAATGACGAATTTCACAGGACACGTCTCGCCAAACATTTCGACACTAGCAGTGCACTTTCACAAGAGTAACCCAATCTCAGGTGCTTGGTACTGAAGTCGGCAGCTGGCAGGAAACTCGGGTCCGTCAGCAGAAGTCTGTACTCGAACGGGGCTCGCTGAACCGGTTCTGAGAAGAGTACGCTGCTCGGGTTCATTCGTGAGGTGTGTAAAGTGTGCGGAAACATTTGCGAAATCCCGAACAAAGCGTGGATACAAGGAATCTTCGCACGGCCTTCTTCTTTGTTCGCGCTGGAAAGGCCGCGACAGCGCGATTCTTCTCTGGTCTGGGAAGAAGCCTTCCTTGCTAACTACATGGTCTAGAACCTTCAGTTCGTCAGAGGCGAACTGACACTTTGATGGCTTGAGGGTGTGTCTGGAGGTATGTATGGCTTGGTGAACAGCTCGTTATAGTCGTAAATGCTCGTCGGAGTCGCTTGAAAACGCTTCGACGTCGAAGAGGTAGACGAGACACCTCTGCTATATGAAACCTGCCAGAACGGTGTCCGTGGCACGCTGGAACGTTCCTGTCGCTGTGCTTAGTCCGAAGGGCGTTACCTTGAACTCGTGCAGTCCATCCGGTGTAATGAAGGCTGTCTTCTCTCAGTCTTCTTTGTCGACTTCGGTCTGTCAGGAGCCGCACTCAAGGACTATATATAAAAAAAATATTGAGAGTGGCGCGGCCGGTCTAGCGTGTCGTCCATGCGGGACGGTGGATAGACGTCGTTCTTTGCCACTGCGTTCAGCTGCCGGTAGTCCGCGCAGAACCTAAGCGTTTCGTCCTTCTTTACCAGAACGACTGTAAAGGCCCGCAGACACTGTAAAGTCTGAATTATATTGCCATTGAGCATGTATTAAACTTGCTTCTGGATTATCTCTCTTTCCCTTACGTAGACTCTGTATGGCGATCGATGCACAGAAAGTGCGTCGTCCTCGGTAACAGTGCGGTGCTTTGAAACGGCGGTTTGGCGCACCTCCGACGACTTCGCAAACCAGTCGGTGCATAAGTCGAGGAGGTTAATCAGCTGCCGTCGTTTCGAGCACGGAAGCTTGGGGTCAAGGCGAGCTGCGCTGGCGATGTACTGTCTTGCTGAGATGACGAGGAGTCTGCAGTAATCCAGGCGATTTCGGCGGAGTTCAGGAGTTCATTGACGTGGTTCACAGCGACACATTTCGTGAGGTGTAGCGTTTCTTGTCGGAAAATCGTCACGAGGACCACGGTGCGCGCATCCTTACGTTCTTGCACCACCTATTTCTTCTCCCAGGAGCAACTGAACGTTGGCATCCCAAACAACTTCGCCTCGGGTATCTGCATCGGTCACGACAGGTACAGCAACACTTGATCGGGGTGCCATGTTTCCGTGGTCGGCAGCAACTCTAACGTCGACTGGCGTTGTTTGGCGTTTCTCTATAGGCATAACAGGTGTCCGCAGCATCAATCTGTTCTCTCCGAGGTCGACGACGTCGCCGTATTCGCACAAAAAGTCTAAGCCGAGAGGGGCTCCTCTTACGCAGTCCTGTAGAATGACGAATTTCACAGGACACGTCTCGCCAAACAGTTCGACACTAGCAGTGCACTTTCCGGTCAGCATTATCAGGTGGACTGAGGCTGTCCGTATTTGCGGAACATCCCATGGTGTCGTCACTTAGTGAAAGCGCTGAGAGAGCTTCCCTCTCAAGACGGAGTAGGCTTCTCCGGTGTCCACGAGTGCCGATGCGTCGTATTCGTCAATAACTACGCAACGTTCTTCTAACCCTCTTCGGCAAGGCCCTACACCAGGCGTAGCCGCAGTTAGTTTTCCCGGCGACGCACGGGGGACAGGCTCCCTCGGCGGGGTCGGGGCGCTTGGGACGCTCAACGTGTTGGCAATAGTGAGCGGGATTTATGACAGAGAGGCGGCGTTGAGGATGGCAAACGTTGGAGGTTCTCCTCGATGTCGCGAGGGCCTTTGCCGTACATTGGGCACGGGTCGTTCGGGCGGAACTCGCGCAGCCCTACTTTCCGTAGGGGTCTGGACGGTAAATGTGGTCAGCTTCACTCAAGGATAGATGATTGATCGCCGATCCTCTGTCCTCCATACGTCGGCGTTTTGTTAGCGTCGGTTAGTCGCGGCGGTCGTAATAATGTTGTTAGTCGTGGCATCGGGGATAGACCTGCTTTGGTAAGTCCAGTCGTGGCGCCACCGAGTAACATTGAGCCGCTGGCGGCGGTTGTAAGGTCATTGTAGAGAAGGTCATTGTCGGCTCTTTGAATACGGCTACAGTGACAGGGGCACCTGTCAAGAACGCTCTCTGAACCTCATTTCGAACAACCTCGACAATGGAGATTGAGTACGGGCGCTCAGCAATCGGGAAAAGCTTCTTAAGCTCCTCCCGCAGGGCGTCGCAGATGAGCTGACGTATGCCGGGCATATTGTGGACAAGGTCGCAAGAGGACTGCGGAACCGCAGTGTACGCTGGGTAGTTTTTGGTAGTGGCTGTCTCTGGCGAGAAGAGCGCGCTCGATGTTGGGGACTTTGATGCTTTCTGGTTCTAAAATCAGTTACGCGCTGTTGTCTCCGAGGCAAAGTAAACTTTTTATAAACACTGCTCCGGTATCCTCCCGTTATGGCGGGTCACTCGTTCGTACTGCTGGACCCAGTCACCAATGTCTTCGTAGCTTTTGCCGCAAAAGGGAGCCGGTGTCTGGGGGCGACGTGCATTTAAACGAGGGTAGGAGCTGTTGTGAACTGCGTCGTTCGTGTGGCCGTCGTTGGTTTAGTCTACGCTGTCCTTCACAAGAGTAAACCCAATCTCAGGTGCTTGGTACTGAAGTCGGCAGCTGGCAGGAAACTCGGGTCTGTCAGCAGAAGTCTGTACTCGAACGGGGCTCGCTGAACCGGTTCTGGGAAGAGTACGCTGCTCGGGGTTCATACACCGCACATCCACCAAAAATGTCACAAATGACGGGAAACGCAAGCTGCAAAAATCTTGTATCACACTGAAGGTTTAGTTGGCGAACTTGTGCCAAACAAAATCGAAGAAGGCTAGCGTCGCAGGCGTCGATGGCTGCGTAACAGCAGGGTCGAGCGCTGTGGCAACACTTGCTGCGGCTCACGAATCGGAGCAACTTTTATACTCGCGGGGGTTTCTGAAACATTCGGCGTAAAACGTTCGTGCTGAGAATATTCGTAACTCGATCAGAAGACAAGGCTCTGGAACTTAAAATAACGTCAAGCTTAAATAATACATAAAAGGAGAGTCCGCTTTTTGGAATCGAACCTGGAGCCTTCGAGCAACAGCCAAGCACTGTAACCATTTGGCCACGTACGATTTGTCTTTATTTATTCGGCAACGCACGCTCTAACTTGGCGACGCGCGTTGCAAAATAAACGCGCGCTCTTTCCCAAGCCGTTCAAGGTGCGCGTGGTCTAGTCGGTAGCGTCACGTGTCACGTGACGTCACATGACGACACGTTTCACGTTATGACCGTATCGACCCGCTGAATTTTGCGGAAACGTTTTTCGCTACATTTCGGGGAAGAAAAACTAAACTTTCTAGAAACTGGAATTCATTTGTATATTTAATCTTCTTTGCCTTCTTACACTGCATGGCACACAGACAACAAAAATTGAAATATGTTTACGATTCTCTGCAATGCCGAATTAGAGCGCAGCTCTTGAGAAGGAGGAGGAGGGGAGGGCAGGGCATGCCCACGTGACGTAACTCGTGACCCTGGTGACGTCACTTACGACTTTCGTGACGTCACGCGGTTACGCCGACTGCGACGGTGACGCCGCTGAACCCGCCAACGGGCGCCTAAAGCTGCGTCCTAAAAAAAGAAGTACCAGCAACTCGTATTGTGCAAAGGCGCGAAGCACGTTGCTCGAGTGAGTGGTCCGCCTCCATTGTCTTGCGAGGGCTGCACAAGAATGTGTATTTTGTTTTGAGCCATTTTTCTCTACTTGCATGACCCAGCCGGACGGGATACGCGCTCGCTGTTTTACGGACTGTCGAGTGAGGTATGACAGCACCGGCCTTACAGCACTGAGACGTAGTGGGTTGGAAGCTCCACTGGTCGGCCGGAAGCTGCATCGCAGCTCCGCAATGCGTCGTTGTCACTGCTCTAATCAGGAAACCTTTGTGTAGTTACGGAGAAATAGGCGCCAGGGCGCATGCTAGAGAGCCCTTTGGTTAATTTTGCTCTGACTGTTGACAATCTTCTTGGGGAACCAACATACCTGCCTTTTGTTTTCTGCGTTTCGACAAAGATGCCTACTGCTTCAAAACGGATTCCTTTCAGGCTTTGTTGGGTGGAGACATGAGGTCACACGAAAACCCATCAATCACCGTGGGCAATGTTCCAGGGACTAGCTTATTTAAGTGGTATCAAGATGCACAATTCTCCCGTTTATAGAGTCTGCTGCACACTACCCTTGATGGCGATTTATTGTTCAAAAAAAGGTTCTTCCTTGGCGTCCTCCTCTTTCTCGTTGTGCATAACGATTTCCCCGATGTCAACTTGCAGATCTTTAAAACACTGTGAACCAGCAGGTCACGGAAACCAGCACCCGGTGGCCAGCAGGATGGAACAACTAAAATAGTTATAGTCCCTCGATAAAACTCACTTTTTAGATTTTTTTATGAATCACCAACCTTTGTTGTAGAAGCGCGAAAGGCACGTGTCGTAAGTGAGTGCTTCGTCACCATTCGCCTCCAAGGACTGCACATTTAAGTAGATCGATGACATTTGCTTCCAATCGGTGCACCCGGCATGCGCCTCGTGCAACGTTCCATCCGCTTTCTAAATGAACAGAAAATTGCATCTCGTCACTTCCATTCCCGTATTTGTTTCCGTCGGTATTTCTTCCATTTTCCTAGATTCCCTTTCTAGGTCCCGCTCGATCCATTCTTGGTACCGAACTCAAGTCCAGACTTGAATAAGACCGCGCCAATCTCGTCTTTGTCTCAGCCTAGACCGCTCGCTGCTTGAGTCTAGACTTCAGTCGAGATTCCGTCGTGTTCTTTCTATCAATTGGCCCTGAACGTTCGTCCGTTGTTGTGACTAACATATGGAAAACGATGAGTATTTTATGCAGAAAATATAATTATTGGAAGTTTGCAGCAATTCTCTACTTTTTGTTCTTAGTAACTTGCATTTAATGCTATTCAATGTTGCATGCTCACTTGAAATCTGGCCACGTGGCTAGTAGATCAAAATATTAAAAAAAAGAAAAACTCATTTGGTTCTATGCCCTGAATACCTTTCGGTACCACCATCCTTCCGGAAAAGTTACAAACCGGCACATCCTCCTTTTGACTCCATGACCACTTTCATGCGTGCTAATTGAATGATTCATGCGAGGCAAAATATCCAACTCATCTAAACGCTGAAGGAGACAGAAGATTCAACCCAGATGGAAGGGCCATCGTTCATGAATATTGAATGCGCCTGGATGTCCACTAATGGATATTTAGTCTCGTTAGATATTCAGGCACGTTGGATATCCGGACGTGTAATCGGGAATACAACTCTAGTAAAAGTTTAAGCTAGGCATTTGAAAACAAAAAGTTGGGCTGTTCCACGCAAAAGGTGTGACAGGTATAATGAATAAAAAGTAAAATTATGAATAAATTATGATGTGTTGAATGTTGAATATATATAGACACAGTCTGAGAGTGTTATTAATATCCTATTTTTAGGTCTGCAACATTATCTGCACAAAGCAAATCAATCCAGAGCTACACGTGCAGAAATCGAGCTTTAAAAGTAAGGTTTAGTATCCTCAGCTTCTCGAGTTTTTCATTGGTTCCAGGTAATTTTTTTTACAGTTCTTGGCTTGAAACAATGTGTTCGTTAAATGTTTTGGTGGAGAAAACGTGTGATTATGTATGTTTACCTGTAACGCTTGTGTTACAGCAGATATTTTTTTTTTTTGCACACAACACCATACGATCTTTGTTTGGAATTGGTTTTATGATCACTGGACAAATAATATAATTGCAGTCATGAGGAGATGAAGGTGTTCTGAACAGTTTTATCAAGGGAGTAGGCGAAGATTATTTTGAGAGGGGAAAATCCGAACACTGCGATATTCATGCCATGCCATACTCCTCCGAGATACTAATTTTTTCGGCAGAAAAAAAGGCTCTTGACAAATAAATTCGACATAATTTATATTTTATGTAATGTAAAATTAAAACCTCTGTAACCTTGAAGTTTCGATGTTCTCGGTATTGATCGTTTAATTTCGGCGTACATTTGTCGTTTCCTATAGGAAAGTTAATGTCGGTTTGTTTTACAGTAAAGGCGTATCCGTATTTTATGGTAGCCCATACTTTTTATGTGTACGTCATATGCTTCCTATATAGGGCCCAATTATTTAACTTAAAACGACCATAAAATTATTTTTGTTGGGTGGAATATGTTCTGATTTTTACAATTTGCATACTCTTCAGTACGCCAAAAAGCAAACTTGTACAGGAGGCTAGAACGACGAAAGCCTGCTTTTTGTTACAATGTTGTTAAAATATGGCGCATTCTTTGCACCTAATTTTCTTCGAAAGCTCTTCACCTTCTCGATGCGGTACTTTTGCATTGCCCAAATGCGTCAGCTGAACACAGCTCACGCACTGGACATGATCACTACGTCACTCGGACGTATGCGCTCGTCAAGAATCAATCAGTCGACGCTGAACTCGCGTTCATGACCAATGAGTGCATTGACTGCAGATATCGTCACTTGCGAACGACGAGCTCCATGGTGTGCTTAGAACACGGCTGAAGCTTAAATTCATCGCGTCAAGGACCTTAGAAAATTACGATCAAAACATTTTCCATTTTGCTTCGGGCTGAGTGTCACAGCTAAGGAGAAACAAGATTAGACCTAATTTCATGGCACTTTTAGTAGGTCTCTAGAAGACTGGCTAGTCTTTCGTTCGAACACCTGTCTCCACGGAGCGAGATGGCAGCACAATGAATGAAATTGGAAGGCGCGCTGCGAACAATCGGCGTGTTGTTGTAGCTGCCACCTTTCTCACTCACTACTCTCTTCATTCTGAACAAGCTTAATGAGAAAAGCATTGTTGAATTCTCTACCTTCTTGGTTGGGGCATATTTACCTTTCTTCGTCTTTGAGGTGCATGCAGGGGTGATAAAAATGCAAGCACACTCAAGTTTTTTTTTTTTTTTATCTCGTTTCTTTTTCCTCTTTACAAAAAAGTAATTAACAACGAGACGTAAACAAGGCGATAGCAGCTAACCCTTCCGAATAATTCACATGCGAGGTGCTCATTTGTATTTTGTTGGTCGTAATTTCTTCAAATGTATTTTGTGGTTTGGTAAGTTTCGAATTACAGCAGGTCGAGTGCTCGCAGCACCTCGCAGAGCTTTAATTCCGGAGCAGTGATAGAAGGGGCCAGTGGGAGGAAGACCAGTCAGCCTTGCTATGGACAATACCCTTACAGGGGCCATTACAATCAACCAATTTTTACACTTGTTTACATTCATGACTCTACAAAGGTAGCATAATATTTGCACAGTAATATTTCTTGCCTTTTAGAAATTAATTTTTCAAATGCATTTTTGGACCGTATCAAACGACTATGCGAAACGTTACTGCAGCCTAAGATATAAACCGTCATATTAGCTATGTGAAACAGGTTGAACCGATATTCGAATTTACGTAATATTACGTACAATGTTCTTCTCCGAGATACTAAATTTTTCGGCAGAAAAAAGGGCTTTTAAGAAATAAATTCAACATAATTTTATATTTTTTGTAATGTAAAATTAAAACCTCTGTATCCTTGAAGTTTTGACGTTCTCGGAATTGATCGCTTTAATTTCGGCGTACGTTTCTCGGGTCCTCTAGGGAAAGTTAATGTTCGGTTTGTTTTACGGTAAATGTTTATCCGTATTTTATTGTAGCCCATACTTTTTACATGTACGTCATATGCTTCGTATATATGCCCAATTATTTAACTTAAAACGACCATAAAATTATTTTTCTAGGGTGGAATATGTTCTGATTTTTACAATTTGCATACGCTTCACTACGCCAAAAAGCAAAGTTGTACACGAGGGTAGAAAGAAAAAAGCCTGCTTTTTTAATTTTAAGTTTCCTTAATCGTCAATCGTCAAATGTTAAAATACGGATGATAATAACAATACGTCATTTTTTTCCCTTTTATAATTGTTTGACTCCTCTACAATACGGGATAGCTATACAGTTTCTCTCCAACATAGCTTGGTGTTTGGTCGTTGGTAACCATTGAATTCCTGCTACTCGGCCCTCAGCGACTCGTATTGTTTGTGGAATGTGCTTATGAAAGTTTAATGTAAATTCAGTTTAATAAAACATAAAGTGAACCAATAAAATGTCACAGCCTCAAGAGGATTCGAACCCATTATTTCTCAAAATCAGTAGCAGGGAGGGACGCAGGCGCGGGACCTCTGGACTCATTAGTTTTGGGGCTTTTATTTTCTTCAGTGTAGTCCTAGCATTTTAGTTTCTACGAACTGCTTTATTGCTGTGAGTTTGCTTTTAATATTTTCCTTTATCACAATATTCCTCAGCTGTAACTTGACATGACGCTCACTTGACATCATATCAGATGTCGTTCGTTGCCTTGGTTGCCGGATGTCAATATAGCCGTGCTGCTGGAGCGATTTCTGACGCTTCAGTTTCACCCATCATGTGCGGCTTACTTTGGCATCCCGCGCAGGCAACAGATATTTCTTATTTCTTACCTACTTTGACGTATTTAAAGTACTAAAAAGAAATCTCCCCGGGAATCCAAAATTACACATATTTAAGCTATTAGAAGAGTTTAACGTGTAAAACGAATGACAGAGGTTTGCATTATAACGGGCGCGTATTACATGTAAACATATAGCTGAGAATTGTGGGAAAAGGAAACTTTTAAGAACCCCTTTAGGACCAGATAATCTTGTTTCTTGCTTTAATTTTGGGGGACTTTGAATACCTAATTAGTTATTTGCGCCTGAAACATACCGACCAGAAGAACAGAATAAACGCCAATTTAATTCTTCACAACGATATAGTTAAAAAAGAAAGGCAGGTACAAGGATGAGTGAGTCATATTAAAAGTTTTTTTTTTTCTAACAATATTCAATTTTACTTCTCATCGCTCAATCCCCATCTCGGCACATTTGGATTTGAATCAGTATCGTAACAAATTGTGGCCATGTATCACTCCTGACTGGTGCACGTTAAATACCCCAGGCTATTTTCTGTTTCACCTTATGATGTACCGCAGGAAAGGCTACAAGCGCGAGCTCCTTGCTCTAGGGCACATCTCGGCGGCGCAAGCTCTCGTGCATTAAGGGTAGCTGCCAAAGCTATGATCTCGCGCGTCTAGCCTTCGCTGCGGTACAACATAATGTGAAACGGCGTATAGCTGTTGCATCGAACTGTCTTAATTTCTTATCTGCAAATCAGGCACCGAACACAACTGAGGCTAAACAGATTTCCTGGTTAATGTGCGATTTCCTGGTTAATACGCGCCCGTTCTTTGTTTAACCAGAAGTTAAAGGTATCTTTTTTGTTTACAACCATCCCTTTTGAACATGCCATCTGAACTGTTTTACTGACAGGCAAGGTTACGGCGCGCTGTGCTGCAGTACCTAGCTTTGATCAAACAGTGAAATCATTCCACATAGTTTAATAAACGACAAACGTATTTATGAACAGAAAGCAAGGGCGCAAACGAGCTGGTGAAGGTTTCGAATAATTTTAGACACAATGTTAGACAAACCCTTGACAATGAGGAAAAGACGAAGGACAACACAACAAACAGAGTCTTGAGATTCTGTGCGTTGTGTTGTCCTTCGTCTTTTCCCAGTCTCGAGGGTTTGTCTAAAATTACGCATTGATACTCTCCTCAACGGGAGAGAAAAAAATGTCATCCACGCATAAGTACATAACCTGAATGAGGCTGAACAAAATAAGTTTGATTCAAATATTTCTCGCTTGTGATTCTTCGATTTTATTTCAAAATGATATACATATGGAAAAAGTGAAATGATAAAACAGGGTAAAAAAATATATATATTTTAGAATTTTTGTTTTTGCCTTAAATATAGGTATTCAATCAGGCTAGTAAATCTGATGTAATTTAACTGACGATGTGATTCCTAGTTTATTTCATCTTGATCTTATTCTCCATCATCAAGAGAAGTGCGCTTGTGCTTCTCTTGATCGGAGCTTCAGGTGTGCGAGGGCACGGGCGAATATTTTATTTGTGCGTCCATAGGAAAGAAACATTTTCGCCGAGAAACTCCGTCGAGAGGTTGTTTGTTTGCGTAAAAGGCAATGCCCTCCGGTTTTAAGTTCAATAAATCTATTGTTCCCCTCGGTGCCTGAAGGCATCACAAAAAGTCCAGACTCTAGTCTCCGAGCATCGTGGCAGCAGTAAAATCGATGCAGTGTAATGGAATAACCCAGTGTTTCTCAGCCATTGATGTGTCGGGGACCCCTTGCGGACCGCTGGCTGTGATGGGGGACCCCTTTCAGCGGGGGGGGGGGGGGGGTACGTAAGTAAGTTAACACGTCTGGAGCATGAAACAGGTGCCTTTTATTGATTTCGTAGTTCCGGAAGCAGGTTGCAAATTAGTCACGGCCGGACTGAACTACAAAATCGTGCCAAATAAAAAAAACATTTTTGTTGAGGGTCTCGCGGACCCCAGAAGTGGCTTCGCGGACCCCCTGGGGTCCGGTTGAGAACCACTGGAATAACCCATAAGTTTGTAACGGTTCAGACTCGTTTTGCTCAGAAAACACCATCATATCGAAGCCCTAGTGCTGGCTTCACCCGTTCTTCTTCCTCGTTCTTCACCTGCAACCGTTGGGCCAGCTGTTCCATAAGCTAAGAATCGCCCATCCTTGATATGTGAATATAAGAATGTTTGAGCTCAGTTCCCGTGGTGGGCCACTAGTTCATTTCCACGTGCAATGCCCGCTGGCCATACACTCTGGCTGTCCTTAAGGCGGTAATCATTGCAGTCGATTCTCTGCACGATCGTATATTGTCCCGCCCTTCGCGCTGCTAGCATTGCTGCGATTTTTCTGCTGGAATCGTTCAGAGTGTGATGATCGCGCAGCACTAAATCGCCGACACTGTGCTCCAGGGGCACTCTCTTCATGCCATATTATTTACGCTGGAGCGGTAGTGTTTTCCCTGGACGTTTGAGTACGAAGGCATGCGCATCTTGCAACCTTGAGGTAATTTCAGTTACAATGCTGGAACAGAATTGCACGAGCTAGTTTTATTTTGCTCATCGGAGGATTTTCCTGTCGTCCGGAACTCTCGTCTATAGCACATGAGCGCTGGAGTACACCCCGTTGTGACATATTCCAGGTTCCGCATTACAAATGCTACCTCTAAACTTCTGACGTCCCAATCCCTCTGATAATGACAGTAAGCCATGAGAGACTGCTTCAAAGTTGCATTGTTGCGTTAAACCAGCAATCCTGCTTGTCGATATGGTAACGTATCTCTGTATTTGATTTCGAGATGTTTGCGGACTGCCTTTCAAAAGTCGCGCACAAAGACTTTGCCGTTGTTGCTCGAAATACTTTTCGGGAACCCATCGCGAAAGAAGATCTCCAGCAACCATTGCAAGAAAACTTTGATTGTAGGAACCCGGAGAAAAGACAGTTCCGCAAACATGGTGGATTAATTCAGCACCACCAGAAGGTTTTTGATTTAACGAGGTGTACTTGGTAGCGGCCCTATCAGGTGAACACTAAGCTCAGCAATTGACTCCAGAGTCCATGTGCTGTAAATGATGCCCTTTGGCATCTGTCGGCGTGGTTTTAGCGTGCTTGCAAGAAGGTACATACCGCGATACGTCAGACTGCATGCCCAGCCAGATGTACCGCTGCTGGATCAGCTTCAATGTCTTAAAATATCCAAGGTGACTACTTAGAGAAGTGCCGTGGCACAGTCGAAGACATGTCTTAAGCCACTAAAGGGGGATCTAGACAATCTGCATTTTTTCTGAAATCTGTCCCAGAATTCCTCTCGGCAGCGATTCACTGTACTCGGCCAAGTTCTGGATCTGACCACCCTGAAGGTTGTTGGAAGGTAAGGTTTCATGTTTTATGTATGCAAATATCCAGGCCCGTTCTGGGTCTTGCCTTTTCTGCTTGACCAGTTGCGCATTATCTTTTAGGGCTCTCAAATCCAGCTCTTCTACAGGGGCCACTTATTCATAACGTGTCTGGAGTTAAAGCTCGGGAGCTTCAATTTGGAACCCCCCCTTTGTGTGTTTTGTTGACACAGGGGAGCATGCTGTGGAATTGGGCGGTACAGTGCGTCTGCTCAATACGTCTGGAGGGATGTTTTCTCTTCCTCGTCGATGTTTATAAGCAACTGAAACCATGCAGTCTCTAAACCCAGGCGTGCACGCGGCATATGTTTGCTTTGTTGTAAATATCCACTTTTATGGGGCACGGTCTTTTTGGGTATCAAACTGGGTGTGTTCCAGGTAAGGCCTAAACTGGTCAAAAGCCCACACAAATGCTGGGTGCTCCCATTTCTCCACTGTGTCGTGTTTGCTTGCTTGAGAGTTGTGCGAATTAATGAAACCGGTCTAAGATTACGATTTCGATCCTGCAGAAGGACTGCAACCATTCTTTTGGCGCTTGCACCGGTCTCAGCGACAAACGGTCTGTTGAGGTCTGCTAGCGCTACTAACACATTGTCTGCAAGAAGATCTAGCATATCATTGAAAGCCGTTCGCTGCTGGTTTTCCGACGTCTATCTAACGTCTTTCCACAGCAGGAATGCGATTGGTTTCGCTACTTCTGAAAATCCAGGAATACAATTTCGATATTATTATTCTAGATCCAAGAATGCTTGAAGATCTATCGATCCCTGAAGGGTGGAAAACTCTCATAGCAGGAACCTACTTTGGGTCTGAGCGACATTCACTTGAAGAAATTATATAATCTTAAAAACTTGAGCGACTTCCTCCACAGGGGGGTCTTGCTGGAACTGAATGTGAGTCAGGGTTGGGCAGTATCGCGATACAAATGTATCGCGATAGTATTTCAGAAATACATTTCGTATCTGTATTTCTGTATCGCGATACATTTTTTCACCAGTATCTGTATTCCTGTATCGAAATACATTTTGAATGTTCCTTTGTATCGCGATACAATCAGGGTGAAATGTATTTCGTTACATTTCTTGAGAAATACTGTCGCCCCCCCCCCCCCCCCCCCATTTTCCGAAAAAAAAATTCCGAACGCATTTTTTTTTAACTTCTGAGGGCACCAGGGTTAAGGAGATGCTGGGGTATTATTACCATGCTGACCAAGGTTCCTTCTGATTCTCCAAACTATTTTTCTATGCCTAATCTTCCCTTTTCTGATAATAGTTGCGTAGTCGTAGACTCGAACCAGGTGGCGTGCAAGGAGTGGAGCCAGAGTTAGAGGCGCAGCTCTTTAGGTAGGGATTTCTTGAATCATTGTTTGCTGGCATCCAAAGTTCGCTTATAAACGTCTCTCTTGCCTTAGCGAACACTGTACACAGGTCCGGCAAAGCTGAGTCCCAGTCCGTTGCACCACAAGCGTGGTGGTGGTTGACTTGATATAGTAGGATGACTCACGCGGTGAAGTTCAACACATATTCGAATGCGTCTGCGGCTGCCCCCGTAATATTGCACGACTCAAAGGAACGTCATTATGCGACGTGAAAGTGACCTGCTGCTCTGGTGATCTGAAACCCAGGAAGGAAGTCAGACATGGCCTCACTGTGCCCACCCAGACTTCGTACACCTGCGACTCGTCTCGAGCGCGCTGTTTCTCGGAGAGCTCGCACCTGTGCTGGCAATATCAGGTCGCAATCCACGAGGTCTCTATTTGGAGTACGCAAGGCGAAACTTGAGGACAGCAATCCATGCGTAGGTAGCGGAGGGTCGGCAGGAAGGACCTTCACATCAGGGACGCCACCGTATCGTTATTTCAACCGTAACAGGAGATAAGACGTGTGTTCCAGGATGCTTCAGGTGGTCCACTATTCTCAAAAATTCCAAATGACACTGCCCACACGATTTTTAACGAGGTCACCTACAATGAAAGTACGTATTGTCCTTTCATACAGCAGCGTGGTAAACTTTCATGTTAAAGGCCACACCTACAGATAAAGAATACCAGTTCATTCCACCGTGACGTCATGTGATAAATGTTGACAGGGGCGTCCTTATTGGACAGGGGCGCGGTGACGTTTTGATGGGATATACTAGGATGACATAGAATTTATTTAGAGGTCGAAGTCTTTTCGCATCCCTCGTCAGACAGACAGGATGTCAGGGAAGGAACCGTGGTCAGTCGTTAATGGAACTTTTTTTTTTGAGCCCATTGAAGACTCTTGGTCGTCCGAAATCACTACCTTAGAGGCAAAGTGCCAAACCTACGGGAAAGTAATTTCAGGATCGAAAAGTTCCACTTCCAACTTCAATAGGCCATATGCGAAATCCTTGCCAGCTATCATCATCATGCCATTAGGAGCCGCCATATTGGGGTGTTTATCACATCTTCCAGTTGTGGACGAGGCACATCTGCATTTAACTCGGTTTTCATGATATTAGGGCAGTTTATTTGTACACTCAATGGTTTGCTGGTTAGTTTCGGATCAAAGAAGAACAGAAAGACGGCCGCCAAATTCAGGAAAAGGAATTGTCAGCAACGAGGTCGCAAGACTCCTCACTCAAGCAGTGAACTGGGCCATCCAGGTCAATGAACGGTATTTCTCGAAGATATCCTGTGAAGGGTTCTTACTGGACTTGCAGCAGGTGATCATATTATAGTTCTACGACTTACACTTAGCCGGGACTATTGTTTTTCGGGCGAAATCGTCGGTACGGGAACCCCCCAATATGGAGGAAATCTGATCATTGATCATGAATACACTAGATGGCGCTTCTTTTTGCATATGGTCTATTGCTTCATCTCATTTGGCGTATCAAACATACTTGAAAAATGTATTTCAGTATCAGTATTTCTGTATTTGTATTTCTGCCCTCCCTAGATGTATTCCTGTATTTGTATTTCCAAATACTTTTTACGTCTATTTAAAATGTATTTCCGATACGTATCGCGATACACTTTTACAGATATATTTCAGTATCAGTATTTTAGCTACTATTTTAATGTATCCCAGTATTTGTATTTCCAAATATATTTTTTAGTATTTCTGCCCAACCCTGATGTGAGTCTAGCCTGCTCAATCCTGTGCAACAATTCCTTAATGTGGCCCAAGTGGTGTTCGAAGGAGCTGGAGTAAATAGACACATCATGCAGGAAAGTCATGCAGAATTGGTGATTAATGCCTCCCAATACCTTGCCCATCAAAGTTTGGAAAGTGGCAGGTGCGCCAGCTACCCTAAAGGGCATACTCTTGCACTCGAACGTTCCACGGTTACTTATAAAAGCCCTTTCGTGAACGTCCTTGCTGCGTACTGGGATTTGCAGAAATCCCTGAGAACATACAAAACTTGTGAACCTTTTTCCTCTTTCCAGCTCGGCTAACACCCAGTCCGTCCTTGACATGGGGTAGACGGTCAACTTTGTTTTAGAATTTAGAGGGAGTTAATTGACAGCTAGTCTATATCTTCCAGTTTTCTTGGCCAGTAAGACAGGCGCACATGTCGAGTGGCTGTACCTTGGATGGATTATTCCTTTCGCAGCCGGTCTTCCATGCAGTCGTCCATGATCTGCAGATTTTGACTGTTGACTGGCCGAAGCCTGCAACGGGATGGAAAGGACCGCCCAGTGTTGTAATGCAATGCTCAATTAATCCGGTAAAGCCAGGGCTTTGTTTAAAGGTGGTGAGAAATCGTCCAAGCAGAGCCATATTTGGACGTTCGGCATGATCAACCTCAGGTTTCCTGCGAGTACTGGGAATCTGTACCTTTTACTTCATCCGTTTGTTTTTCCTCTCAGCTCTCGGTAAACAGATCTTCCAAACTCTACATGTTTTTATCCGTGGGTGAAATTGCCTTTCCTCCCTGGCTCCCACCCTTGGCAAAAGAGATAAGCCTTTGGTGATCCCATTCCAACGTACAGGCTTTCAGAGCAACGTGTACGAAAATACCGGTAGTGCCAAGAACATCCAGGACCAGCACAATGTCCCGTCAGAGGTCTGGCACATAGAGGAACCGCTACTTGCGTGATGCAACCTGTTCAACGCACGCGGCAACTCACAAACATGGTTGTCTGAGACCACCCAGGGGCTAGACAAGAGCAACGTTTCTCGTGACTCAGTGAGGCTCTCCCAGCCAAGGTTGCCCTTATCGCTTGATCGCCCTCCAGGCTGCTGCTTGAACTAGGGTTGAGGAGCGCGCAAAAAGTAGAGTCCCCTATACGGGGCTCCAAAAGTGGCTGGTTTCAAACAGCTGTTGCAGCAACCTTCACTGGTGTGTAGACGCTCGCCGATATAGCATCTACTGTCTTCCATCTACCGGAAAGCATTTCCCAGACCATTGCAGCGAACGCATGAAGACGAGCCTTGTCGTCTGCCCTTCGGGCACTGGCGTGAAGTGTGTATCACGTCCCCGCAACGATGGCAGATGATTTAGGAAATCTGACCACTTGGATGATACGCTGGGCGCTTAAGAATCGGGCCTAGTAGTCCCACGTGGTGGGGAGTCAAACTGACCGTCGCTGCACCAATCTGGTCCATATAACACAAAGGTTGGATAGCCGCTGTATACACGGGCGAGGGATATGCTGTCGCTGCAACCAGGGCGGTTGTGGACCACATACCAGCACTCGATCCGGTTACCGGAGAGAGTCGAGCGGTCGCCCGACTGCATAACGCCAAATATCGGGGCACCTGATTTTACGGCTGACGGGGAGGTATGTATTCTAGGCGTCGCCACACACGCTCCATTAGGCAATCGGTGAGTTCGTTGAGTGTGGCAAAGGTCCTTCCTCCTACGAGATCCTGGAATTGTTGATGCATTTGCCGGAGTACTCAGGCAACCATATGCGCATATGTTGCAGGCTCGCCGATCCTACCGTAGAAACTATTGATGACATTATTGAACTGCTTAAGGTTTCATTCAGGCGGCTGTTCTCTTTTCCGCAGCTTTTCTTACAGTCGCTTTTTCTTGCCCACCGGAGTGAACTCGCTTAAAGACGCAGTGCCAAAATTGTCCCAGGCCGGAAGGCTGCTTGAGAAGCGCGACCAAAACCTTGCACTTCCCACGTGTGTTGTGGGAAAGCCGCTGCTCATGGGGTCGTCGGTTCTAACACCATAAATAAGGCAGAAGCACTTGAGCCCGTCTATACACTCCTCAGGTGATTGTGTTTCTTAATTCTCTCCTGAAGCGGATACATTGTTTGCGTTTTCTGCATGTCGTTGTCCCTTCTCTACCTGAGAGTGCGCGACTTGATCTTAACGCTGTTAGAAAGCAGAAGAGGAGATCTACAGTCCTATTGTTGTATCTACAATTCCCGCTTCCTGCTTTAGTTCATTTGTACTTTAGATATTTATTGTGTTCAGATCTCTACGTTGCTGATGTTCACATTTTGGATGGAGTCTCTATATTATGGTCTACATCAGGGGCGGCCAAGCTGCGGCTCGCGAGCCGCATGAGGCTCTTCGCGTGTTAAAGTGCGGCTCGCGGCTCTCTCCCTCCCCCCCCCCCCATTCCCCTGACTCCCTTTCACAGAAAAAAGAAATGGAACGCATTTTCAATCGGAAGACAAGGTGAGGTTTGGTTGTCCTGTGCTACTGCTACCTTACGTACAGTTCGACTGCTTTTGACTCGTGTAGATTGAAAGTAGTTCGAGTTTCGTTTAATGCTCTGGACAAAAGTTTGCCCTCCCCCCTCCCCCCCCCCCCCCCCCCCCCTGCGGCTCTTGGAAGTTTCGAAGTTTTGTTTGCGGCTGTTAGGCCTGGTAGTCCGGGCCACCCCTGGTCTACATAAAAAGAAGAAATATTCGAATGAAAGTTCTTGCACTTTGAACCTCCTCAAGGTGGATCTGCTGTGATCAGCTATAAAATGCTGATAGAGAGCCGCTCGCGCGTTGTAATATAATGTTAGAGCGAGTAGAAAAACACAAAAAGCGGTACAGCCCACGCAGGTAAGACTGCTTGATTTGAGTTGACCTTCAGTCATTATGAACGGAGTGAATAAAATGTTGTAATACTTAATTCAGTCTCTGTAATGAGTGTAAGAAACGTCAAATGCGTCTCCAAAATAGACCTCACCACAAGATGTTTGTCTACTACAATCTTTTTCACTTATATAATACGGCAAGAGACACTATTTACTGTTTGTATTTGCGCATTCATGATTCTAAGTCAGAGGGCTCGCTAAAGCATGTGTTTATACTCACCAGGTTTATTCCCCTCGCCTGTTTCGGTTGGGTACTCTTCAAGGAAATAATCTAGGCAGACAAACAAATGGAAAATTATTAGTAACTCAGGAAGCTGAGACAGTTGTTTTTTTACGGCGAGAACACTATAAACAATGCAAAACATACTCGAACCATTTGAGACCTAAAACGACACAGCGCATCACGCTGTTCTTTGCGTCAAAAGTTTCGACTTTTTATTTCTGATTTCCGCTTTTTGTTACACACACTTTCTATAAATCTTGGTATTCCTTTTGTTAAGTACTTTCTTTCAATAACGCCATTCCCGACGGCGTTACATTCGACGAAGTTCAAGGGACCAATACGAACATGTCGCCTTGAACAAGGATTGCACTGCAAGAACACACCCGCCTGGTCGGGGCGCTGAAATTTTGGAATACGCTCTTGCAGCGTCTGACACTCTAGTACATAAAATAAAATGCATGAGGTGCACCCAAACCTCACTACAAAGGTGGTATACTCCGTTTAGGCCTAAAGGAACCAAGAAATGGGGTTCTATCTCCTTCCTTCTTAAATTACAAGATAAAAAATGAAAGCCGTTTACAACTCCCTGTAACGCCGAATTGGAGCGCAGCTCTTGAGGAGGAGGAGGGAAGGGTACTCAGGGGAGGGTATACCCCTCCTAATCCTCCTCCTTCTCCTCCTCCCCTCATCCTTCAATCTCCTCCGGGGGGTCACGCGACCTCGGGGGGGGGGGGGGGGGGAGGGAGGGGGAGGGGGGGGGGGGGGGGCTCGCGCGGTGCATGTCCCAACATGCACCGCGCGGTTACGCCGGCGGCGACGCCGCTCAAGCCGGAAACGGGCGCCTAAGAGCTGCGCACTAAAATAACAATAAAAAAGCCTTGTGGTTTTGATGTATTATTTTACGGGAACCTGAAGTTTTCCCAGCCGTCTGAGGGTCGGCGGGGTTGGCAGTTCGTGTGCCTTATATCTGATGCAATAATCCATAAATGTTGAGCGAGAGCAAACGCCCGCCCAGCCATCTTGCCGACGTCGTCGACCTTGCACCATGACCCCGTCTGATTCATTTTACTTTCATGGACTTAATTAAGAGTAATGCCAGATTGTCAGTTTTTACCATGTTAATTTCGGAACCGAATGACGCAAAGCTTTCAACGTGATTTTTAAGTACGTCACAGAGCGTGCTATTCGCAAGTTATAAGAGATGCCGTCACGGCGCTATTTGGCCACTAACACGAATTCCAATCTTCGTCGATAAATGGATCGTTGACATCCATCGACAAAGTCGATGCATTTCAACAGCACATCCAAGTGACGCAGTACTCATGTTAAACTCGTGAGCTGGGTTAGGCTGTCCTGCTTGGGTACCGCAGATATACTACGGTGAAAATTAGGAGAGATTTCGAATGAAAGGCGGTAGAAAATAATACGATATGTTTGCAAACTTTTGTGCCAAAACCTTTTTTACTGCTTTCTACTTTCGTGTACTAGTTTTATTTTCACCGACTAAACGATATGCCATAAGCCAAATCTTAATTTAAAATGTTTTATGAATTCTATATTTCGACTAACGATATCGTAGAGAGGATCTGGCCATGCGTTGATCGACGACCTCATGAGCAAGGAAGTGGGAGAGCGGAGGTTGTAGCTGACAATTTATTGGGAAATCCCATTAGTCACGAGAAACACAAAAAGCTAAATCCGCTCACCCTTACATATCTAGGAGAAGTTCCGGTTCCTGCCAAATTCTATGCAACGACGTGTCATAGTATTCTGTCGAGTTTTCATTTTTTAAAGCAAAAAGGAATAAAATAAAATCAAATTTTCTTTTCGTTAAGTCAACGTTCAAGAATAAATACGTGGGCTCGGCAGTTGTACCGCCATGCAGCAGATTCTCATTTAATGTACAGGTGCTTGCTGCTACCTGCCTCCTTCAGCTTTATGAAGCCACCAGCGTCAGCGTCGTTTCCCGTGGCGGATTTTCTGTCCGTCGCGGCCAACCTCCGCCAACAGCCGCCCAGAAAGACACGGACGAACCAAGAGACATATCTACCGCGAAACTCGTGGACTATCAGCCACCACTTCCGTCATCGACATCGCAGCCGCCACTGGCTATAAGAGGGCCCGCCCCTCCCCCGCCGCTTCGTGGGCTCGGCAGTTGTACCGACATGCAGCAGCGATTAACCCCGTTCCCCATCATTGTACAGGTGCTTGCTGCCTGCTTCCTACAGCCTTATGAAGCCACCAGCTTCAGCGCCGTTTTCCGTGGCAGATTCCCTGTCCGTCGCGGCATACCACCGCCAACAGCCGCCCAGAAAGACACGAACAAAGCAAGAGATATCGCTACCGTGAAACTCGTGAACTATGAGCCACCACTTCCGTCATCGACATCGCAGCCGCCACTGGCCCGCCCCACCCCCGCCGCTTCGTGGGCTCGGACGTTGTACCGACATGCAGCAGCGATTAACGCCGTTCCCATTTATTGTACAGGTGCGTACAAACGAATCTTTTTGCAAAAGAACAAAACAAAAATCGAAACTGCTTCTTAGTACAGCTGCCGAGCCCTCGGTGCCTTGTTGCTTTTTTCTCATGCGTGTGGATGTCATTCCCGAGCTGTTACTGCAGTCAGTTGACGTCGAAGAAACCCCAGGTCCACATACCCGTAGCGGGGACAACCAGACAGACTCTAACATTCATGCAATTCTTATGAAATTGGAGGCTGGCCAAGCTTTAATTGTGTCTGAACTAAAAGTAATAAACAACAAACTGGCAGCAACCGAACAAACACTGTCCGAATTAGGCGCACGTATAACTAAAACTGAAACCGAATGTTCTTCTATCCCTGAAATCTGATCCAACGTTGACAGATTGTTATCGTCGGCCGCCGAACATCAAGTGCACTGGCTGACGTCAACAATAGACTTAACAATGCTGAAATGCTGAGGACAGATCATGCCGTTGTAACCTTGTTTTTTCTGGCATTCCCGAAGGTGCCTCCGAAGCGTGGAATGACAGTGAAAATATAATAATTAATCTTTGCAAGGATCATCTTGGCCTGTCAACCGAACCCAAAGAAATCCAAAGAGCCACCTGAGTTGGAAAGGTTCAACCAACCAAACGTCACCAATTGTCGTGAAATTTACTTTTTTGAAAACAAGAGAAATGGTGCTGTCGAACTGCATCAAGTTAAGGGCAGAAGCTTCAGCGTTGGGGAAGACTATTCCGCAGCGTCGACTCGTATAACACGCAGAGAATTATTACGTTTCGCCCGCGACCAAAACGCCCCTTTCAAACTGCAGTGCAAAAAGCTGATTATCGGAAACAAAACGTACTTCTATGATACGACTGAAATGAAGGTGCAAGAAAGATTCCCAACATAGCAACAAGCCGCATTGAATTTCAGCACCCCAAGTTGGATTCCGTCCTCGTCACAGCATAAATAAAACGCACTGCAACCACCAAAGGACAGCTCATTTTTAGTCCTTTATTACTAACATTCGGAGTGTAATGCCAAAACAAGGAACAAATATGTAATATAATCCAATCATTTGAATGTGGCGTGGTATACTCTCAGAAACGTGGTTTACGCCTGCTATCACAGACTTGGAAATGTTCCCGCTCCTACCCGAGTTTCTTTTATGCCGACAAGAACGCGCATCAACGAGAGGTGAGGGCGTCTTAATCGCGATAAAAATTCATATCCGTCATCATGGAGTAGATGTTGACAGCCCTTTAGAAATGGTCTGGATAGCGTGCGAAGGTCCACGTAATCTTATCGGTTTTGGTGCGTGCTACCGCCCGCCAAAGCAGGACTCCGAATTTGCAAGGCAATTTAATGACGCTTTAGACTACTTGCATAAAAAAGTACCCAAGAGCACAATTTCTTATCTCCGGTGACTTCAATTATCCAAGCATGAATTGGTCAGATGTATCTTGTGTCAGCTCTAAAGAATGTGGTGAATTTTTACACTGCATACAGAACTACTAACGGACTCAAGTGATCACGGAAGCACAAGGGAGACTGCACATACTTCGAACATGCTAGACTTAATACCATGACCAAAACCAAGCAGCTTGCAGTCCCTGTATTACCTTAAAGAACGAAGCAACAATAAAGTCATTCTGGCTACTTTCAATTTATCTCTCCAGAACGAGAAAACCCATTACCAAGCAAATCAAACTTTATGATCGCGGAAATTACTAAGCCTAAACAGAGAACTCAAATCTTCTATCTCTCATACGAGCGAGGTTTCACTATCGCGATGTTGATGAAAACTGTATTTATTTTGTAACAAACTGAACTAGCTAGTAGATAAATTTATACCAACCATTACCATTGAAAGCAAACCATCTGCCCCATGGTTTAACAATGCAACTAAAACAATGAACAACAAAAAGCGTTTATTTAGATTAGCCAAAGCAAAAACATACCTCTACGTGGCTACTCTATTATTGAAGAAAAAATAACAATTTACGAAATTGCAGTTCGCAAAGCTAAGCAGGGCTTTTTTGGAAGCACGTTCCCCAGTACGGCTTAAGATTAACCCCCAAAGGTTTGGAAAACTGTAAACCCTTCAGCCGTTATTCGATCCCTTACATGGTATTCTGATGAGCCTTAAGTAACAGTGAATGTGCTAATACGTTGAACAACGCGTTCTGGTCCGTTTTCAGCAAGAGCGCAGCCTGACCCCCCAACTACTGCCAACAGAGTGATTCCTGAAACTATGTCTCTATAATTGTTAACAGCAACGGCATAGTCAATGAAATTAACAATAGGAAGCTTTCATCAGCTGCTGGACCAGACAACATCAACTGCAAAATACTGAAAAACACAATGGTGGTAAGCAGCGTCATTCTCGCCTTACTGTTCACTCAATCGCTCGAAACAAGCCACTTCCCGGCTCTGTGAAAGTTATGTAAGATAATTCCAATCCCCAAATCCGGTGCCATGTCTTCACCATATAATTACCGGCCCATATCTTTTTGGAACACAATTTTCACAAACATTATCAATCACATAGAGCGTATCAACTTCATAAAGCTTTCAAACACGGTTTCCGTAGGGGTCTATCTTTTGAAACACAACTAGCCGCATTCCTTCACGACCTACATATTAATTTCGACAATAACACCAAGAACAGACAACATTTTCTTGATTTCGAAAAAGCGTTCGACAAGTCCCGCATCGCCGACTGAGTGTCTAAACTTGACATGCTAAACCTAGAACCGTTCGTGGTTATCCTGGATTAACAACTTCCTTTCTAACAGAAATTAATTTCGTCATTGTAAATAGCACCTTCTTTGACACCAAGCCCAGTTCTCTCAGGATTCTTCAAGGCAGAGGTGCTTGGCCCTGTTCTCTTTTTGATATACATTAATGATTTGCCGCTCTGTTATCCAATACATCCGCCTCTTTGGCTATGATGGGGTCTTATATTCCAAAATGTAACAGTTACGACGCCAAGTAAAATTCCAGGCAAGACCTTTCAGCTATAGAAAATTGGTGTGATAAATGGCAAATGTCCTTAAATGTTTTAAAATGTAAACTTTTCTCCTTTCACAAGCGCACCGATCCATTTACTTATAATTACTTCATTAATAGGTCTGTCCTACAAGCAGCTAGTACTTACAAATACCTAGGCGTGCACTTTAGTAAAGACGTTTGATGGTCCATCCTCATAAACAGTGTAATTTCAACCGCAAGTAAATCCCTTGGTTATCTACACGTACCTTAAAATTAGCTCCTCCTCACTTGAAACTGCTCGCCTATACAACACTCATCCGCCCCGAAGTAGAATATGCCGCAGCGATATGGGATCCATGCCAAAATTATCTTACCGAAAACTTGGAAGCCATTCAAAATCGTGCTGTAGGATTCGCATACTCCGACTATTCGTCTTTTACCAGCGTAACCCAACTAAAAAAACGTGCCGCTCTGCCTTTGCTAAATCACCATCGGAGAATTGCCAGACTGCCACCATTTCAGCGATATTATCACACGTTGTTACCGTACCCTTACATCACGCTCCGTTTGCAGTTTTCAAGTCGCATTCAACAAGTGTCATATCCTCGCCCAAACACAGATCGATTTGTAAATTCCTTTTTTATTAAAAAGCCAAAGATTGGAACGATCTTCCTGAAAACATAGTGCAGCTTAGGGACTTGGAAAAGTTCAAAAAGCTCTTATAGCGCGAGATCAGTCATATTTTCATAATAATAAAATTCAGGCGTGCATCTGTGTGCTCTTTCTGCCCTTTTTTATATAGATGTGATCTTTTTGTACTCTCGTGAATTTTGTACACAGGTTTTTGAAATTTTTGTTGCTTTGCTGCGTAATGCCCCCCCCCCCTTTCATTAAATACACCCTCCTCCGGGGGCCTCTGAAGAAAATAAATAAATAAATAAAGAGGAGATAATTATTGTCCTAACCACATTAAGAGTGAAGAAGTATAGTAGAAAATCTAGTCGTAACACATGACAAAACTGCAAAAAAATCTGAGACATTGATTGACTCGGCTTTACATGATAATTTTTAAACTACACAGCACAGTTGAATACTCAATGGATGCAACAAATTTTAGAGTTTATTTTACATATACCTTCGTCAAACAATTACTTAACTTCGTAAGCTTCATAAAAGTATAAGCAAGAGTCAAGGACTTTTTTCATTTTTTTTAAATTTTGATTGTTTTATTTTAAAATTAACGCACGATAAGGTTTAAACATTTTCAACATCCCAACAAATAAATTAAAATAAACAAAAATACTTTTTTAAATTCTTACAAGAGGAAGCATATTAAGTTAGCTAAATGTTTGCAAAGAAATGTACTGCCGCCAGATAGTTAACAAACACAATTCCATGAAAGAGTCGTCAAAATATTCAACTATGGCAAAAATTTGTCATCAAAGGGAAGTATTTATTCACAAATGTTTTCACTTTACGCTCATTTAAAATTGCGGCGAAAAAGTAGAAACACGCACCTTATCTCCCCACACTGTCAACTCATTCCGCAAAATAAACTCAATCTGCTAGAGTCACCGTCACCACGGCAAAGACGCGTCTCCTGGAAGACGCATACAAGAACGCAAGGTCTAAGCAAGAAACAGCCAACGCAACTTTCCGAATGCCGTCGGTTAAAGTGAAGGCGGCAAGTCTAGCCAATGCGGGATCCGACGCTATGAGGGTTTTACGCCGCGAGCAGGAAGCGGTCGCTTGAGGAACCCTTGATGTTTTTGACGAGTCTTGGTGCAAGCACGGACCTGAGGTAATGAGAATTTTAGTAGGCCGTTTTTGGAGTCTCCCGCTTCGCTCTACGCAGAGCCGAGTCCCCAGTGCGCGTACACGGAACGTTCTGAAATTGAGCCAAATTATTGAAGTGAGCGTCAGCTTCTCTTTCTAGCGCTTGCAGCGGGTTTTTGTATAAACCTTTTCTTTAACGGCGCCGCCATCTTGAGAATTGCAGCGCCGACGACGCCGTCTAGCGGTTTAGAAAAAGAAATACCGGCTAGTTCTGTCAGCACAGCTATCTGGGTAGGCAACGGTGTGGGTATGGGGGGAACTTGGCTAGACTTGGCTATGGTGGGCTGCAATAACTTGGTTGGAGCTAGTCCGGTTGAATCCAGCTGGCTACTCACAGGCCATCACCTTGCCTCCTCGAGAGAACGACGACGAAGACGGTGGGGTGTTTTGATTGAGTTTCCACAGCGAAGTATATATGAGAAGTTTAATGTAGTCTATGCAGGTAAGCTCTCGGCATTTGATAGCTCCATCTTGAGTGGTGGCATGTAGACTTTTCATAATTTTCACATACCATGGGCTTGCAGTGATAACCTAATTGTACCACCTGCACCGGGAATTAAAATCGGTCCTCTTGTCATAGACGAAGTGGTCGTGAGCTTAAACGTGACGTTGTGTCTGATACGAATCTCTCGCGATTCAAGCTCGCAATCGACGGACTTCATAAATAAGAATTCTTGGGGAAAATGCGAAGCTCGATAACATTGCAACCACACTCGCGCTGCAGCTTCTTGTCCTCACCACATTAAGAGTGAAGAAGTACAGTAGAAAATCTAGTCGTAACACATGACAAGACTGCAAAACATCTGAGACATTGATTGACTCGGGCCTTACATGATAATTTTTAAACTACACAGCACAGTTGAATACTCAATGGATGCAACAAATTTTATAGTTTATTTTACATATACCTTCGTCAAATAATTACTTAACTTCGTAAGCTTCATAAAAGTATAAGCAAGAGTCAAGGACTTTTTCATTTTTTTTTTTAATTCTGATTGTTTTATTTTAAAAGTAACGCACGATGAGGTTTAAAGATTTTCAACATCCCAACAAATAAATTAAAATAAACCAAAATACATTTTTAAATTCTTACAAGAGGCAGCATATTAAGTAAGCTAAATGTTTGCAAAGAAATGTACTGCCGCCAGATAGTTAACAAACACAATTCCATGAAAGAGTCGTCAAAATGTTCGACTATGGCAAACATTTGTCATCAAAGGGAAGTATTTATTCACAAATGTTTTCACCTTACGCTCATTTAAAATTGCGGCGAAAAAGTAGAAACACGCACCTTATCTCCCCACACTGTACACTCATTCCGGAAAAAAAACTCAATCTGCTAGAGTCACCGTCACCACGGCAAAGACTCGTCTCCTGGAAGACGCATACAAGAAAGCAAGGTCTAAGGAAGAAACAGCCAACGCAACTTTCCGAATGCCGTCGGTTAAAGTGAAGGCGGCAAGTCTAGCCAATGCGGGACCCGACGCTATGAGGGTTTTACGCCGCGAGCAGGAAGCGGTCGCTTGAGGAACCCTTGATGTTTTTGACGAGTCTTGGTGCAAGCACGGACCTGAGGTAATGAACATTTTAGTAGGCCGTTTTTGGAGTCTCCCGCTTCGCTCTACGCAGAGCCGAATCCCCAGTGCGAGTACGCGGAACGTTCTGAAATTGAGCCAAATTATTGAAGTTGGCGTCAGCTTCTCTTTCTAGCGCGTGCAGCGGGTTTTTGTATAGAAGGTGATTTCAAGAACGTGTATTCAAAACGGGAGCTCGCGCAGCCTCTTGGAAAAAGCTTTGAAGCCGGCCGGTCATATCGGGTTTAAAAAAACGAGCAAGATCACTCCACCAATCTGACTGTGCACACTTCGCTTGGGACCATGCCGGAATCTTCCTGAAAGCGCTTCTGGCTGCCGTGGGTTCTCTGCCTGCTTTGCGAGATTCTGGGCCGAAGTCCCTTTTCCGCACCGGAACGAAGGGCAGATGTGCAGAACAGCCTTGTCGTAACCAGTCAGCACAATTTACGAGGGTAGCAACACGCGAGCGGAAAGACCTCTTGTTAGTTTGCTTTAGTTAGCGACCGTATGAAGTTATTAAAACGTTGTGTCTGTAGAGCTGTCCTCTCCAATTTGAGCAAGGAACTGTAATCTTCTTTGCTAGTAGGCTTCTGTTTTTGGTGATTGCCCTAATATCTTCACTGTGCGACACTGTTAGCCCGAACGAGCAATGTACGTTATTTTTAATTGTTTTTATAATATTGTCAGTAGGCCATCATCTGTACTAGTGCTTTTAACAGTTCTGATTTGGGCACTAATTTGAGGTCTAAATATGGGGTCTCCCAGCGCCTTTAAGATATTAACTTCGGAAATGTTCCAATGTCGTGTTCCCGCTAACGATGTCGCGCATTTTACGTTTATCTCTGATTTTGTTGTCTTTGCCCTTGAGTTTCTCTATCGTGACACTAAAAGTTTCGTGCTGCTCCAAAGACCGCGAAACTGCCTCTTGCGGCTCTAGCTTTAGCATTGAAGGTGACCTGAACTTAATGTTGACATTTTGTTTTCCGCAAATTGTTTTTCTACTTAAGTGTCGCTAATCCAGGAACGCCAGGTTTTAGTGCGCTAATCAAAGTTGGTGCTCTGAGCATTTACACTTATCATCTACTCATGAGGGGCGAGGGGGGGATTTTAGATGGTGGGGAATGCCGGTTGTGAAGTGCTAGCAAAGCTCGCCGTCAGCTCAAGCTTGTTTGCCTCGGTCGCTGTATACAACAGACCTGTACATTGTAAAATGTTCCAATTTACCATACTAAGCTTCCGATATTTTGAAGCGGGTTGGGGACGCAGGCATAAGAAGACATCAGTCGGCTCATATGCAGTTCTTAGAACGCCGGGTTGGCGGCGAGTTAACAAGAGATTACGGAAACTTTGGCCATAAATAAAGGAGCACGGCCTTTAATGCCGGACGGATGGCCCGTGAGAAAATGTATCATCAGGTGGAGGGATAGACCAGCGAAAAAATCAGGGAAAGCGCTGATAGCGGAAAGGCAAGTGCAGAGAGAAGAGCGACAGTTACTTGACGAGGAGCTAAGAGGGGGCTTTGACGATACACAAGCAAAAGATACGTGTTCGCAGGTCCTGTAAATTCAAATCCCGCAGGTGCACTGCTAAGTAATAAGTTGCGATGTTTATTATTTTATTGACGAATAATAAAAGGCAAAATACATTCAAGTGTGACACCATCAACGCAAGAGGAAAGTGCAAAACTAATATGCCATAACTTTCGGGAGCTTAAGTTGGGGGGGGGGGGTAGTAGGGGAGAGGGCGCATTCGGGATACACATATTTTGAGACAACGTGAGAAACATATAACTTAGGTTGGTAGCTAAAAACATTAATGCCAAGAATCTGCGCATTTTGCATGTTTTATTTCTTATGTACAAAACTGGCATTGTTTTTTTATGTGCGACAAAAGGCAGTCGATATTGACATTAAACTACAGTGAGAAATGAAAATGTAGATCAAGACAAAGTATCATGAAAACACATTGAAAAAATATACAAAAGCTGCGAACTTCGAGTCATTAACAGCAAATACCGCGGTGGCTGTGCCGACAAAATTTGCAATATGAAGCAAAACACCATTAGGAAAATCGACCTAACAACCACCGAAAACACTTCCTGTACATAAAAGTTTCTGAGCAATATCCTAAACAATATCGCCTAACTAAACAAAATTGACCAGACAAGAAGTACATTCACGGCGATGGCAGCGACCTGACACCTTGGAGTCTTTTGGCATCAGCGGCAGTGAACAAAAGCGTTCGAAACAAAATACTTATCCAACCAAGTTGTTCGGAATCTTTTTTTACTGCGATAGCTGTAAAGGTGCTAGGCAGAAAATTGAGATCTTACCAATTTGCTTTAAACGCTTTAAAGGTGAAAGCTTGCTTCGAAAATTCGAACATGAAACCGTGTTTCCCGGCAGGTGCTCGTCGCATTCGGCACTGCTACGACGGCATTTTGTTATCGGTTATTTTACAGCAGTAGCTGCTGTGGGCTCTAACCTCAACTCTAAATGACGTCCATTGTTGAAATTTGACATGTAGTTGTTTTCGGTGTTTATGGGGAACTCGGCTTAGTAAGACATTTGTGGTGGATGTTGACAAATCCTTGAAAAAGATATCTTGTTGCCTGAATGTACCAAACCAGGTTCCACTGTGTGGGAAGTGGGACCGTTACAACACAGCCACGCTACAGCACTAACAACCCGTTTTATACTCGGGGGTTTTGAAGTGCCCGATGCCCACTGCACGCGCTGTTGTAGCCCTCTCAACGCGAAGAGCTGATGCCAAGGAACGCAGTTTCACGCGTTCCGAAAACAAAAACAAATAAGAAACGCGTAACAAACAAGATGGTCAGGTGCCTATTTTGTTCAGAACGCTTGTGTTCACACACCTCATGATGCATGAACGCAATGCCGATTCCCAACAACTTCGCCGTGACGTGTCGAATTGATCGCATTGATAGTACTCTGGATTGACACAGGACTTCTTAATTTATTTTCATGATAGCGCGTGCAGTAGGCATCGTTTACTACGAAAATCCTAAGTTTACGAAGTATGCTCTGGAGGCCATAGCTGTGTGCGCGTCTGCAGAGCGCGTGCTGACGCCGAGCTTCCACAGTTCTTCTCCAACGTGCATTCCGCACCATCAAGATTGCCGGTCTTAGCAGCCAATAAATGAAAGCTCGCTCTGAGCATGCGCTCTAAAGAGCACCCGCAAATATGGCGTCCTGTGAATACTCCCTATAGATGCAAGTCTACGGTAACACCTCCGCTTTGCTCGCAGTGAACACAGGTGCGATTCCCGCGAGCAGTAGGCGATTATTTTAAGGATATGGCAACATGGACCATAGACACCTTACACCCTACTATGCCAACTACCACGTCAACAACGATAACAACTATTTTATAGTGGGGGGAAGATCCCGTTATAAATTATCGCTGTAAAAGCCTAAGTATAGACCGTTTTTTTCGGGGTGGCCGCCATTTGGAATTTCGATGTAGCTTTGTAGGGCCAAAATACTAAATCCCTTTATTTGCCAATTGGAAGGCGCTAGAGTTCAAAGGGTTCGTGCGTATGGTTTTACATTTTTTCTGGGGTATACTTGTTTTATTAAAGGTTAGCTTAAATATTTATTTTCGTTTTTGTCGCCCAACCCTACTACGTCATATTTCAACTTATACCCTGTTTCATACTTAGCGTGCAACGCAGTCAATGCTACTGGCGCGAGCGCGTGACTTCATCTATGTAATGTTTGCGCGAGAACGCGTGCAAAGGATCAACGAGATCAAGCCCCACGTTCGCGCCAGTAGCTTTGACAGCGTTGCACGCCAAGTATTAAACAGAGTATAGCAACCGTTACATGAGAGCGTTTTTTTTTTTTAGAGCGGCTTGTTTACGCCTTGCCATAGATCTGTTGTTTCACGCTGCCACTGAAAAACTGGACACAGGCAAGACCCTGTGTCGGACGGCATCTGCGCTGGTTTATGTATTGCATTTAAGAAGAAATGAGCTTCTGCTTCGTATGATGTATTGAAGAAGGCGTATGGGAAAGCCATTTTGCCGTCATCGGTTCGAAATACTCGTATCGTTCTCGTCCCAAAGTCTCATTTCCCCGTAAGACCTTTATTCTTTCGTATTACGGACCGATCAGTCTTAAGAATTTTGATTACAAAATTGTATTGAAAGTCGAGACTATCGTCTGAAAACTGTTATTGGGTGTCTTGTCGGCCCGCATGAAACGCGCGGGATCAAATGCTTTTGTACGAGGGGCGTTCATAAAGTTCGTATTATTGTCACGAAGGAATAGTGATTCAGCAATCAAACTCGAGTAGGAGTTGAGACATTCTGTGCTTGTTCGCCATCAAACTTTACCCACTTTTCCTAGCGATGCACCACATGCCGGAAGCCATTGTTATATAACTCCTCGTTTTGAGTGCTCAGGAATCGCTCCACTTCAGCAATCACTTGTTCGCCGTTCTTGAAATGCTTTCCTCTTATTTGGCCACACTGGACGCGTCTGCGCCATTTAACCAAAGTGTCATAAACTGGGGCGTTGTCCCCGAACAACGCTCCCATATTGGAATGAATATCCTTGGCATTGCTTCCCTTCAAATTAAAAAAACGGATCACTGCATGTGCTTGGCACCGACGGGCCGTGCCATTTTTGTTTCGGCTCCCTAGCGACGTTCCGAGCTACTATAGCATGCCGTGTTTATACTGTGCGGAAACTAGAAGGACGCGCGCTCATGTGGATGCCGGTTTCGTTCCGTCTTTTTAAATTTTTTGTGCCGATAATACGACCTTTATGAACGCCCTTCTATATGTACAAATATTCATGTTGCTAGTCATGTTATAGTGTTTGATGCCTTCGAGGACCTAGTTGCCAGGTTTCAGCTAGGTCTAGCAAAGGCACCTGATCGCGGCACATGAAGCTTTTTTTTATATTAACATAAACACGTCGGTTTTGTGTTTTTAGACGATTTAAAAATGGCTTACACTAATTGTTAGACGTGAATTATTCTGAATTGGAATGCTAGCGATATTGTCGTACCGCTCAGTCACACTGGAAGCAGATCCGCGTTCGCAAAGCGATTGCGAACGCGGTTGCATAAAGATACAGTACAAATGCACACGCACTTGATGTCATCGAGTGCGCGTGCAATTGCACTGGATCTTTATACAACAGCGTTCGCAACCGCTTTGCGAACGCGGATCCGCCTCCAGTGTGAATGAGCGGGTCGTCTGCTCTTTTGCGAAGCAAGGATGTCCCTTGCCCCCTTCTCTTTGTGCGCTTTACTTGCATTCTTTTTTGCTACGTCTAATTTATAACAAACACGTATTCCTATTGAAAAAAATGTCTGTGAGGCCCACTAGGATTTCCTGTGAGGGCCTGAGAGACCTTTCAGGATATCCTAAAATGCCTGATGGGCCCACCAGGCTCCTTTGTAGGTCTTTGAGGCCATCAAGCTATCTTTCTGAGAGGTGTGCGTTCCTTCAGGGTCGTTTTAAAAGGTCTGTGTGACCTTTCAGGGCTGTTTTGAAGGGTCTGTGAAACCCATCAGCAGACATTATCGAGAGGGCCTCGCAGAATTTATCCGAAGACGGTAGTGCATAAACGGGCTGAGTTCATCGGCAGCCCGCTTCGGTGACGCTAGTGCGCAAACCTGCTGTGTCGCTCTTTATATTGGTTTATTTTGTAGACGCAGTTGCAAGCGAATATTGCTTTGATCGAGACTCATTGAGTGCAATGGATGGCCACATATTGCCGCCCATTGAGAACAGATAGCAGTCTACCGAGCTAGATTTGTCGAACGATCTCGCCCCAAGAATTTGGCGGTGAGAGTTGGCCACCCAGCGGACCAACGGCTCACCCAACAACTAAGTAAGCCAAGCCGGTTTGAAATGTGTGACATATGCGACGGACAGCAGACGTACTTACACGTATTGCTTATTTTTACTTTCATTTCCGAGCACCCTCTGCGTGTATGCAGCGTATCGATATTTACGAATTCAAGGCCCACCAGCGGGTGATTGTTGCTTCAGAAACGGAGCGTTGAAAATGCAATTTATTGAGAAGTCGCCGGCATAAGATCGCGGCTTCCAATTGTGTCTTCGGCCTGCCGAAGCGAATCCCGGCTACACCCCCGCACTATGAAGATCTCTCCTTATCTTTGGGAGAGGGGCTTTCTGACCACGCAGACCCCAGCATCCGGAATGTGGAATGCCCCGAAAGCAAGTTTTTTGGTTTTACCAGAGCGTGACTGGGAGGGGCGCCTTAAAATTAGAGTCGCCGTGACATCCCCGCTTCCGGATTGGTCAATTTTCTGCCGGTGGCAATGGTCGTGGGTCGGCCGGTTGACGGGAAAGTCTTTGTTCTTGTTTGCGGTTGACGCTCGGTGAGCTCGTGTGAAGGCGCTGTTTGTGCGAACGAAGACTGTGGATTCCTGCGGTGACTTTCCTCGGCAAGTTCTTCGGGAGTCTGGGCGGCATGGGGCTGTTTTCGATATCTGAATGGTGCACACGGATGGCCCTATTCACCAGGAATCGTGCGTCCGAAAACGCAGCCACGCTGGAAGTTGGAAAAGCGTCGTCGCCCTGGGACGAAGCCGCCAAGCGATCCCCCTCCTCATACCCTCAAATGCCGCGGTGGGTCGGCAGCGACTTGAAGGCATTTCTCCATTCTTGGCGCTGCAACATGGTCGCCGCTTTCGCCAACTCTCCGGTGAGCGGCGGTGCACGCTCCAGGTTGGCGAGCTGGGTCAGCCAAGGACAGTGCCAGGCGAAGCGCCGCCAGCTTGGTTGTCGCCGAGCGTGCAAGGGAAAGGCGCTCCGCTGCTCGTGCCCCAAAGTCTCAACCGTGCTGGGGCTGTTACTGTGCGTGCGTTGTGGTCGACGGACTCGTCCGTGTAGCATCGCGCCCATCCCTTGAAGCGCTCTTTGTGTTTCGGGCCCTCGAGGTCGGCGTTGACTTCCACTCCGAGCGGTGCATCTGTTCGGTTTTATTAGTTGAACCACCTTACGTCTCAGGAATTCACCCAGCGGCATTGTGAGTACCTCGAAATATATTCATTTTTGTGACAGACAACTCGGTTGTCCCTATTTGGTCTGATCACTTGTCTGCAATTGCTTGCGCGCGGGTTTGAGTAAACGCCTTACATCCATTTTGATTTGTCAAGGCTTTCCGGAAAGCTGCATTTCTAAGGTACGTTGGCTAAGGGATTAGGCCGAAGGGCTAAAGTCTGAAGTCTTGTAGTCATGAAGTCTGAAGTCTTGAAGTCTGAAGGGCTAAAATTTGAAGTCTGAAATCTTGAAGGTCTAGTACGGTCCCATAACACATCAGTGTTGAAAGGTCCTTTTTCAATAGGCATATGAGGTTTTGTAGTAGAGTTTCCGGAAGTTAAAGGTCTATCCAACGCGAATGACATAGCTTTTTTTGTATTGATCAAGATAGCCTGTGCGAAGTGTTCAGGGTTGTGCTTTGTTTCAGTCTAAAAACTGGGAGCGTTGAAAATGAGCAAGTGTGCCGTCTCCTAGCACGGGACTATCGCGCATAAGGTTTTTTTTTTGAACATGAAGTGGGCGAATTTGCCCACGAAGTACCTCGCTGTGCTGAACGAGCGTACCGAGACACTATGCAAATGTGGGACACTGAGACCGATCAAATTTATTTTTGCAATCAGTTCTGCTGGTGCTTTTTGAAAAAAAAATGCACTGCCTCAGTTTTTTTGTGTCCTCTAGTGACCTCACATGCACCAGTGTACAAGGGTTCATGCGAGAAGTTGTGCATTTATCTCTGATAATCAGGGTTCGTTTCTCAATAGAGTATTTATGTTCAGTAAGCCGAAAAAGATTTATACCAAATTGGTCGATATTTTTTACTTATGCAACTCTATAGATACCTGTACTTTGAGGGCTCCGACCAGGATGTGCCAAAGAGGGTCCAGATAATGCCGGCAAAGCCTTGCTTTAACTCAATTTTCCTTAAATTGTACTGCGGCACGCTGTTTGGAAATCCGTGACACCAGGAGAGCGGTCTGCTTTATTAATGATCGATTTATTGCATGCTGTACAAAAATACCTAAACGATAGAACATGTATTTCTAGAATGTAGGGACGCCGGATTCTTTGGGACACTCTTCAGTGCACGCAGAAGAATTTCACATCACGAGGCATGGTATACGGTTGTATGACTTCTTCCTACTCCACTGCTTCCACACCCTCTAGACAACGAAGACGGGTGTCAACAACGCGGACCAAAGTGTCCGTTCTGCTAGCGACAATTTTTTAGAGAGCGTTGGATATATCCGCGAAGCTTATTGATCACTGTCAGAATCACCCGAAAGGGATTTCAATTCTAGATGAATTAGATTGTTTGAAAGTCATCTTAAAGTAATCGCCTGACCTAAGCAGAAGACACCTGCTTTTAGCATTTCGATGTGTGTGTTTGTGTTCTTCGTGATTGTGAGGCCCATGTCTAAACAGGCAATAAGAAAAAGAGTGTAGCTCAATGGTAACGCCTTCACTACACACTCTGCGGACCGAGGTTATATTGCCGCGCGCGCAGCTTGCCAAGTAGGCAGCGCGCGCGTGGCCGAACGGTTATCGCGCTTGTCTCCCACGCGAAAAGCCAGGGTTCGATTCCTGGCCGTGGCTACACATTTTTGTTGACACTGTAATGTGACGTTCTGGTAAATTCGAGAACCGTCTTGCTGATTCGAGGTTAGAATCTTCTAGGCACCGAACCTTCTACGCCGAATGCTCCAGAAGCCCACGCGTGTACAAAAGCGGCTCCGCGTGGCAAGCTGGAGTCAGTCTCGCCCCAGCGTTCGACTCTGCTCTACGCCGACTTCGACGCCCGCGACGCTCTGTTATTATTTTCTGTACCCCTTTTAGTTTTGGCACAAGTTCGCCACATTAAACGTTTCTTTCTTCCTGTTTATTTATTGTTCTTTTGGTCACCACCCGTGACATTTGGTGGAGGTGCGGGGTAACGCATGCCCCTGCCACGTACCCCCCCGAGGGCCCGCAGTGCAAGTCCGACGCCAAGCCCACGAAAAACCAACGAAGGCACTACCGAGATCCGGTTCAGTCGTCGCACCCTTGGCCTACCCCCGGAGTGAGGACCCTTGCCACCCAGGACCAGGCAAACAACGAGGACGACGATGGCCAACCAGTCGGAGACCCCGGCCGCTCCTGCCGTCTTTTACCTGCCCGTCGTACCGCGGACGGCTGCTCCATTCCACGGCGAGCAATACGAAGACGTCGAAGACTGGATTGACCAGTATGAACGCGTTGCCCGCCACAATTGCTGGACCGACGAGCAGCGCCTTCACAACGTCTATTTTTCACTTGAGGGTACCGCCAAGCACTGGTACGAGAATCATGAGTCCTCTTTGACGTCGTGGGATATTTTCAAGACCGATCTCAAGGCTACGTTCATCAACCACCACCGCCGAGAGAGAGCCGAGGACCTACTGCGAACCAGAACCCAGGGCCCCAATGAGAGCGTCACCGGCTTCGTAGAGGACGTTCTGCGCCTGAGTGCCCGCGCCGACCCTCGGGCTACCGAAGAGAAGAAGATACAAATTCTCATGCGCGGGGTGAGAGACGACATTTTCGGAGGCCTCGTCCGCAACCCGCCGGCAACCGTCGACGCCTTCGTCACCGAGGCAACAAACATCGAGCGCGCCCTCCAAGCGCGCGCTTCCCACTACCAGCGGCATCCAAGCGTCACTGCAGCCGCTCTGCTTAGTGGCGAAAACGCTCCTGGAACGGACATCCGCGAAATCATCCGGGAGGTCGTCCGGGAGGAGATCCGCCGGTTGCTGCCAGCCGCAAGCCGACCAGCGACGCTCTCCATCGCCGAGGCTGTGCGGGAAGAAGTTCAGAGAGCCATCCAACCAGAGGCTCCCGTCGCCTTGGCAGCCACCGAGGAGCCCACGTTGACTTACGCCGCAGTGGCCCGACGGCAACCGCCTCCTCCTCGCACCTATGTCGCGCCGCCCCGGACGTCAATCTCCTGCGCCGCAACACGACAGACGCCACGACGACCCGGTGCAGTACGCCCGCCCGGAGCCTCGCGCACCCCGGAAAACTGACGTGTGGCGAACGCCCGACCGACGCCCTCTGTGCTTCCATTGCGGGGAAGCAGACCATACCTACCGCCGATGCCCATACCGACGACTCGGGCTGCGCGGGTTCCACCCGAACGACCCGCGCCCCCGTTATGGTGAACGACCTCGGGAGATCGACGAGTACTTGCGACGACCTCAGTCCCCCGAGCCTGCGTCCCGCCGAGAGTTCCGGTCGCCGTCGCCGCGACGTCCACCTTCGCCGATGCACCGGCCCCGACGTGAAAGCCTGTCGCCCCTCGCTCCTCGCCGGGGAAACTAGGCGCGGCAACCCCTGGAGGTGGAGTTGCCGAAGACGACCGACGCCAAGATCCTCCACGAACGTCGGAGGGCCCCCACTCGAACGCTACCAGAGACCGAAACGACGCCCCTGCAACGGTGTCCAATAACCTAAACGTCGTCATCGACGGCCACGACGCATCAGCACTCGTGGACACCGGAGCAGACTACTCAGTCTTGAGTGGGAGGCTCTCCCGCCGCCTTCGAAAAGTCATGACGCCGTGGGATGGACCTCAAATACGAACCGCCGGAGGGCACCTCATCACGCCGGTCGGGAGATGCACTGCTCGCGTCGAGATTCACGGTGAGACGTGCCCTGTCAAGTTCGTCGTTCTGCAAGACTGTTCGAGGGACGTTATCCTCGGAATGGACTTTCTCTGCGAGTATGGCGCCGTCATCGACCTCGGGGCAAACCAGTTGACGCTGCGAAAGCCTGTCCTGCCCCCGGTGGAGGCCAACACGACGGCATCCGCGATCCGAGTTATAGCCGACCATGTGAATCTGCCGCCGCGGTCGAGTGTTTTCGTCACCGTCATGACCGACGCAGCCATGCACGGCGAAGCTCTTCTGGAAGGCAGCGTTCAACTGCTCCTTGAAAAAGGAATTGGCGTCGCACGAGGCGTAACGGATCTTCAAGAAGGACGAACAACTGTTCTCGTGACAAACTTTCGAGAGGAACCGCAGCACCTAACGAAGGGTACCACCATGGGCTACGTCGAGGAGCTTCAGACGCCAGCCGTGGTCACCGCAGTCTCAGAGGAAACCTCGTCGCCACAACAGAAGAGCACGACGCCGCCGCCGCTCGACATCGACCCCGAGCTCCCAGCTTCGAAGCGCCGGCAACTGGTTGATCTCCTCGCCGAATACAGTGACTGTTTTGCCACGACATCGAAAGTTCGCCAAACCCCAATGGCGAAACATCGCATTATTACCGATGACGACGCACTCCCTGTTCACCAGTCGCCGTATCGAGTCTCCTTAAAGGAAAGGAGAGTGATTCAAGATCAAGTTCAGGAGATGCTCGACGACGACATCATTCAACCCTCAAGAAGTCCATGGGCGTCCCCAGTCGTGCTTGTAAAGAAGAAGGACGGAACCCTGCGGTTCTGCGTGGACTATCGTCGACTGAACGCTGTGACGAAGAAGGACGTCTATCCGCTCCCCCGCATCGACGATACGTTAGACCGACTGCGCCACTCCCGATATTTTTCGTCGATGGACCTGAAGAGTGGTTACTGGCAGATTGAAGTTGACGAACGTGACCGGGAGAAAACTGCCTTCGTCACTCCCGACGGACTGTACGAATTCAAAGTGATGCCGTTCGGACTTTGTACAGCACCAGCCACCTTCCAGCGCGTCATGGACACCGTGCTGGCAGGTCTGAAATGGCAGAGCTGCCTCGTCTACCTGGACGATGTCGTGGTATTCTCACGAGATTTCGACGAACACCTCAGACGACTTCGAGCTGTGCTTCAAGCCATCAAGACCGCCGGCCTGTCCCTCAAGCCAACAAAGTGTCGGTTCGCCTATGGGGAACTAAAGTTCCTTGGCCACGTCGTGAACAACGAAGGTGTTCTACCTGACCCCGAGAAGACCCGCGCCGTAGCTTCATTTACGCCGCCGTCTGACAAAAAGGCCCTGAGAAGATTTCTCGGACTCTGTGCCTACTACAGGCGCTTTGTTCGAGACTTCGCCAAGCTGTCCGCACCGCTGACACACCTCACGAAGGACGCCGTAAAGTTCGAGTGGACAGAAGAGCACCAGAGATCATTCGACGAGCTCAAACGAAGACTCCAGACGCCCCCGATTCTTGGCCACTACGACCAGTTTGCTGAAACCGAGATCCACACCGACGCCAGTAACACCGGACTGGGTGCGGTACTAGCCCAAATGCAGGACGGCGCCGAGCGAGTCATCGCATACGCAAGTCGGACGCTGTCTAGCGCGGAGAGGAACTATTCAACTACTGAAAAGGAGTGCCTCGCTGTCGTCTGGGCAATAACAAAGTTTCGCCCATATTTGTATGGAAGTCCTTTTCGCGTGGTCACAGACCACCACTCGCTCTGCTGGCTGGCGAATCTGAAGGACCCTTCCGGACGCCTCGCCCGGTGGAGCCTACGACTGCAGGAGTTCGACATGACCGTGGTGTACAAGTCCGGCCGGAAGCACAATGACGCCGACTGCCTGTCAAGGGCTCCAGTCAAGACCGCTCCTGCCTGCACCAAAGAGGACGACGATGAGTGTTTCCTCGGCGCTCTGGATGTCAGCGACATGGCAGCACTCCAACGAGACGACCCTGAGCTGCGAGCACTCATCGAGCACCTAGAGGGTCAAGGAAGCGCCGTTCCCCGCGGTCTTGTACGAACACTGCCAACCTTCTCCCTCCGACGAGGTGTACTCTACAAGGAGAACTTCAGCGACAACAACACTGCATGGCTGTTGGTGGTCCCGTCCAGTCTTCGAGAAGAAATTTTTCAAGCCTACCACGATGACCCGACGGCGGGACACCTTGGCTACAGCAGAACTCTTGCCAGGATACGCGAAAAATACTATTGGCCCAAGCTTGCGAAGACAGTGCACCACTACACCCGATCTTGCCACGAGTGTCAACGACGAAAAAAACCACCGACGAGACCGGCAGGACTTCTTCAGCCTATTGCGCCACCCTCTGCCCCATTCCAGCAAATCGGAATGGACTTACTTGGCCCATTCCCACCCTCGACGCAAGGAAACCGATGGATAATCGTCGCAACCGATTATCTCACGAGGTACGCCGAAACAAAAGCCCTTCCTTCAGGGACTGCTGTGGAAGTTGCCAAGTTTTTCATTGAGTCCATCGTCCTCCGGCACGGCGCTCCAGAAGTTCTGATCACAGATCGCGGATCATCGTTCATGGCACAGCTGACCCAAGAAATCCTCCGACTCAGTCACACCAGCCATCGTCGTACAACTGCGTACCACCCGCAGACCAACGGGCTGACGGAGCGACTCAACAAGACAATCGCCGACATGATCTCTATGTACGTCGACGTAGAGCACAAGACGTGGGACGAGGTGTTGCCCTACGTCACGTTCGCCTACAATACGGCGGCTCAAGAGACCACTGGATTCACACCGTTCCAGCTGGTACATGGTCGGAAAGTAACGACCATGCTGGACGCGATGCTGCCCCATGAGCCAGCTGACAGTGAGAGCGACGACGCCCAGGTGGTTGCTCAACGGGCCGAAGAAGTCCGCCAGCTCGCCCGACTCCTGATTCAAGACCAGCAACGCGTCGACGCCGGCCGCTACAACCTTCGTCGCAGGGACGTCCACTTCCAGCCCGGAGACAGGGTGTGGGTGTGGACGCCCATCCGTCACCGCGGCCTCAGTGAGAAACTGCTAAAACGGTACTTTGGACCCTACAAAGTGCTTCGTCGACTCGGGGATCTGAACTACGAAGTTCTACCCGACGGAACGCGCCCATCTGCAAGACGCCAGCCACGACCCGAGGTGGTGCATGTCGTCCGGCTCAAGCCGTATTACGAACGATAGAACTTTGGACTCTCGCCAAAGAGTGAACTGGGAACTGTGAAGTGTGACTCGCGACTCTGCTATCTTTTTGTTGTGTATTTGTGTTTTACCTTTGTTCTGCATCGGGGCGATGCACTTTTTAAAGGGGGGAGTAATGCCGCGCGCGCAGCTTGCCAAGTAGGCAGCGCGCGCGTGGCCGAACGGTTATCGCGCTTGTCTCCCACGCGAAAAGCCAGGGTTCGATTCCTGGCCGTGGCTACACATTTTTGTTGACACTGTAATGTGACGTTCTGGTAAATTCGAGAACCGTCTTGCTGATTCGAGGTTAGAATCTTCTAGGCACCGAACCTTCTACGCCGAATGCTCCAGAAGCCCACGCGTGTACAAAAGCGGCTCCGCGTGGCAAGCTGGAGTCAGTCTCGCCCCAGCGTTCGACTCTGCTCTACGCCGACTTCGACGCCCGCGACGCTCTGTTATTATTTTCTGTACCCCTTTTAGTTTTGGCACAAGTTCGCCACATTAAACGTTTCTTTCTTCCTGTTTATTTATTGTTCTTTTGGTCACCACCCGTGACAATATTACACCAAGAAGCGGAGATTTCATTTCTATGGTTTTGCTACATCGACGACGGACACAATACGCCCTCTATCCCAAATACACATTCAACAACATTTACAAGGGATGTCATTTTCCGTCGTGGGAAGAGCCCACAACATCTACCGTTGTAAAAAAAGGTATCTAATTGAATACAGTAAATAATATTGAACACATTACAGGAACGCTCTAGTTAAAAACGTAGAAGATGAAATTTAGTTGAGATTGCGGGTGCAGAAGGGTGGAAGAGCGTGTCCGACGCCGGGTCACCAAATATGTAGGAGCTAGGTAGAGGAAACCGGTACAAAAAGCGGCAGGATTTTAGCTATTTTATTTGCCCGCACAATGTGAGTCTCGGTCTTGCTTTGCATTTTTTTTTTCTAGCGCGGCCCTTGCCGACGGTGAGGGTCGCAATGACTAAGGAATTGTTTTAGATAAAATTAGGAAATAATATTAGGATCAATTTTCTTGAACATTTCCCAAACATTGATGAAGATGTTTAAAAACTACTGCACCTCCAATGAAACATAAGGTATGAGCCCGCTGCAAGTTTTTCCTTGCCTCAACAGTGAGCATAGTGTAAATTACAGAGTATATTTTTCAGCTGCACCAAATGTTTATGTAAAGGGGACAAACATTTTATGTATCCGATTTTCACTGCCTATGTGAATCGGCGGGCATTAGGTAACAATTTTACCATCGCTATTATCATACTAATTACTTAAAACTCGTTACTTACGTTTTTGATTACTGTCATTAGGGTGTTCTTTGTTTCAAGAACTTGGAGGTGGTCGTACGCCAAGGCTTTTTCATTTATTTTTATAATTCGTGTAACAGACACGTGTTTCGCGATATTTGTCCTCGAATTTGTCAGTTTTATCCGGCTAATTTAACAAAGTTTGGCTATAGCCTCTTTTGCGGCTTTGCAATTTTCAGTGAAAAAAAGTTGAGTTAAGTAGAAGATTCGGGGGAAGATATCTCGGAACACTGACTCTTTAAGTGAATTCTACGAACGGGAACACTCTCTTGGCATACGAACACCTCAATGCCTGTAATATAAGCCTATATCATAATCACAATATTTCAATAGTTAACTCACAAATTCAATTTAATTAGTCCTACATTTGAGATGGTTATCTTTCCGCCTATTGTACGCCGAGCCATGTAAGGTTGCAGTGAAAACATTATACCTATAACTTTTCCCTCCATTATTTTAAGATCTGTCTCAAGTAAGAATAAAACACCCAGTATATGCAGTGTTGGCGGTAACGCTTTACAAGTAACGGCTCTACTGGTGACGCTATGCAAGTAACGGCGTTACCAGTAACGCGTTTCTCAGTAACGTAGTAACACACTCGTTACTTTTACGAAACAGCAACGGTTAACGTACTTAGGTTACTTTTTTTAAAGAAACAAATAACGTAGTTACGTGGCTCGTTATACTTCCATCCAACCGTCTCGAGGGCACCGGAATTCACTTCTGGCACTCGCACGAGACGGACGTGTTATCATGAACTCCGTCGGAGCGGTGAAACCCTCCACGCCTGGCCGCGGTACCTCTGTTTGTAAATCTGCCGATGGTTGTCAGGTCATACTGCCCTCTCTAAAAACTGGATACGTCATGACTACTCTCGCAGAAGAAAAGGGTATATTTTTACACCCCTTGCCCTATATAAGATACCCCAAAAGTTCAGTTCGATGGTCAGCGAGCTTACGTCATGCCGACGGTGCCGACTTTTACAAGTGGCTTGAGAGCCGAGTGAAGTAGCTTATTAAAATAGCTAGTGTACGTGTTACTGAGCAAAAAAAAAAAAAAAAAAAACGTTATCGGGTTTTTTTTGGTCCAGTTGCAAAACCTTAGTGTGTTTTTTTTCTGTAGTCTTTGATTTGCACTTTAGCTGTTTAATAAGATGTAGTATCTCACTGTCGTCAAGCCCCTCCTCAAAGTTGGGGGCGTCTGTTCGAAGTCATTGCGATAAACGTCAAACTAAAGCTTTGAGGTGCATTATATGAGACAAAATGGTGTAAGACGACACTTTTTTTAAGTGTAACGATGTCTTCCTCTATTCTGATGTGAAAGGATGTCCGTAACAGATAAAAGTTTTCCGTGAAGTACAGCGGCTGGATGTGATGAAAGACCTGGCGTCTGACGGACCTCATCAAATGAACCATGTATTGATGCTCAGGCTGCACTCGCTGTCGGTGAAACAGAAGTACGTCTACGCGAAGGAGCTGATAATAAACGTTAGGCGGTGTCTCGTCATTAACCCGTTGAGCACGGCGGTGAAGACTAAGCTTCACTGGGTCCTGTATGACGTTTACAACGGCGGAGTATAGAAGGACCTGGAGCTACATGGCAAGGTGTCCGACATTACCAGAGACCTGTTCCAATAGAGGGGTTTTGAAGCTGTGAAATCGATCTTCAAAGCGGTACGCCTGACCCTCAGGGAACGTCAAACCGTTGACATTCTGCCCCACGACCGTCGTGTGGACGGGTGCAAGGTGCTGGGCGTGGCGCCAGGACGAGCCCCGATCTGCATTTGCTGTCGTCGTAAAGGACATATCCGCCGCGACTGCCGCGTCCCCCGCTGCTTTGACGGTCATCGTTATGGTCACGAAGCGGAGGACTGCCAAGACCTACGTTTCGATAGCCCGAGACCGGAAGTCGGACGATCACTCCGACTTCATGATGGACGACGTTGAAGCGGAAGAGGCGATTTGAGCTGCGAGGCAAACTACAGTTTAACTGAACGAAGGAGACAGGTCGGCTGTCGCGGCGGTCGCCAGTCTTCGGTGCCGAGTACAAGAATATTCGTGTGCGTGCCGCTAGGTCCAGCAGTCGAGGGCGAGAAGACGGTGGACCCATTGGGTCAAAAACACTTTCAGTGGGCAGCAGCTACGGCGAAGGACAGTGACAATGACAAAGGCGGTCATGACCACGCGTCTGACGTGGCAGTCACTGATGTTGAGATGGGCCTGGTCGCGAAGCGACGGCGAGACCCAGTTTCATTTCCTGAAGACCACGCAGCAGATGGAACTGGTGCGCAGCTGTGGCTCAGGACTGAACCCAAAAAGAATAGTGTTAACGTCAAGTCACGCATCACTGTCGACGACATTCGCAGTAAGGACTCACTGTGCGTGTACGGCCATGTAAGTCCCGTACTGCGTGACACTCCTTTTTCGTTGTTTCTGTTGGAGAGGCCCTATATAACCGCTTGCATGGCGGCCTATGACTCGCGCCCATTCGTTCTTTGAGAGCCTCCCCGATTAGCGACTCTTAATGTTCGAGGCCTGAACTCGGGTAAAAACAAAACCGGCTGCAACGGTTACTGGCTGACGAGCAAATCGATTTTCTTGCATTACACCAGACAAATATGTCCACCGGTAGCAACATCGAGCAAGCGCTGCTGCCGTTTCTCAGTCGTTACGAAGTGTGTGTAATTCGGAGTATCAGCGGGTTGTTTTTTGTTACTTAGAGTGTCAGTACCTCTGCGAAACTTGAATGCAAATGTTGACGAGCGAGGCCATTTTATATTGTACGATTTACTTTTGTTTATCATCACGGGAGTGTACTTGGATGTTTATGCAGCCCAACAAAACTAATGAAAGAAAATCCTTCTTTAAATTTCTGGAAACGTACTTGCAAGTTGACCAGGCTTTTTGATTCATGGGTGATTTTAATTGCGTCTGTAGCCCGGCAGATAAAGCATCGCCCATGGTAACCTGAGACAGTACTGCAGAAATGCTGACTGATATAATACAAGATCCCTTTATGGAAGATGTGGCGCACGCCAGGGCCAGCCGACACAGGCTCCCCTTCACTCACTTTCAACGGGCGTCACACTCGAGATTAGATCATATCTCGAGACGACCTGCGTTAAGACAGAGTTTTTTTCGTTCTTTCTCTTATCTTTCTTTGCGCATCTGACGCGCGTTGAACCTTCATTTTCCATATGCGCCCATTTGCACCGCAAGAGGCGTTTTTCCTGGAAGCGGACCGTGGGCCGGGCTCCATTAGAAAGACTACGGCCAACCACGCGGGCCATCCGGAGGCTGGATCTGGCCCGCGTGCCGGGGTTTGGAGACCACAGATTTAGGGCAACATGCACTTTTAATACAGCTAGTACAAAAAAGAATATATATATATATATATATATATATATATATATATATATATATAGTTTAAACGGTTCGTGAACTAAACATTTCAATGTCTGTAATAAGTGGCGGACGGTCTTTCCACGAGCCAGCAGCTGCTGGCGTGCGCGAGCGCGAACAACAAAATTGACGTCATAATCCCCCATACGCGCTTAAGATGACAGTGAAAGGTGCGGGATCCAGGGAAAAGGAGAATAAAGACAAGCTTTTTATCTATGCAGTGGGGTCTGGTGTGAAAGGTGAGCGATTAGTTGGTCTAACAAACACGTAGCTTTCACTTGTGGGTTCATTTCTCTTTCATAACAAGTCGGTACATTTCACTGCCATACCAAGCGCGAATGGGTGACTATGACGTCAATTTCGTTGCATGTGATCGCGCATACCGGCGGCTGCTGGCTCGTGGAAAGAACGTGCGCCACTTATTATGAAGGCGAAATCGTTTTGGTTATGTATCCCTTCAAGAATTTGAGGGTGTATGTTTTCTCTTATTTTGTGTCCGTTATTCTTGCCTTTGTCCTTATTACATTTACGAACGCGCTTACATCGAGTTTCTTGGTGTTCACGTTTACTTTTGTATCTTTCTCGTGCAATACACTTCCAGGTGTTTGGCTGCGCACGCTGTTTATCGAACGCTCTCAAAACCTAGATCAAAACGCTCTAACGCAAAAAAACGGCCAAAAATAAACGCCTTTTTAGTGCTCGGTTTTTTTTTTTTTTTTCGGCGTAGCGGGTTGTGCATGCGCAGAATGACAACCTCAGTGCAAAAACGAAACACTTTTTCCAGAGCGTTGCGGAGCACAGCAAGTGATTTCCGCTCGCTACACCACGGGTGCGGAAGCCTAGCTTGGAGACCTAAGCTGGGCTTACAAACTGCTTTACAGACACATGGAGCTAAACTGCCTCTGGGTGTTGAAATAAATAGCCAAGAAAACTATTGTAGAGCTTACCCATTCCTGCAGCTCCTGCCTCGGTCATGTCTGGAACAAGACGGGGCATGTGTTATTGAAGACTTGACAGCACGTCCAGCTCTTTCCGACATTGTGTCCAGATTGTTTTAACAAAAGGGAGTACGGGAGTCAGAATATTATCCGAGATCTTACCCTTTTCTGCTCAAAACAAATTGTCCACCAAGGGTAGCCTTCAAAGGCAGGACGAAGGCGGAACTTCAAAGAAGTATGAAAATATATCGCGATCGCGCCTGAGGACTGACCTCGGTGAAAGGATTCGCTACGCCCGTTAAGTATCGGCAAGGCCAAGGTTAGTTCCGAAAGTTCAAATCAGGGACGTAAGAGAGACCAAAGTGAGGAGCCTTGGAAACGCACACCTGCTTTCGACTGCGAAGCAAATCGAATGCTCACTTGGGAAGGTGAAATCGCAGTAGGAGCGCGAGCCTCTTCTTCTTCACCTCCACGGAAAGCGTTCCGATAAATGTCTGAAAACAAATGCCTAAATAAATGCGCTCTTATGGCTGTTTTTTTTTCGGGACTTCTAGCAACCCGTAAAGGCCCGTTCACACATACCCGTTTTCTTACGTTACGTTGCAAAACGCTACCGGGAAATCTGTGCTTCGTATTAAGCGTGGCTACCACTTCAAGGAGATAGCCTGGCACGCGACATTCGAGACACGAATGTTTCGGTGACTTAGACGAAACTAAACAAAATGGTGCTGCGTGAAAAGTTGAACCGAGCTCAACTCCTTACGTTAGGTTACGACGAGAATTGTGTCCTCGGTTGCCACGCTAACTCACCGTCCTCGCTCGTCGTCACCGAAACATTCGTGTCTCGAATGTCGCGTGCCAGGCTATCTCCTTGAATTGGTAGCCACGCTTAACACGAAACACAAATTTTCCGGTGAATTTTTGTAACGTAACGTAAGAAAACAGGTCTGTGTGAATAAGCCTTTACCGTGTTCCGCATACCCCGTTACAGGATAGTTTTGTGCACGCTTTTAAGCGCGCGCCCCGCGGTCATGGTATCACCCGGGCGCACTCTTAAAACTGTATTTCAAAGGCTCTGGTAGCCAGTTACACAGAACAAAGTAATGATTTGTTGAAAGTGCCTAATTAGGGCTTTTTAACAAACCGTTAAGGCCGGTTCAGACACTTGCGTTTGAGTGCGTTTGAAGGCCGGTTCAGACACTTGCGTTTGACTGCGTTTGACTGCGTTGCGTCGAGAACCGAAAGCGAGTCACCGGCACACCTGTGCTCCGTATGAAGCGTGGAATCCAATTCAAGGAATCATCTTGGCACGCGATATAAGCAGCAGGGATGTCTTGGTTAGTAGCCGCCGCAACGCAGTCAAACGCAGTCAAACGCAACTGTCTGAACCAGGCTTGACTGCGTTGCGTCGAGAACCAAAAGTGAGTCACCGGCACATCTGTGCTTCGTATGAAGCGTGGAATCAAATTCAAGGAATCATCTTGGCACGCGATAAAAGCGGCAGGGATGTCCTGGTTTCAGGCAGCCTCAACGCAGTCAACCGCAGTCAAACCCAACTGTCTGAACCAGGCTTTACCCTCTTCCGCGTACCCCACCAACGGAGCCTTTGAAGCTCGTTCTTAAAGGGGGACCAGCAGTCGGGTGCTCGCACCCGGGTGCTACTTCGGCCTTGAGAAACGGGGGATTCAACCGCTATTTATTTGTAGCCTTCTCTCATAGATGGTGCAGACTTTTTCCGGAACAAACGAGGTGCATGCTCGCAGCTGCACATGCGGTCGTGCGCTCGGGGCTGGGCTCAGACCACGCGCCATCGATCTCGAGCTAGATCTTCTTCGCCCTGCGTCCGCTGCTGCCTGAAGTGGCCAACGGCGGAGCGAGTTACGAACCAGTCAAGACGTAGATTATACTGGCTTACATAACGAAGAATAAGCTTAGATTTACGACTGAATTCGAAGTTTCAACCAAGTTCAAAATAATCGAAAGTTCATGGTGCGGCGGTGCGGCCGTTTAAACCAGCTCAAGGCCATATGCGAAATCCTTGCCAGCTATCATCATCATGCCATTAGGGGCCGCCATATTTTGGGGTTTATCACATCTTCCAGTTGTGGACGAGGCGCATCTGCATTCAACTCGGTTTTCATGATATTAGGGCAGTTTATTTGTACACTCAATGGGTTGCTGGTTAGTTTCGGATCAAAGAAGAAAAGAAAGACGGCCGCCAAATTCAGGAAAAGGAATTGTCAGCAACGAGGTCGCAAGACTCGTCACTCAAGCAGTGAACTGGGCCATCCAGGTCAATGAACGGTATTTCTCGAAGACGTCCTGTGAGGGGTTCGTACTGGACTTGCAGCAGGTGATCATATTTGAGTTCTACGACTTACACATTGCCGGGACTATTGTTTTTCGGGCGAAATCGTTGGTACGGGAACCCCCCATTATGGAGGAAATGTGATCATTGTTCATGAATACACTAGATGGCGCTTCTTTTTGCATATGGTCTATTGTTTGGAATACGTAACGAATACGTATTTCATACGTAACTGGGCACGCGAACGTCGTATTGCAAAAAAAAAATGATGTTTATTTTTGAGACTTCAAAGCAAAGCTAGGGGGAAAAAAAGAGCGGTAGTTTGGCATCTTATCCTATATCGTCCTGCTCTTCCTCTGAGTACTGTTTTGTAAACCCTTTTCCAGGAGGTATAGAGAACGTAAAAACGACCAGAGGCCATAGGAGAGGCTGCGATAAGCAAGATAACCGCGATAAATATTGAGTTTAAGAAAATATATGATCGATAATGTTGCTTCAGTTCGCATTTATTAACGAAGACACGTTTCCGTTCGACAAGAAACAAAATCTAATGCAGACGATCATTCTTTTTATTTTTTCGTCTGCTATCTGTTCGGGTATCTTTGTTGGGCGCGGACGACGTGTACGGAGGACCTAAAAATGTTATGAAAATACAGGCTGCGCCCCCCCCCCCCCCCTTTACCGAAAAGGTACAGGGTTTTCTTTACCGCAAGGATTAACTATGAGTCGCCGAAAGCTGATTCTCCATTCAAATGTAGCGCTAGAGGTTCGAACCAAATATCAAAGTTTCAGCACTAATCCTTATATTATTCAAATGAAGTAATTTCCGGAAATTTTCAATGGAGAAAAATGGCAGCAGACCGAACTCTGGACTATATGGAGCTCTATGGTGCCAGTTACCGAAGACAGGCGGAAATGTTCCCATTGAAAGTTACGGAATATGCCGTGACGTCACGAGTTCTGTCTAGTTGAATGTGACGGAAAAACCCGTGACGTCACGACTTCTGAACCTGGCTACTTACCATCAGTGCGACAAGCAAGATGGTGTGTTTCAAAATCATAGTAGAATCTAGGAGCCGTTGGGTTTTCATACCAGCACCGTCGAAGTTGACATTCAAACAATGATTTTATGCCCGTCATTTCGCCAATCGTGGAAAGGGGACTTCAACGACGGTTTTTGTCGTGGACGTCGCGAATACACTATTCCAATATTTACAAAATAATAGCTTTGCCTGAAATATGCACACCTTAGCACGCGCAAGTTTGTAGCTTCAGAAAACGTATATAGCGCGTGGCGTACACCACTATTAGCGGAGAGATGTTTTAATGGCGCTCTCCTATGGCAACCTATGGTTACCTTTCGTGACGTCATTAGCTTGGTAACAACAAGTTCGATGGTGTTCGTAATGAGCATGGTGGAAGCTTGAAATCATTGGGCTCTGAAACCAATGCTGCCATCATCGTTAAAATTGAAGTTCTTAGATTACTCTTATTGCCGTCGATGAGAAATGCTTTGCTGACGTATTGGGTGTCCCAGGTCACCGGGCTAAATCTAGAATTAAGACTGCGGTCCCACGGCAGCCATCTTGAACAAGGCGTTAGTTCAACCAATAGATGGCGACACGTACCCGTGGGGTGGCCGAAACATTGGTTCACGGTGGAATGGCTCGAGCACCATCACGTTCCCCTCGTGGCCTTGCTCGCGCCGCTGCCAGCTGTGCTCAGCTGGCTCAATAGCGTGGCCCAGCAAACGCATGTATGCGAGAATGTCAGGCTTTGTATAAATTGTTCTCTGATATTCACCTTTTCAAATGAGAGTGTGTGGCCGGTGCCATTTTGAGTGTTCGTGCGTACGGCGCGTGCTTTGCTCGCTTTCCGAAGCGGGGAACACGCACGTGCTGAGCTGTGAAGATCGCACGTGGGGCTGTGATTTTGTAAACATTGGAAAGGTCTATAGGAAGATGCGGTTCGGCGGTTGTCACGGGCTTTCGCAATAAATCTTACCAAGAAGGAATCAATTGTTGATTGACGTGTCAATATTCTTTCAATGAAAACTTCTTCTGCAGGAATGCACGCTCAGTAGACTCAATCTTCCAAGACACCAATTGAAGCGGACGTCAAGTAAACTGCTTCGCTATTTACGGTACTTACCTCACCATTATAATGACGACCGAAAAGTGACCTAACGAAATATTGTGTTTCACGGGATCCGGAAGATTTTGTAAAGGTTGTTACATTGTAGTTCCCAGAAAACAAACGCCGTTGCAATATTTTCCGAAGTACCGACACATATAATGTTGTAAGTACAGCTTAGGAGGAGTATGATGAAAACCATCAGAATAAATAGGAAGACGTTTATTTGCAATGAAGACGCTATGAATGAACGGCGTTTAGCGACGGCAAGTTATGAGCGTATGGGAATTTATAAGTTCACGTGATTGCTAACTATGGACATGCGGACAATGACGACCTGTTTTGCCGGGAGATGGAGTAGCGGTGATGACTTGATATCGAACGCCTCGTGGCAGACGAACAAGGAAGTTTCTTCTCAGCGAACGGTAAGCGTCCAGTGTCAAGCACAGCACGTGGCTACCGACGTTGTCGCCGTTTCGAACACTTACCGCTTTCGACAAAAGTGCTGGCACCTGGGCTAACTTTGTGGAAAGAGTCGAAGGCTTCCTCGAGTTCAGCGACATCATGAACTGTAACTGAAAACGATCCACTATTCAGTCTGTGGGTGGCGAAACGTATCCGCATCTGCGGAGTCATGGTCGATGCGTACTCTAAGCGGTTGGAAGTTTACACGATGCTTGCCACGATCCGTACAAACGCGTCATTGACGTTCTACGCTCTCTTTTCCCCACTTCTGCCCTACCGAAAATACTTTTCTCTGATAACGCGCCAAATCTTGCTTTAAATAAAATAAACAAGTCCCCCCCCCCCCCAAAAAAAAAAAACAAAAAACGGCATCAGGCATCACATTAGTGCACCATACCATCCTGCAACTAACGGGCAAGCAGAACAGATGGTGTGCGAAACGAAGAAAGCCCTTTTGAAGCTTACGGAAGAAGCAGTTCAGTGAAGAATCGCCAGGTTCTTGTTCCAGCAGCACGCGACGGTCTCATCTTACACGGTAAAAACACCCGCCGAAGCAATGTTCGGCAGACGAAGAGCCACACCCCTCGATCTCATGATACTATGGCCATGAATGTAGATCGAGAGATTCCCAGATGGGGAGTAATGGCAGATTATTTGGTCGGACAACTCGTCTACGTGAGGAATTTCAGCGGAAGTCGGGCCTTCCATGTAAAACTTGAGTAGAAAAGGCTCTATGGTTGACAAGAAGGTGTCATCCCTCTGAATACGTTTGATATCAATGCCCTTGAGTGTAAATATAACGAAATCACAAAACTCTCTTTGTGTATTGTGTAACTGCCCTTGTATTTGGTAGTAGAGGCTGTGGTGGTGATTTGGACCATTCAAACCAGGCCCCTTTTTCTTATTTTTCGCCTCATACTCCTTCGCGGTTTCAGTAGGCTTCAAGAATCTTTTGGAACGGGGACATGTACTTTACGTCAACGAGGCCATTTGTTCCAAGTAGTCAATCAGGGAATGCTGCTAGAAATCCGTCTTTCATATTAACGAATAAGCCGCACTTCTGCACATTGCAGTTTTCCTGTTCCACGTACAGTTGTAAAGCAGCATCCTCATTGATTCTACCATATTCTGTTGCGGGTGAAGAAAGGTCTTTGGGTACATGATACTTGAAACAAGTCTGGCACTGTACGTTGTGGTTCGACACCCACTAATATCGTCGTCCTTATAGAGCCTCATCATTTAATCATTACCTCGTCACCTCAAATTGCTCTTCATCAACAGTAAGTACAATAGGCTACCGCCATATTACAATTCAAGAATTGAAAAATTGAGTTGTTCAATCCTTCAATATGTTTATTATTTATATAATCTTATTACGTTACATTACCTCGAGACAATCGACGTCCATCGTCGATCTTCAAATACCTATATAAGTAGGGGGGGGGGGGGGGGGCGATCGTTGGCCGAGTGCATGTCTAGCGCACACCACCTCGGAGCACGTGGAGCGAAAGCTCGCGCTGCAGAACCCACCCCGCCCCTGCCCGTTTCGATCTGGAAGGGCATCATACCGGCGTGCGGTCTTGTACGACTACTGCGTGGTGCACGTCAAAGAACCCAGGTTTGCGGTTGTACCGCACTGGCTAAATTGCTCATCTACACCTGAGACACCAGACGCCCACTAAGGGAGACTAACTTCCGGCTGTATAAACATACACACAACAATTTGCAATTAGACGCACAATCACAAAGAACACAGCGTGCCGCCTCTTTTCTTTGGACCGTCTTTTTTTTAACCAGCGCAAGCTCCCGCGTTCTCTCTTTTGAGACGGTTAGAACTAACGTGGATTAGAACAGTCGCACATAAAACCCGCGTTTCTCCTACCCGGCCGCTTCCTCCTCTCATTATGTGTAGGTGGTTAAAACTAAATAAGCTATAATAATGATGTATTATTTATATTTAGTTTCAGTTTCAGTCAGGTGGAAAGGAGGTTCGCGGGAAGTAGGGCCAATAAATGAGCTGCGCTTAGAGTATCCGCACTCTCTTCCCCGACAGTGTGTTGGGCGCCGCCATTTTGGTGCTTGTGCAGAGCAGGCGCAACTGCCGATCGTCATGATTCGAAATTGCGACTTCCTCAGCATTAGATTCGGTGATAGGAAGCTCATGTAATATTGCTTTGCTTTGTCGCAAACTGTTTAAAGTGGAGGACGGAAAAGCGTTTCTTGTGATTTCAGATACAGCTTCAAATAACTGGCAACCATGATTTTAAGCCACAATATGGCCAAGTGTCGCTACTCTGAAGCGTAGCTTATGTAATGACACTATTCATGCCCTTGTTCAAGAAGCTTGTAATACCTGGAGGGGCCATGACGTGAGCCCCGTGGATTCCACAAGGCACTACCTTTTGACACCAGCCTCGTCCTCATTGTTCCCGCTAGTGCCAGTAAATTAGCTACGCTTCAGAGTAACGACACTTGGCCATATTGTGGCTTAAAATCATGGTTGCCAGTTATCTGAAGCTTTATCTAAAATCACAGGAAACGCTTTTCCGTCCTCCGCGAATGTTTAAACAACCCGCGACAGAGCATAGCAATATTGCATCAGCTTCCTAGCATCGCATCTAATGCAGAGGAAGTCGCACTTTTGGATCATGACGATCGGCAGTTGCGTTTGCTCTGCACAAGACCCAAAATGGCGGCGCCCAAAACAATTTTGGGGAACGGAGTGCCGATACTTTAAGCGCAGCTCATTTAGTGACTATAGGCATGAATTGAACTCGGGTGTATTCCTTCCCTCTTCGTCTTTATCTTTTATTGATTTCAATTATATCGAATAATGAACACTTTATATCACGCTACGCTTGTGTAATTATTTGTCTTAGATTTATTAACCTGACCCAGTACTTAAACCGTTCATTTATCGATAGTAAATCTTCAAATATATTTTCTAAATGTGAAGGTAAAACGACACGGAGATTGATGATGATACAGACGACAACGCCGCCCTCGAAAATATTTGAGCTTAGACATCAGCAGTTTTGTCTGCCATCCGCCAGGTAGTGCCACAAAACGCCCAAACAGTTTTTAATTCTTTTTTTAAAATTAGCTAAGCTCTACAACTATCAAGAAACCAAAGCAAGATCACTGGGAAAATCTAATACATCGCAATGTATATCTATTCCATACAATAAATGTTATTAGATGCCAATAAATCTGTTTGATGTCCAAAAAAGATGTGCGTCAAAAACAGGTAAGTTTGAAGGGCTCCGGGAGCGTTATGACTTTGAAAATAAAAAAAAAACACCGTCTACCTCTTGGACAACTATTGTAGTTCTAAATGTTATAAAAGATTTTACCATAGTTTAATTATTTACTCAGCGGCATTTGAATTACCATGACTCGAAGCACAAAAAAGTGTAACGTTTGATATAGAATATCTAAACAAAAAACTTTTACACAACATTAAAGTTTTTTCTGCATATTACCAATTATAAGCACTACATCTGTAGCTAATTTCATTGCCCTAGCGTTTGTCAATAAAAACATATTTGTGCTGAAAAACGTCAATTTTAGGCCAATATTTGGAGAGCTGAAAAAAACCAAAGTATTGCAAATACCAAAAAAGTATATCGTTACATTCTGCTCCGACATCATCTTAACAAAACTGCTCTATTGGAACCGTGTTATCTTTAATGAATTGTTCATCAAACATGAACCAGCGAAGCAAGTGAGGGTCCGCGCCATCATATTCGCAACGCTACAAATGCGCATGAACAGTATAAACCAATACATACATAATATCAAATGAAAGAGGATTGCATTGCCTTTCGAATGACATCAATCCCACAAAACAGTATTTAAAAGGAGACGAGTAATGACCTGCCAAAAAGTATCTAAACTGCCACATTCAGTGGGACCGTGGCCTTAACCGTAAAATCGACGCCTACACTTAGCAATCTAACGCCCCTGCACTCTAAAAAACGTTTGTGCGTCTACGTTCACACACAACACTCGGAGAGCCAATCACCGCAACTTACTGAGGCAGCTCAGCGAATGACAATGCGAAACATATGTTTAGACCAAAAAACGCAGTCTGAGTTGTGACATTAAGGGGGATTTAACCGCTCGTCACTCAATGGGCAAATTTCGCTACACAAACCTGAGTTTCAGGAATGCATGATAGTATTCATTCTTTTTGGGGTTACTTATGATAACGTAATGAAGGTTGTGCGGCCCTTGGATTTTTCTTTTAGAGCGCTGGAGATTTTAATAAAATCCAGAAATATGACCGTTTTGACTGTTTTTAGCGCGTTTTGAGGCATTTTTGAAAATACAATTATTTAGAAGACAAATGTGACAAAACGCTTGACCGTACGTACTAGGGGTGCCTATAATCTTAATTTTAAGACCATGACGAGAAAGCAAAATATTGTTGTATTTGCGTATTTGTGTAAATAAAATCACCCTGCTAATTTTATTTCCAACTTGATAAACGAGATGGCGACACTAGTACTAAATGCCTCAACCCGGAAATTTTCTTGCTGTTGCTGTTGTTGTTTTTCTCTCGAGCTCGAATTCTACCGCGATGTCTTGTTGCTCGTGGATTGGTAGCACGTGTAGCGAAAGCTCACGCTGTAAAGCTCACTGATCGTGGATTCAATCCACCGCCTCTGCCCGTTTCAATCTGGATGACCATCGTACCGGCGTGCTGTAATGTATCCAGTCTTGTACACGTTACTAAAAAAACGCAATCGATTACAATTACTATTACTCTTGGCTAAAAAGTATTCGATTAGATTACTTGATTACTTGAAAGCAAAAGTAATTGGACACTACTTGAAGAAGTGACCGTTACTTTTCTGATTACTTTATTGTGTGAAGACTTACATGTTTAGCGCTCATAAGAATGAACTACTTAGAACATATATTTCACATTTTCACAAGTATTGAAGAAGAAAAAGCGGGTTCCCTCTTCGTGGTCGTTGCACCTTCACAATGCGGACACAAGCATAGAACTCGTTTGAAGAAGTTTAATGATTTGAGCGTTCGCCAGTTTGGGGGGGGGGGGGGGGGGGGAGTGGAGGGGGTTCTAGATTTTGATTGTCGCTCATTTTACTATTCACATGTGGATGAACTCGCTTGTTATACAAAAGAGCAGCAGCTCCAGGATTTGACACGGATCATGTGTAGTGCAGTGGTTCCCAAATGGGGGTCCGCGAAGCCACTTCTAGGGTCCGCGAAACCCTCAACAAAAATTTTTTTTTTTTTTTTTAGCCGCAGATATGCAACTCTGTTTAAGCGCGACTGTGCCGCGTATTGATGAACAGACCAATATGAAGTGATGTGGCACCTTTGTTTTATGTTTTTCTGCTACGTAGCAATAAAAGGCACCTGTTTCATGCTCCAGATCTGTTAACTTACTTTCGTACCCCCCGCTGGAAGGGGTCCCCCATCACTGCCAGCGGTCCGCAAGGGGTCCCCGACACATCCATGGCTGGGAACCACTGCATTAGCGGAAAAAACCACCCCGACCAGTTCTCAACTCGAAACCTTGCTTGTCACAAAGAGTACGTAGGGGAAATAGAGAAATATCTGAACTGGCTTTGTTATATTTTGCATCCGTTTTAGACATTCTTCGGTTCTGGTTCTCCTACGGGCTGCGTGTAGGTACCGTAAAGAGGATTGTTTTTTTTATTATTTCTGTGTGTGTGTGCGTGAGGGGGCTAGTTTGAACGAAGCACTTACAAAGCTACATTCTGCTCCCTCAAACTTCGCCCTCAATGGGCTTTGTCACGCACTGGGGCTTTCCTGGGGCTTCCCAGTTCCAGTCCCAGCGCCAAACAAAAAAAGAAAAACGAACATTCCACAGAAATTGTACCTACAAAGGGGTTGACCTCGTTTCCTACAGCTCCACAAAAATCATTCTTTTTTCTGTTCGAAAAAAGAAGCAAATTTTATTTTTTCATTTCAGAAAAAGAAGGTGTGTGCAGGGGGTTAGAAGTAATTTTTATTACTTCAAAAAGTAATCAAATTTCTCTTGTGATTACTGACTAATAAAAGTAATCAACTGATTACAAAATTACTTCAAAAAGAATTCGATTACAAGTAATTTGATTACTTGTAATGCGTACGGTGCAAGCCTGCATGTATCACTATTGCGTGATGCACGTTTAAGATGTCAGACAAGCAGTGGTATACTACACTGCTTTTCATCTCCAACGAAGACACCAGATGCCCTCAGAGCTGACTAACTTCCCGCTGTATAAACATAGACTTAACAGAATTACAATTGATGGCTCTGTTGGGCGGCACTTTTTGAACATTGCAAAAAAAAGTGTAACTATACTCCGTTTCACCATATGTAGTACCGCGGCGAAGGCTAGAAGCGCGAGCTCATATAGCGTTGGCTGCTGCCCTTGGTGCACGATAGCTTGTGCCGCCGAGATGTGCCCTAGAGCGAGGAGCTCGCGCTTGTAGCCTTTCGTGCGGTACAACACAAGGTGAAACAGAGTATTGGCGCGTGCGCGACCGAAAGCGTCACTGTGGTCGGCCTTCCACGATTGGCCGAACGCTGACTATGACGTCAGAAAAGGATTTATCATCGACGGAAATAAGAGGAATGGAAGAACTTCAATTTCGACGGTGTCGATAGTGTTGCTTTGAGAGCGCAATGATTTCAAGCTTCCACCATGCTATCTACGAACACCATCGAGCTTGTTATTTGCAAGGTAATGACGTCACAAGGGGGAACGTAGGAGGGCGCCACCAAAATATCTCGCCGCTAATAGTCATCAGCAGACTCCTAGCGAAAGGCCTGATAAGGCTGTGAAGGCGATACTTTTGTTGATTCTATTTTTTTGTGTGTGTGTGCTATGTTAGCGCGCGTGGTCAAACGCTTGCATACGCTACAAGCGTGGCTCGTAAGCACCCTAAGATCGTGCAGGGTTAAGCAGAGATATCCTAGGGTGCCTCAATGTCCTTCTTTTTAGGGTGGTGCCACCCTTTGTAGTACCCGTTGCCGACAGCACGCGCTCATGGGGAAAATACAAAAAACAAATCGACGAAAACAAAATGTCGCCATAGCACAGTCAGCGCCACAAACGCATGCAGGGACACGCTCTTACACGTGCTCTGAAACAAAAATAAAAATAAACGTGTGGGACAAAATGGCGAGATGCTACCACCCTAAGCAAAGAGCACATGAAGGCACCCTAAGATATCCTAATATGTAGGGTGCCTCAATGTCCTTCAGCTTAGGGTGATGCCACCCTTTGTATACTTCGTCTCACCCTAGCATGGACTAACCGCGAAGGCTGTGCCAGCGCGAGCGGCCTGCCTTGACTGCCTTGACTAGAGCACTTGCTGCACGAGCGCTCGTGCAGCCGCCGCGGCTTCATTCAAAGCTACTAGCTCGCGCTTTTAGCACTCGCGGCTAACAGTAGTCCATACTAAGGTGAGACGAAGTTTTTTTATAGTACCCGATGCCGACAGCACGCGCTCACGGGTAAAATACAAATAAATCGACGAAAAAAAAACGTCTCCATAGCACAGTCAGCGCCACAAACCCGTGCCGGGACACGCTCTTTCACGCGCTTCTGAACATAAAAAGACAAATAAAAGTGTGGGACAAATTGGACAGATGTCTCCACCCTAAGCAAAGCGCACATGAAAGCACCCTACTAATATGTATTTGGAAATAAAAACATAGTTGAATGGCTAAAATACTTATTCCGAACAACATTTATTTTATGAAACATTATTTCAGATATTTTCATTTTCTGTAGGCCTTGTTTGGTGGTTAGTGGATATGAAAAACAAAAAAGAAGCATGAATTCTATTATTTTGAACAATTACAATATATTTTTTTAACCAACAAACACGTGCTTACTCCGAGATGCAAATTGAATTTTGACGTTAGCGTTTTGGTGCCCAAAACAATTTTTTTTTGTTGTAAATTTAACACTTCCCGTTTTGCGGATTACTAAGAAAACCAAACGGGCCATCAATAGGTAGAAAATACGTTTCTTTTTTTTTTTTCTCTTCACCTTTCCGATTTTTAGGCAAAATCAAATGAACCTCTAAATAACTTTAGTGTCTTCATAAGTAACCTCGGGAGTTCACTATGCTATTGTTTGTTACGAACACCTCTTTCAACAGTGATCTTACTATGTCACGGTGGAACCAAGCGGTGCTACCTTACCTGTCTGGAAACAAATTGGGGTGTGTGTATGTGTATACAGCCTAGAACTTAGTCTGCCTCAACGGGCGACTTGTCTTCCAGCTGTAGGTGAGCAATTTAGCCAGTGCAGTACAACCGGTAGCCTGGGGTCTTTAACGTGCATCACGCAATAGTGATACACGACCGCACGCCGGTACGATGCTCATCCAGATCGAAACGGGCAGGGGTGGGGATTGAAGCCAGGATCCCTGGGTTATACAGCGCGAGCTTTCGCTCCACGTGCTCCGAGCTGGTGTGCGCTCTAGCCCACTCGGCCACCGATCCTTTCTTTTTTCTTTATTGCACTTGGCCACCGATCCCTAAAGCCCTTCAATGTGTTTGCGTTTGTCTTGCAAGTGGCGTCAAATGCACCAGTGCACGAGGCCCGTATCTCGAGCGGCCCTTGGAAGCAGTTGTCGGCGCAGTACTGAAATGAGCGGCCCTTGGAAGCGAATGGCAGCGGAGCACCCGCTCCTCGCACGTGTCTTGCGCGTTTCCACAACAGTGGTTGGCGGTACATGTAAGCGTGAATTTTATCAAATGAATTTAGTCTGCACTTGCCGGCAGCGCCTTAAAGGGGCGATGCAACAATTTTTGTACTTTGCGCAAATACCGCTTAGAACAGATCCCTGACGTTAATGACCTATGAAACACGCGCTCGTTTTTCACCCCACGCAATAGAAGTCCCAAACGAAAATTAAAGAAAAACGAGCTGCGTTTACCCCCTTAACTCGCAGCCAGAACAAGCGGCCACGTGATCTGGAGCCGATTATATGCCGCCAATGTTGATCATAGCCACGCGCTGGGGTTGGCAAAGCACAGGACACGCGCTGAGTTCCAGACACTGTTATGGCTCGGCTATTGTCGTTGTTGCAGCGATTGGACACGGGCCACTACCCGAATGCATGTCGAAGCATCGATTGTCACGAGCACAGATCGAATGCCTACGCAGTCTTCGCGTTCACTCTGTGAGCAGCATTTGAATATCGTCACCGCAAAGCTCGATGACGCATTCCCGGGGATCGTACTGTTGCATTGTCCCCACAGCTCCGTCATCAAATTTCGCGAAGGAGCAAAAGGCGGCTTTGGAAGGAAAGACTGAAAGAAAAGCTCCGCTTTCATCCTTTGAATTCCGCCGCGACGTAGACGCTTCTTGGTCAGTGGTGTTGCGTTCGAATATTCTTGGGTCCCACTAGTGCCAGGAAGCAGGTGTAAAGTAAGAAATATTCCTACCCAATGTCGTTGCACAGCCCCTTAAGCAATGCAAAACGTCACGCTTGCATTGCTTTATGTCACAACTCAGACTGCGTTTTTTGGTCTAAACATATGTTTCCGCTTCGTCATTCGCTGAGCTGCCTCCGTAAGTTGCGGTGATTGGCTCTCCGAGTGTGCGTGAAAGTAGACGCACAGACTTGTGTCAGACGAGAATGTAATCGAATGTCATTCACCGTTCGGCGAATCAGCTCGTGATCCTGGTTGTGCCCGTGGCGCGTGCACGCGCAGCGTGGCATATTAAACACGCGGATTGGCCGAGCTGTAATGTAGTTTTGCTTAAAGGGGCTATGCAACAATTTTTTTACTTTGCGCAAATACCGCTTAGAACGGATCCCTGACGTTAATGACCTATGAAACACGCCTTCGTTTTTCACCCGACGCATTAGAAGTCCCAGAAAAAAATGAAAAAACAACGAGCAGCGTTCACGCCCTCAACTCGCAGCCAGAACAAGCGGCCACGTGATCTGGAGCCGATTATATGCCGCCAATGTTGATCATAGCCACGCGCTGGGGTTGGCAAAGCACAGGACACGCGCTGAGTTCCAGACATTGTTATGGCTCGGCTATTGTCGTCGTTGCAGCGATTGGACACGGGCCACTACTCGAATGCTTCTCGAGCTATCAATTATCACGAGCCTAAATCGAGTGCCCACGCAATGCTCGGGTCCAATCTATGAACCGCATTCAAATATCGTCATACGGGTGTACTGCGATCCCCGCGGTTGCGCGTTTGATTCCACATGCCGCGTGCCGCCCTCGCCGCTTTTCGCCGAGATCCGATCACGTGAGGAGCCGTATCAAGTGTCGTGCAGCAAAGTAGACGTTGCACGCGCCCCGGCGTACGTTCCCAGGCTTTTGAGCCCGCCGCGCGCCTCGAACGCGCGGCGCTGCTATTCGCCGAATTCAGTCACGTGAGGAGCTGGATCCACATGCCATGCGTGAACGCGCAACTCTGGCTCCCGTTGGGAGCCTATACAGGAACTTTACTCGGAAGTACTCGGAAGCAGAGCCGTATAAGGAGTATTCACTGGGCGCCATATTTGTGGGTGCTGTCTAGAGCGCATGCTCAGAACGAGCCCAGATTAATAGGCTGCTAAGACCGGCAATCTTGAGGGTGCGGAATGCACGTTACAAAAGAACTGTGGAAGCTCGCCATCAGCACGCGCTCAGCATTCGCGCACACAGCTATGGCCGCCAGTGAATACTTCCTATATTGGGAGAGTCTGGCCAATAGGCGGAGCAAAGGCCGCCGCCAGCGCCGAATATTCCCCCCGCGCTTAGAGCGTAAACTAAATTTGTGACAACGCGTTGACCAATCAGCGAACCGCGACGTCACAATATTGGAAACGACATTTAAAGCGTGAAATAGAAGCGTTCAATCTCGCAGCAGCACGACGACGACGACGACGACAATTAAAGGATGCCACAACGGGCGTCCGTGGTGCCTCAATCTAAGCCGTGGGTCCCGGTACCTACGAGGCGGCAGCTTTCTGGTTTGACTGCCTACCCCCTTGGTTCCTGATGCTTCGACCCCAGTGAGCGACAGCACCATCATGCTCCTCGGGCTCCTTTGTGCTACCGTGCACCGATCAAACGGCAGGCTGGAGATCCCCTTGGCCCGCCGCTGACCCGCCTCAGCGAAATGTGGACATCTTCAAATTGGAATTTAGCGGCGAGATGTTTTGGTGGCGCCCTCCTATGGTTCCCCCTTGTGACGTCATGGTGGTAGCTTGAAATCATTGCGCTCTCAAAGGAACACTGCCAACACCGTCAAAATTAAAGTTCTTTCATTCCTCTTATTTCCGTCGATGATAAATCCCCTTTCCGACGTCATAGTCAGCGTTCGGCCAATCGTGGAAGGCCGACCACAGCGACGCTTTCGGTCGTGCACGGGGCTATAATCCATCTCGTCGTCATCTTGCATGTATATACTCATCGCATTATCATGTTCCTAGACGCGGAACCGCGAGCCTCCATGGTACGGGCTGTTGCCTTTCCGTGGTGCCGCCGCTCTCCAGAGCCAAATAAAGATATTATTATTATTAAAACTGTGCAAAGTGTGGGACGCGCGAGCGTCTTGAGACGCGGTTTGCTCGTCTCGGGTTGAGACGGTCGTGCACGGCTCGTGCGCTGGCTTTGGCAGTGCTTTCCTTTCCCCAGTCTCAGCTGAGATGCTACTTTCTAGCAAGTCGGCCCTGGTTTGGACCGCACGTTCGTTTATTCTACCGTTGAATATGGACGTGACGAAACCTTAACATGCGCAAAGTTTTCAGTCACCAAGAGTTATACCTTCTTACTCTAGCGATGCTGAAACGGCTTAAATTTGTCGTGTCACATATTTAGAGCTCACGACCACCGCTAGGGACTGTTTCAAGGCCTGTGGTTGGCCCCGAGATGATCGCCTATTCAAACCAATGTATGGCCAAACTCTCCCAATAAACGGCTCTGCTCGAAAGTAAAGCCCCTTCATGTTCTAAAAGAAGCGCAAGGTGCGTCGATGACGAGGCACGGGCAACGTGCCGCCCTTGGGAAGATCATGGCGGCACAGCGCAGCACTGAGCTAGATTCCAGACGCCATGTTCTTCCCAGAAGTGGCGCGCGGCACGTGTCTCATGCATTTCCACAACAATAAATGGCGCCACTTTTCCCAGGATAGAGGGGCCTTACTCGGAAGCAGAGTTCCTGTATAGACGCTTTCAGCGCGTGCCAAATTGAGCCGCCATAGCCGACCTTCTCTTGTCTTACCGAGATGCCGAGCCACTGAAGCGGGCGTTGACGAGTCTTCGCAAGGGCCTATGCTGGGGAGAAGGACGCGGTAGAATCTAAAATGGAAATGGCCTGACCTACTGTGGTAATGATGCAGAGGAGCGAACGGAATAAGAAGAAACAAAAACTAAAGGTCGGTTATGGCGGCGCCCATGCACAGCTGCCTGAAAGCGTCTATAAGCTCCCTACACAAGCCAGTGTTGCGCGTTCACACGCGGAAGGCCGGCTTTCCTGCACGGCATGTTGATCCCGCTCCTCACGTGACTGAATTCGGCAAATAGCGGCGCCGCGCGTTCGAGGCGCGCGGCGCGCTCAAAAGCAGAGGAACGTACGCCAGGGCGCGTGCAACGTCTATATATGGGGTTGTGTGTATGTTTATACAGCCTAGAACTTGGTCTGCCTCAACGGGCGACGAGTCTCCCAGCTGTAGATGAGCAATTTAGCCAGTGCAGTAGAACCGCTAGCCTGGGGTCTTTAACGTGCACCACGCAGTAGTGATACACGACCGCACGCCGGTACTTTGCTGCACGACACTTGATCCGGCTCCTCACGTGATCGGATCTTGGCGAATAGCACCGCGGCGGCACGTGGAAAACCAAGGACGTTTAAATAGGGCAGGACCCGGCATGACGTCATACCCAGCGACGCCGGAAGAACAACCCAATCCCAGACTGCCCCGCTAACCGACGCTCTCTCATCCAAACTAAATTCAACCATGCTCCCATCGTCTGCTCTCCGCTCGGTCGTTAGGCTTAGGCTACGTCTGCTCCGTGCCTGCGGTCTGCTTCGTCTGCTCGCTGTCGCGGCTGGCTTTCGATTCGATCGGCGCACCAAAAGATGTTTCGATGCGACCCCGAATACTCATCACGGCGGAGTGAAACCAACATCTTCTCGAAGCAGAATTTGTACGGCTCTCTCAACCCGCGATGCCCTTCTCAGTGTTCGTGCCTACGATGACTGACTCGCGATCGCTTTCCAAAGCCGCGCTACGACGACTCGTTCAAGACGACGCTCCAGGCGCGGTCGCGCGGTGTCGAGAGCGTACGGTATACACGCCGACTTCCTAGTCCTACTGGTAAGGCAAGTGTTGGGCTCGAAATCTCGCCTGTTCGACACCGATTCAGTCGGTGCGTCGTCTAGAGCGTCTCAACTCTAGTCACTTACTTTCTGCTGGGCAACCAGGCGTTCGTTTATAATAATCTCATCCAATTCCGACCATACCGGTTTAAAAGTCTCCCGTTAAGCGCTGTTTCAAATAACAGTGGGTGCCGCCATTACTTTCGGTGCACACAATCGCGTTGCCACGGAAATCTCATCGCAACGCGGTTGTTTGCACCGAAATTAATGGCGGCGCCCACTCACTAGGCTTCCCATTGGTCAAGAAATGCTCGTCGCGGCTCGTGGCCACGCCTACTTCCGTTACACTTCGCTCCATGCATTGGGGATAGGGACGCCACCTCCTGCCCATTATAACCTCCTTGTGGAAAACAGACGCGCAACTCTGGCTCCCGTTAGGAGCCTATTAGCGATGTGCGCGACCAAAAGCGTCGCTACGGTCAGCTTCCTACGATTGGCCAAACCATGGGCATATGAGCGTTGTCAGATTGTCAACTTTGACGGTGTTAGTTTCGGATTGCGATGGCTCTTAGCTTCCACTTTGTTTTTTAAACACACCATCGAACTCGTCGTCGCACTTGAAGGTAAGTAGCCAGGGTAACAACTGGTTACGTCACAAGGAGGCAAATCCCAGTCGTGACGTCACGGATGGAAACCATAAGAGGGCGCCACCTAAACATCTCGGCGCTAATACAGGAACTCTACTCGGAAGAGGATAGAGGGGCTTTACTCGGAAGGTGTAGCCGACCAGCCAAGAAAAAGCAGTCGTCACGAAGACGAAGTCCGTCGGCAGATGAACGCCGTCGTAATGCAACCGCGTTTTTTTTTTTTAACTTTAAGTTTTTTTTATTGTTTGCATTTATTTTTAGCCAATAGTACACTACAAAAATATTATTATCAATTTAATGAACAACGGTGGTCGCGAGCACTTTCGTTAAGGAGGTAGTGCCATCTATCAATACGAGCGCCAACCCCGGCCCGAAACTCGACTTGGTCGTCTGCGCCGCCTCCCGCCGTTGGCCTTGGCAAGTTTCTTAATCCTATTTTTATAGCAAGGGAGCTACGCTTTGTAATTTAACACACATATAAAACTGAAATGCACCCTTAATGAAACTTTTGTTTGCTACGTGCAGGCGTAGATTTTTACGGTCCATTTTAGATCGAGCCATGGTAATTTGGGGCAACCTATATACCACGCAAAATGGCATCGGGTTGAAGGCCTTTTATAAAATGGGCAACAGAGAGAGAGAGAGAGAGAGAGAGAGAAAAAGAAAATAAATGTGTTTTAGAGAGACTACCAGCTTGAAAGTATGTATATTAGTTTCCAACGTCCATGCTTACTGATTGCCAGCTGAACGTTAGGAAAAGCGACGGATGGATAACCAACCGGCTCAGCTACAGTCCAACGTCCACCCTGGCTACCAAATGAAAAAGTAACATGAAAGTATAAGATCTGCTCCTAAAACAAAAAAAAAAACGCTGTCTTAGCAAGCATTCACACAGTAAGAGAGCAGGACGTATAAATCAACACCAGCTACAATAATAGGCTTCCGCTGGGGCTCCCTTGCCGGAGGTCAACGCTCTGCACAGATTGGACACCAAAGCAGCGTGCCGCTGGGACACAGATAACAAGACATCCGAACGCTCCCGCTGCACTCGTGTGAATTCCCCGCTTTCCTGCGCTGGCCAGCGCAAGGTAACAACACTACGACCTTGATATTTATTATGTCTTGAAGAATCCTTGTCCTATAATGCATGACTTAATTAATTTTTTTTTTTATTTTTTCTTACTATTTGTCAAGATTGGCATCAATATTTTTTTGGGGCAAAAATGCCTGAATGTTTTTTTTTTTTGTTTTTTTTTAGTGTGATGCCACTTTATACAGCGTCATTTGATCCAACAGTTGGCAAACTCCACAGGAGAGCATCGTTCGAAAAGGGGTTTTCTTTGTCGCTGGCACGCGAGCAAGTACGAGCAGATAACGATCCTATACTTCGTCTCACCCTAGCATGGACTAACCGCGAAGGCTGTGCTAGCGCGAGCGGCCAGCCTTGACTGCCTTGAGTAGAGCACTTGCTGCACGAGCGCTCGTGCAGCCGCCGTGGCTTCATTCAAAGCGACTAGCTCGCGCTTTTAGCACGCGCGGCTAACAATAGTCCATACTAAGGTGAGACGAAGTATACACCTTTTCCACAAGCGCGCAGCCATCTTGAATATCGTCACTTCTGGTATGCGGTAAAACATCTTTTTGATCTCTCCCCGAAGCTAGAAGGTGTTTACGAAAAATGCGTGATTGTCACACATTCCTGATTTGCCTCAGCTATATTTTCTCGCATATTCCAGGTTCAAACGTTTTATTATTTTTTCGCCCCGCATACCAGATATGGAACCCACGTGACTGAGAACGACAGGAAACAGAAAAGGTCTATAGACGATTGCAAGCAAAGCGACTGGCCGCCGCCATTTCTCTGCTCGTGCGGTAAAGCTCATGCACTTTCAAGCTTGCCAAAGCTATCTCCACGCGCACGTTACACGTGCTTGCACGCCAGGGGCACAAGTCGTGATGCCATGCTTGCAATAGACCCTTTCTAGAGTTCCTGTATTAGCGGCGAGATGTTTTGGTGGCGCCCTCCTGTGGTTCCCCCTTGTGACGTCATTACCTTGCAAACAACAAGTTCGATGGTGTTTGTTATTAGCATGGTGGAAGCTTGAAATCATTGCGCTCTCAAAGGAACACTGCCAACACCGTCAAAATTAAAGTTCTTTCATTCCTCTTATTTCCGTCGATGATAAATCCCCTTTCCGACGTCATAGTCAGTGTTCGGCCAATCGTGGAAGGCCGACCACAGCGACGCTTTCGGTCGCGCACGGGGCTAATAGGCTCCCTACGGGAGCCAGAGTTGCGCGTTTGATTCCACGTGCCGCGTGCCGCCTTCGCCGCTATTCGCCGAGATCCGATCACGTGAGGAGCCGTATCAAGTGTCGTGCAGCAAAGTAGACGTTGCACGCGCCCCGGCGTACGTTCCCCGGCTTTGGAGCGCCCCGCGCGCCTCGAACGCGCGGCGCTGCTATTCGCCGAATTCAGTCACGTGAGGAGCTGAATCCACATGCCATGCATGAACGCTCTGGCTCCCGTAGGGAGCCTATACAGGAACTCTAACCCTTTCCGGAATTCAGTACCATCTGGTGACTCAAATGGCAGTTTAACTTTTACCGTACTAATGGCGGCAATCAACTTGCGGTCTGCAGTATTTTATGGGGCACTGACACCTTCGCAAGTCAACGATAAACGAGAATGTGCGCTTCACTGCACAGCTCTTTTTCAATCACTTTCAGTGACAATGGCGAAAAAGATGCAACCAGCCAGAACGAAGCGCCAACCCACATAGACGCCCGTGACAAAGTTCTATACGTCCAGGGGCTTTGAAGCCGAGTGTGTCCAGGGACTTCAGCCTCATAGCGTATCCAGCAAGCGCCACCGAGCGGACGTGTCCCTAAAATGCACCAGGCGTATCTAGTAATAGAGTTGTTCTTTGAATTTCATTTATATTCTGTGACAGGCTAGTGGTAAACTCCACTGATAGAATTGGAACGATCCAAAACCGCTCCATGCTCACGTGTTTGGAGGAGCGAAAGTACCTCGCATTTGCACGTGCATACAGATACCAAAAAAAAAAACTTGCTCCGTAACACCTCCAAATCGTCTAGCGAAATTCGCAATAAGACGTTAATGTGCGCTCCGCCTAATTCTCGAGATTTCTGCCTTTGGTAACACATCGTTGCACACGCAGCCCAAGCCCGGTGAAAGGCAACAAGCGCATGCTGGAGGCGAAGCTTCTAATTAATTTTTTGTCTACAAGTCCTCAGCCCAGCATGCGCAAGCTCGTTTCTTTGCCAAGTGAGCAGATCATGCGCCAAACGCACGCACACTGAAAACAAAACCGGCCAGGAGCCTTTTTATGTACGAGGCACGTGCAACCTGCAAATCTTGGGAAGATCATTGCGGCCCAGCGCAGCACTACAGCATTTCAGACGCCATGCTCTTACCAGAAGTGTCGCGCGGCACGTGTCTCGAGCATTTCCACAACAATGTATGGCGCCCCTTTTCCTAGACAGGGGGGGGGGGGGGGGGGGGTTTACTTGTGGTCCCCAAAGGCCGGTGTTTACTAACACAACATAACAAAGAAATTGAACCTCGCCATTACGTTCTGCGCTCCAGCGCTTCGCTCTGACCAGTGCTCGTCGCACGAGGAGCGGCCTTCCTCGATTTCTTTGAAGAAAAACAAACTCAAAATTGGGTTTGTTGTCCCCACAGCAGAGGCGTGCCGCTATAGACCTTTCCAAAAAAGAGCGTGTGGCCGCGGTGCCATATTGAGTGTTCGTGCGTATCGCGCGTGCTTTACTCGCTTTCCGACGCGACGAACACGCACGTGCTGGGCTGTGAAGATCGCACACTGGACTGTGATTTTATAAACGTTGGAAAGGTCTATACTTCGTCTCACCTTAACATGGACTAATGTTAGTCGCGCATGCTACAAGCGCGACATAGTTGCATTCGATAAAGCCCCGGCGGCTGCACGAGCACTCGTGCAGCAAGTGCTCTAGTCAGTGTAGTCGGGCTAGCCGTTCGCGCTCGCACAGCCTTCGCACTTAGTCTATGCTAAGGTAGGTCAAAATATGGAGACAAGAGTGTTCGGTCTCCTCCCCATATTGCAAGCATAGAACCCCGACTGGTGCGCCATGTGTGCAAGCACGTACGTGTGCGGTAGCGTGCAGAGCCGTATATGTAGAGAGTTTGTCCATTTGTTGGGAAGTATAGGAGACAAATGAGGAGGCGCCATTGACCGAAAGCGGGCTGGGCGCGTTCCAGGGCGTCTTCAGATATTCGAATGTGGCCAACCAGAAGCCGGAAATAATACCCTGGCTGTGGTCGCGAGAAACAAACTTGGATAAGTGCATCGGAGTAGCTCTTGGTGACTGTAAATAAGGTGCACGGGATGTTTCTATCACGGTCATCCAAAATCAAGGTGGAAGAGCGCGACTAGCGGAACGACCGACATAATCCGTACGCCAAGCGCCGAGGGCCGGGAATCTGCCGTCCGATCGGTCACACTCTGCCCGAGCAAAACAGGGTCCGAGCGGCGCATTCGTTCCTTACATCTTTTTGCATGATCATGATTGAAACATCACGTGCACCCTATTTTCAGCCCTGAACGGTTACTACACTTAACACTTACGCGCTTATTAAAACGGCCAAAACTGCTTCTTGCTACCACCGCTAGGGGATACTTTTCGGCTTCTGGTTGGCCAAGAGAGCATGCCAAGCCCTCTTTCCGCGTGTGGTGCACGGCCTGGCTCTGCCCGCGCCTCCCAATCACCAAACTCTCTGTATACACGGCTCCGGTAACGTATCCTGAACCGTGGCCTTCTATTTACTGACAAAGCATAGCAAACCGCAACGAGAACCGGCCGCCGAAATGGAAAAGGGGGAGCAGAACAACAAACCAAGAGCCACGTGACTGGCGCCCCGCTGCGGTGAGACGCCGCAACACACTTCTCCCTAGCGAAGAAGTGTGTTTCGGGTCCTCGTCGCTGCAAAGTTCTGCACTGACGTCCAAGTTCCCCAAGAGTAACTGCATATGATACGCTTGCGTAGGAGAGTCTCGCAATTGTACCATTCTTTAACCAAGCACTGCGGGAAGCCACGTTCGGTTTTGCAGGGACGCGAAGGCGCAGGCACGAGGCAGAGCCGTATATTAGGAGAGTTTGGACAATAGGCCCGTAGCTCTCAAGCAGAGCCGTATAGACGCTTTACACACGCGCCAGATTGAGCCGCCATAGCCGCCCTTCACTTGTCTTACCGAGATGCCGAGCCACTGAAGCGGGCGTTGACGAGTCTCCACAACGGCCTATGCTGGGGGGAAGGACACAGTAACACTTAAAATGGCAATAACCTGTCCTGCTGTCGAAATGATGAAGTCAAGCGAACGGAATAAGAGGGAACAAAAACCGAAGGTCAGTTATGGCGGCGCCCATGCACAGCTGCTGTAAAGCGTCTATATTAGGAGAGTTTGGACAATAGGCGGAGCAAAGGCCGCCGCCAGCGCCGAATATTCCCCCCACGCTTAGAGCGTAAACTAAATTTGTGACACAGCGTCGACCAATCAGGAGACCTCTACTCCATCTCACAAATGTCTGCAGTGAAGACAAAGGCACAGGCGCGTGAGCCTAGCTCAGCGAAACGTTTTTGTTTGTACGAGACCTCGTGCATAGGAGGCACTTTCCAAAGCCACGCGCTCGTGCCCATGCCTTTGTCTGCACTGCTAGAACAGCGTCCTGAGACTGGCTGAAAGAAAGCAGTGCAAAGGGTGGGGTGCGCGAGCGCCTTGAGACGCGGAGTTCCGCTCGGCACGGCTCAAATTATTAGCCCCGTGCGCGACCGAAAGCGTCGCTGTGGTCGGCCTTCCACGATTGGCCGAATGCTGACTATGACGTCGGAAAGGGGATTTATCATCGACGGAATAAGAGGAATGAAAGAACTTTAATTTTGACGGTGTTGGCAGTGTTCCTTTAAGAGCGCAATGATTTCAAGCTTCCACCATGCTAATAACAAACACCATCGAACTTGTTGTTTGCAAGGTAATGACGTCACAAGGGGGAACCACAGGAGGGCGCCACCAAAACTTCTCGCCGCTAATACTTCGTTTCACTTTATCTGCGAGCGAAGCCAAAGCTAGAAGCGCGAGACCAGCGCTTTTAGATGCGGAGCATCTCTTGCTCGGGTCTATGTCCCGCGGCGTCGGCGTTGTAGTCTGCACTCACACTACGCATGCGCAACTCTCCTCCTTCCCTCTCTGCAACAGCTGCGCGTTACTCTCTCCGCTCTCTCTCTCTACCAGCAGCGCGTGCACTTCGCGTGCGTTCGATTCTAATCACACCTCGCGCGCATGCGCAACTCTCCTCCTTCCCTCTCTCCAATAGCTGCGCGTTAAGGCCCGTTCACACTCTTGCAACCTCTTAAACCTGGGTTCCTTAAAACTTCTTAAACCAGATGACACACTGGCGCCATCTATTGGGTAGCAGTGTAAACTCGGCGGTCCGGCATATTTTTTTATTTCTCTCGCGCCTTATCCTTTCTTTCTTGGCTCGAAAAACTTTTGTCAATGTTATAAACGAGCCTTTCTATGGGTATTACGCACATTTGACCTCGGAAATCCCGCAAAACCTTCCCTATTGTGAAATGCAGTTCCAGGGTCACCGCATAGATGGCGCCACAATGTCAGTATGTTCCCTCGTTTTAAAAAAAATTAAGAAGTTTTAAGAGATCTCGTCTCTCTCAGTCGTACTCGGTCGCAAGAGTGTGAACGGGCCTTTACTCTCTCCGCTCTCTCTCTCTACCAGCTGTGCGTGCACTTCGCGTGCATTCGATTCTAACCACACCGCGCGCGCATGCGCAACTCTCCTCCTCTAGTCTCCTCTCCTTCAACTGTGAGTATAAGCAGCGGTAGCTCCTTCTCTCTCTCTCTGCGCGCGTTCAGTTCAGCGCTGTTGACTCCACTTCACTCCGTTCTTCCGATGAAGTGTGATGGAAGGAGCAGTCCCGTCAGTTAGTGGGTTGGCGCAAGCAAGCGTCAGTACCACCCCACAAACAGCAACGCTACGTCCACTGAAGACAAAGCTGCGCAGCGAAGGGCACGCGACGCTGAGCACAAACGCTTGAAGCGAGCGGCAGACCCTGAACTACGGCAACGAGAAGCGGCGTCCATTCGTCAACGTCGAGCGGCAGGATGCTGAACTACGACAACGTGAAGCAGCGGCGGGTCGAGAACGTCGAGCAGCAGAACCTGAGGTTCGGGACCGTTGCTCCGCATCATCCCATGGTTCCCCTCGGGAAGATGGTGTAATTTTGTTTGCATTTCTCCCCAGCTCGCGCGCTCGAGCAAAGCCTGAACGCACGGAGCTTCTGTGCTCGAGCTTCCAGTTTTGCCTTCGCTCGCACATAAGGTGAAACGAAGTATAGTCGTGTCACAAATTTAGAGCACACGACCACCGCTAGGGGCTGTTTCGCGGCCTGTGGTTGGCCCCGAGATGCTCGCCTATTCAAACCAATGTATGGCCAAACTCTCTCAATAAACGGCTCTGCTCTCAAGTTTTGAGCAGCGCTCCAGGCGAGCAAAATAGAATATTTGGCTCGCGTTCCGAACATGCATCAATACGCTTCCCCACTACAGTTTTTTTATACTCCGTTCTATTCTAAGTGCCAGCGTAGCAGAGGCTACAAGAGCGAGCTGTGAGCTTTCAGCGTCCCTGCCAAGCACGCGCTCGCCGTGCAGTGCGAGAATCATTCAGGAGGACGCGCTTTTGCGAGTAGCTTCGGCTTCACTATCACGTAAAGTGAAATATACGTGCTCGCGGAAGCTATGAAAGAAAGCAGAGATGAAAGGAATGTTTAATCGGACGTTGCAACCGCGAGCTGCATAATCCTGTTTTTTTTTTTTTTTAACTTTTTTTACACGTTTTGTTACCGCACATCTGCAGATGCTGACAGATGCTTGTATTCGAACGTGGCACGTGCAAAAACGAACGTTACAGCGCCACACGAATGGTGCAGCCAGCATAACATGGTCGCGTCTTGCGTAAGTCTTCCGGACGCGCTCGCGCCCCCTGCCCCAGAGCAACGGGTCTAAGGCCGCCGCCAGCGCCGAAAACTCCCCCCGCGGTTAGAGCGTAAACTAAAGGTACGACACAGCGTCGACCAATCAGGAGACCGCGACGTCACAATATTGCTAACGACATTTAAAGCGTGCAATAGAAGCGTTCGATCTCGGCCTCTCTACTACAGTGTACTAGAATACTTGGGTAGTGTTGGGACCGGAGGGGCTCGCCTGAAGCGCGTGGTATTGATCGCGACAGGTGTCGACACCGGCGCATTATCCGGAAGGTGTGCGCATGCGCGGCTGCACGCGCGAAAATATGGAATCTTTGGTGCCGCTTTGGTGGAGTGCACATAGGATTTGTGATACAGCTACGACCTGCCAGCGGTCGTACCGTGGCATCAATTACGCTGCGGCACGATCGTTAGCAACATGATGCTTCAATGTATTGGACGGTACAAGCTACATTACCCTTCCTTTACATAAAAACAATTGCGACTTTAAAGAAGCGGGTTGCAAGTTGTTTCAGCGTAGAATTAGCTGCGACTTTCGGTTTGTCGGATGGGGAGCATTTTAAATAAAATGCCCATTTCCTTGGTCGCAAAGGCCGAACATTAAATATTTGAAAGGAATATCTAAAACTCGGAAGCAGTTTTTTTTTTTTTTTCTTTTTTAATCTTATTTTATAATTGAACGAAACGGCACATACTAAAATCCGAGGTTGTTTTAGTATGGTTTTAATACCCCAGGTTAACCTCTCCGTCTTCTTTACTGCCCGTCTTCTTTTTCTTGACCTTAATCAGCTCGCTTCACTTGTCACTCATTCTTGTGTTCATTTATGCGACGAACCACCCAAGCGACGGTCGCAAAGGGGTGAGAATCTTTTATTTCTTCATGACTGCCACGTCCATCCGAGGACGACCCGACGTTCACTTGTAAGAAATGGCTTATAAGCCGTGACAATTTTTATCACGCGTTTTAACATGGAACTTAAGTCCAAAAATTGAGACAACGTGGGCTGAACAAATAATGCTTTATAACATTCAAAGAAAACAAGCAACTATTTCACATCATTTTGAGCAGAAAACATGAGCATTTGTAGATCAGGCAAGGAAAAAGTTGTAATAGTTTACAGCACGGCATTGAAATAATGGTTGCAATGTACAGCGCATACCTGGTTACAATATGCAGCGCATTATCCTCTTGAGGGTAAACCATCTGAAACCCACACGCTCATAACAATACATTTAACCGACAGCTGCTTTCTGACAACCAGGTAAGTCTCGCCAGAGCTGGGTATTCGAAGGGAAAGACCCATGGTTCCACAGGGGGCATATCTGGTTCACGCAGACATACAGGGTATTTTTGTTTTATTCTTTACAGAACTTTACATATTTTACAAAAAAAGGATGGGGCAGATATGTGGATGCCGTGTTTCGTTATATCTGTAGGGCTCGGTGGACAATACATGGGTGAATAACCGTTGCAATGTTTAACAATTAACCAAAATCTGTTAGTTCACTTGTTTATTTACGGCTTAATTGGCCATGGGGCAATTGCAGTTTTAAAGGGAGTCATTGTTAAGGGCAAACAGAATTTCGACAATTCGCGAAAAGGCAACGAGGTTGGCAAAATTTATCGTAAAAGTTTTCCTTTCTTCGCTTGATTCAGAAACCGCGTTATGAAAATAATAGGTAGAATAGTGACTTAGTCGTCTTGATGTGTGGCGCCGGCGAGTCCACCGAAGACACGCTGTCGAGTTAGTGACGAGGGGACAGAAACTACTGTGTCATGTTTCTAAGCATCAATATCAGCACAACCTCATTCTCGCTTTCAGCGCGCGGTTTTTTAATTAAGCGAAGAAAGGCAAACTTTTAGCGATGAATATCTCAAAGCTCGTTGTTTGTTCGCGAACTTTCTAAATTGGGTTGGCCTTTAATAATGGCTCCCTTTAAAGCTGCAATTGCTACATGGCCCATTAAACCGTTCATTAAAAAGTTAATTACCATATTCGGCTAAGTAATCAAAATCTTGCAACGGTTATTCACCCATGTATAGGGTCCGCCGAGATCTTCGGATGTACAGTGCAGACGACATACACGTATCTATATACTACCTCCTTTTAATTAATTCTGTAAAGTTCTGTTATGAATAAAAAAATATCCTGCATAAGCATGAACTCACAACATTGGACATGCCTGGGACGTAGCCATTTCTTCTTTTTGATTATGGGAGTAAGAAGCTTTTAAGTTGGTTGTTTTAAAACTCTGCGAGTTTTAAAACAACCAACTTAAAAGCTCGCAGACAGCGCTTGTTTCTTCAAGACGCTTGTCCGATCGCTGCAGATTCTTCTCCCAAAGATCTCTTTTGGCTCTGTCTTTTGGAACGCCGAAAAGGGACGCCGCTTTCACTCCTTTCACTCGGATGAGGCCCGTTTTGCGACCAGGTGCAGAGCAAGAGTTTTGTCGCTGTTTCGCCGACGGCATTTCGGCACTACCCTTAAGGCTGAACTCCATGGGACAAATATGCTGCGAATAACCGACGAATTTTGGCCGGCGGCTTTTGCTCTGCGCGTGGAATCAACACAGGGGCTGCTACGTCGCGCTCAAAACGAGCGTGCCGTCGGGCGGCGTTCGCCAGTTATTCGTCACATAATTCGCTCCATGGAGTTCAGCCTTTACGCGTTCACCATCCGCAAAATCAGAACACAAGTTTCAAAGCATATTACGATAGAACACACGGAACTATGAAATCGTGGTCCCGACACGCGCACCGCTCGAAGTGAAAATCACATGGTTTCACCTTGTGTCGTACCGCAGGGAAAGCTACAAGCGCGAGCTCCTTGCTCTCGGGCACATCTCGGCGGCACGAGCTCTCGTGCACCAAGGGCAGCTGCCAACGCTATGAGCTCGCGCTTCTAGCCTTCGCTCCGGTACAACATAAGGTGAAACGGAGTGTATAAAATCGTGGTACCGACACGTGCGCCGCTCGAAGTAAAAAGACAAAAAAAGCGGGCTGCGCGATTTTTTCCGGATAAATCGACTACAGCGCCGCCACGAACTGTCAATACACGCGCGCTCACGAGCTCCCATAGGCCCGTAGCTCTCAAGTTTTGAGCAGCGCTCCAGGCGAGCAAAATAGAATGTTTGGCTCGCGTTTTGAACGTGCATCATCACGCTTCCCCACTACAGTTTTTTATACTCCGTTCCATTCTAAGTGCCAGCGTAGCAGAGGCTACAAGAGCGAGCTCAGAGCTTGCAGTCTCCCTTCCAAGCACGCGCACGAGCGCGCGTGCTTGGAAGCCGAATAGGACGCTGAGGCCGCGAGCTGCATGATTGTTTTTATTTTATTTTATTTTTTATTTTTTAAACGTTTTGTTATCGCGCGTCTACAGATGCTGACAGATGCTTGCATTCGAACGCGGCACGTGCAAAAATCGAACGTTACAGCGCCGCCTGGATTGTGCTGCCAGCATAACATGGTCGCGTCTTGCAGACGCGCTCGCGCCCCCTGCCCGAGGGCAACGGGTATATTGCCGAGCCGCTCCGGTCCCAACACTACCCAAGTATTCTAGTACACTGTATCTCTACTCCCTCCCACAAACATCTGCAGTAAAGACAAAGGCACAGGCGCGTGAGCCTCGCTCCGCGAAATGTTTTTGTTTGTACGAGAACTCGCGCGTAGGAGGCACTTTCCAAAGCCACGTGCTCGTGCCCATGCCTTTGTCTGCACTGGTGATGTTTGTGCAGATGGAGTATCGGTGACAGTTTGCTCTGGGCCAGCTTGCTAGAACAGCGTCTAAGCTGAGGCTGGCTGAAAGAAAACAGTGCAAAGGGTGGGGCGTGCGAGCGTCTTGAGACGCGGAGTCCCGCTCGGCTCGTGCGCTGGCTTTGGCAGTGCTTTCTTTCCCCGTCTCAGCTGAGACGCTGTTTCTATACTTCGTTTCACCTTATGTGCGAGCGAAGGCAAAGCTGGAAGCGCGAGCGCGAAAGCTCCGTGCGTTCAGGCTTTGCCGAGCGCGCGAGCTGGGGAGAAACGCAAAAGACGCTGGTCACGCGCTTCTAGCTTTGGCTTCGCTCGCAGATAAGGTGAAACGAAGTATAGCAACTCAAGTCGGCCCTGGTTTGGGGCGCACGTTTATTTATTCTACACTTGAATATTGGCGTGACGAAAACCTCAAATGCCCAAAGTTTTCAGTCACCAAGAGCTAAACCTAATCACTCTAGCGACGCTAAAACGGCTTAAATTAGTCGTGTTACAAATTTAGAGCACACGACCACCGCTAGGGGCTGTTTCACGGCCTGGAGTTGGCCCCGAGATGCTCGCCCATTCAAACCAATGTATGGCCAAACTCTCTCAATAAACGGCTCTGGCGCGAGGCGGCGTGCTGCGACGTGCTGCGGCGTGCTGCGGCATGGTGCGGCGCGCTGCGACACGGTGAGTAAGGAAAATAGTACGGCGTGCGGCAACGAGCCGCGCATGAGCCGTGCTTTTCGTCCCGTCGTTTCCTGTTTCCCTCTCGATTGCAAAAAGTGCGCCAGCGGTTCGTGTGTCATCGTGGTGTGTGGTGTCCAAGGCTCGACGCTCATGGTGGTGCCGTGTCGTGGTGCATTAAAGCCGTCAAGTCGCTGTTGCCGAACTCCTTCCCAAGCGCAAACACGAGTTCCAGACAAGGCGGCGTCTCTCACATCGTCTCTTGTCGTCGGAGTCTATCACAAGCTCTTGCCGCTCTCCGCGCGATTTGTGCACTTTGCAACAGTGCAGCCTGTCATTTTCACGGGGTTCTTTCTGGAAGATTGGTGGCCGCTGGCACGTAGCCAGGGGAGGGGGGGGGGTCCCATGGGGTCCGGCCCCCCCCCCCCCTTCCCCCGAAATCTTCCATTTTGCTGGGGCCTCCTCTCCCCCCTCCCCCTCATACAGCATTTTGTCATGGGCGCCCCCCCCCCCCCCCTTCACCCGAAACAAAATCCTGGCTACGTGCCTGGGTGGCCGAGTGGGTTAGCGCACGCCAGCTTGGAGCATGTGGAGCTAACACTCGCGCTCCAGAATTCAGGGATCCTGGGTTCAATCCCCTGCCCTGTCCGTTTGGATCTGGATCAGCAACGTACTGGCGTGCGGTCGTGTACCACTGCTGCGTGGTACACGTTAAATACCCCACGCTAGCGGTTGTATTTCTTTGGCTAAACTTCTCATCAACAGCGAGTGACTCGTCGCAACTTTGAAATGGCTGACCAACTGTACTATGTATAAATATCCCTGCAGCCCCAAATATTTATTGAATTTTTCTACGGGCATGCAAATTCATTGCGGTAAACAACACATCATCTGAAAAAATGCCTTCCCCTCTATCTCGGATGAGCGGCTGGCCGACTTGCCAAGGTGTCCGGATGTGTCGGACCCTTATCGCGTATCCCTCTGCGAGAGCCCCAGACATGAGCAACGCGATCGTCGCCCGTGTCGTCTGCTTGCCATACTATGGTAACGGATGTTCTAAACAGCGTTCGCGTTATAAAAACTAGGTTCTTCTGCACACAGGTGCTACACATACTGTTCATTGATTTAGGAAGCTTTCGGTTCGTTTGATATTAGTCTAGGACCTATCTTTTGAGAATAAAAAGCAAAAAAAATATTTTCCCCAAGAAACCTGGCGCTCCGCAAGGCCGCTTCCCCCGCGAAGATCGGATCCAGTTCTGCCCACGTGATTATTCTTCAGAAAACACGAAGATCGAGGCGAAAGGAAAACGAACGCGATACTCTGGCTCTGCAAGCAGAGCCTATACAGTTACTCTAGGTTCCCCGAGAAATGGCTCTTTGATGCTCTATGCTACCAGATCCTCGCGTTCCAAATCTGCGACCGGGTACTCTATGGCTCCGTCGTGGAACTGCCAGGCTTTGTCAGTATAGGGGTGGCTATGCCTTAACAAGCTTGCTGTTGCACGGGCGTGCCCGCACAAGCAAAAGCATGGCAGTGGCCTGTCGCTAATGCCGAATTCGGGTGGTCAATCACCGGCGAGCCCTTGCCGGTGGCTCCGGCGACCAAAAACGCACAACGCACCATCGGCGCACCGGCCCTCTCCAGCCGAATACAAAGCTCCGGCAACTGGCGTTTCTATTTGTTTGAGTCATGCGTGAGCTTTGTTAACTTCTTCAATTTGTCTATGGTACAATGAGCACGCTGTATGCGCCAACAAAACAAATTACCACTTTATGAGATATGCGTAAACACAAGCGGCTTCACAAAGGTTTTCAAAATATTAACATTGCCACTCTGTGTACAGCCCACAGGCTCTTAAGTGATAATATTAAGGAAAGGGCTGATGAATAAACCAGTGTGGTGTTGCCCGCACGCGCGCCATATTTCAATAAAGTTTGTTTGGAGTTCCGAGGAATTGGATGTCGTTTTATAAGGATTCCAAACACGCTTACCAGCGTCGCTCTGTATCTTCAATTTATTGTTATTATCTTTTTTTTTGAATCCTGGGTCTTCTTATTGCGCCCACCCCCTTGAAGTTGTAATCCGTATTGCATTATCCAACTGCATCACTATGCACACTTTTTTCTCAGCGGTGTAATAAATTGTTAGTACACATTTGTAGAACAAAGTAATGAATAACGCAGCCCATGTCTCAGATCAAACTCTCATTGCGCAAGCTGGACAAACTCTTGCAAAAATGCTGGTTTCTCTGACACATAAATTATCTTTATCTTCATTGATTTCTCTATCTTCTCCAGGAGCACATTGGGTGTCTGCTTCGATGGCTTCGTTTGCCACACGAACACTCTATTTGCCGCTTTCAGCGAGCATTGTATCGTTTGGTTCTCTTTCCCGATTCGCATGTGACGAAACCAGATAGTCTGGCAGACAGGCATCCCGACCTCTTGGAGCTCGGGCAAAATTCTCGCCGGTAAATTGCCGGCACACGCCTGAGAAGCGGCACCCGAACAGCTTGCACCCGCCAGCCTTTGACCACGCAAGCGCCCTTGCTGAAGATATGGCAAAATATTTTGCCGGGAAATGACTACCCAAATTAGCCATAGGTTTGCCGACAGCTCGTGCTCAATAGAAAAAAAAAAGTAAAACATTTTCCCCCGTAAATGTGTCAATGCTATGAGTTCATGCAGGGAGACGCTTTTCACTCGCTCCTGCGCGAAAATTAGAGTAAAATCAAAACAGGTTTATATGTGTGCCCTGCCACGATCACGAGAAAATTGCCCCGTACTCATTAGTGAACCAATTTGGGGTAGTAATATTCACGACACCAACCGGCTAAAAAAATGAGATCGAGGTACACCTAAGCACTTCTTTTGAGTAGTGAATGCAAAAGCATGTACGTCATTCTTGCTGTACGCGTGTTAGCGCGCTGACTGGCGCTGACGGACACGCAGCGCCATGGGGTGGCCGTTCGTTGAAACTGCAGCTTCTGCGATTTAAGTTTCAACGACCGAGATATAAGCTGTTGTCTTTCCGCCCTGGACACACCCGCCATCGCTCGGGGCAGAAGCTTCCCCAATGTCGCTCGTTGCGAACGATGCCTAGAGAAATGAATCAAACTATTTTGACGGCAAGCTTTCGAGCGGTGCCCAGAAATACGATTAAAATTATTTTGTCAGCCGGGTACTAACATTAAAATACTAACTTGAAATTGTAGCACGGTGAACATCTAACCAGCCAAGTATAACACCCTAATATGGATCGGACGAGCGGCAACGTTCAATTATCATTGGCAATATCAGCCACAACAGCAATGAAACCAAGTTCACGTGCTATTTCTAGAGTGCTTCGTGGCGCCTGGGCATCAGTATAACCAAGTACGGTTACTCTGGCATGCGTCGCTCGTGTACCCTAGTCCTTACGACGGAAACGCCCCAAAGGTAATTAATGCGACCACAACCTGGTTATGCATTTATTTTCTTGTTTTAAAACAAAAAAATGCAACATCTCTGCAGAGTTTTATTTACAGGTCATAAAGAGCCCATCGTGCAAATTAAAGAAAAATCGAGAATGATTTTTGTTTTTTAATTGCCGCACAAATGTAGCAAAATTTTAACTCTTTTGATTTCGACGAAATTTCCGGGCGCAATGCAAAAACCACTTTCTAAAGTAGAACGCTAATTAATTTGTTAAAAGTCCACAAATTATGAAACACTCAACACAAAAAGTTTCAGCTTTACAATACAAATTTAAAGCGACTTAAAAATTCGCTGAAAAATGCCTCATTACGAAAGTATTGCTATAGGGGCCAAGTTTGGCATTTTATTTGCTTGATATATATGCTGATATAAGTAACTTTAACTAATTCTGGCAGTCACGTACGCGTGCATTAAACGTAAACATGTTTACGGTGTAGAAAGCTGCATTCTTTATTTCTCCAGCCTTCAAATTTGTGTCATCGCGCAGTTTGGAAAATCGTTTTTAGTGCGCAGCTCATAGGGGCCCGTTTCCGGCTTGAGCAGCGTCGCCGTCAGCATAACCGTGAGGTCGCGTGACCCCTGTGAGCTCACGTGACCCCGGTGACGTCTCATGACCCCCGAGTACGGGCTCGTTTGCTCGGTCACCTTGCGTCATCAGGGTTGCCAGGTCCCGATGGGCTGACGGGCTTCGTTGTGGGAAGCTGGGCGGGTCTTGTCGGAGACGAAGTTGCTCCCCTTGGCCGTCGATGACTAATTCAGTTGAACTTGGGAATTACTTTTCGATAAATAATTTAATACTTTTGTAGCGAATGAAAATACATCACGAAACAATACTGCAAAATGGTAACTTCCCCTGTACGGGGATGGGAAGGAGGTGCTCGGGTGTTAGCTTATCCAAGCTCGGGAGTTGGCTGGCGGGTGAAATTACGTCCGATTACGGGGAGAATTGTCCCTCAGAATCCCACGGCCGGGCTCGATTACAAAGCGTTAGCTCTCGAGCACCAGCAAGACCTAAACTCACTTGCTGCGTCTCCCCTCAAAGTCACCGTTGGTCCATCCCCTTTTAGTGGGCCGGCGATTCCTCGAGGCGTAGTGAGATAGGCGTTTCCCACTGGCCAAAAGGCCACAACCAATCGGCTCACTTTCCCGCCATGTGGCAATTGCTTATATTTCCGCGTGAGAACCGGCGGTCTGCGCGAAGCAGACAGCCGACCCCGGTGTGGATATCACCGATTATGTGAGCCATCCCGTTATTCATTCTTTCAGACGCCGTCTGACGTTGCCGTTCTGCCGTGACTCCCTCACGCGGGCGAGAAAGACTATACCAATGTAAACGCGCTGTATAAACGGTGCCGGCCAGAGCCACCGCGTTTTCCTGGCCCGAAACGCACGATCCGATTCTCTCGGCGGAAAACGCGCGTTAAGAACCTCACGTCGTAAAGTACGCCTTTCCCTCGAGGTCGCCCACCACAGGAAGTGTTTACGTCAACGCTTTCCTACTAGCCAAGTCTCTCTGGTGCTAGCGGCCCACCCGCGGAGCCCTCGTCGATCCTAACACCCCGTGAGGTCACGTGACGCCGGTGACGTCACGTTACCCCGTTGAGGTCACCCTACTGAAAAAAAAAAAACTATTTGTAATTCAAATGGGTGGGAAACTGGTCAACCCGTTTGAATCAAATGGGTGGCAAACTTGTCGATCCGTTTGGATCAAACGTGATTATGGGATACGGGTACCCGTTTGAAACGGTACCCGCTTGAAACGATACCCCTTTGATAGTGGTGCCCGTTCGACCTGGCAAGTGACCACACAATTTGAACGCGCCGTTCGGATAGGCAAATTATTCGCTAGCCCTAAATGGGTATGGTCTGGAAGGTTAGTTTTCTTAAACTTATTTAAGACGTCCCGAAACTCATAAACCTATTTATAACATGGAGGAAACACGTAGAACAAATTTGCTCACGCAGGTGCTTGCACTCTGGGCAGGAAAACAGACACAAATGATTGTTTTCAATTCTAGTTTATTACAACCTATTCTGTAGTCAAGTACAAACGTGCAAGCGATCTGTAAAATGTGAGGCACTCTAAGCTTTTATACAACTGAGAAGATTGCAAAGCAAACAAGAACCGAGGTAATTCTAGACTATAAAGGTAACCTTCGGGGAAATTATTCTCCCGGCTGCCGCGAGAATAGTCGCTGCATAATACATTAATACTATAGATAATCTGGAAGAGTACGCGTAGAAAAACGGTCAATCGTTGCCAACAAGTAGGTTGCAGTGCACTTACTATAATAATACCGGACTTGAAAGATGAAATCCGAGATATATTTTGACACGGTCAAAGCAGGACAACCACACAAACACAAAAACCAGCGGGAACGGCTCCCTGGAAGTTTCAACACGATGCGGCGCACAAGCTGTCATTTGCCAAACCCAACCAAACCGCAAACATTCCCGACTTCTTTGAAGACTCGCTTGTTGGCGATACACGGGTAGGACTTTTCGAACACTGGGAGCTTTGGTGCACATCGCATACGTTGTCGAGAGACATCCTAATAAGACCACAGGGTTAGGTGACAGATCGAAGCAGGTAGGACGAAAGAAGTACGAACTGCAACGGACAACAAGCAGACAAAGAAAAAAGCGGCTGCCAGGCGGGCCCTTCCGGATCTCGGAAGCAATGTTTATCCAGCGCGAATCTCTTGGGCTGCTGGTGCACTCCTCTTTCTCGGGTCACGTGACAGAGGTGACAAGAGAGGAGGGAGGGGGCGCGGTGAAGGGCGCAGGACACCTGGACAGCCCCGTACCCTCTCACGAAGCATTCCAGTACAACGTGTTTGTAGCCTCGGAAAGCACGCGAATCGCGCGCATTCTAGCACGCTCGAGCGCTGGAAATGGCGCCGGCCAAAAGCTCGGCTTGCGTCCGAGCGAAGAAAGTACTCAGCGCGAGCTTGCAGTTTGACTGCTGCAACAGTGGGCGTTCTCTCGCGATGCTCGAAGTTCTTGGAGCCAGGTGCTCGAGCGCTACCTTCGCTGCTTCTTGAATTGAAGTGAAACAGAGTAGTATATTGTTTCACGCGGACGCGTCTTCTGCGAGAGAGATTCGAGCTGAATCAATAAATTGAGGCAATAAAGAACAACAAAGTTTTAAAGTTCTGTCAAAAATATCGGCTCACCAACGTCGCGTGTTTACGTAAAAAAAAAGTGTTAATTTTAGTTGCAGTATAGGCGAACATCAGCGCAATTAAAATACAAATAAAATTACTACTTGCATTACGCGCACAATTTGAAATCGATGAACCGGCGCTCCCGGCCTGCCGGAAACATTGGCTGCCACGGCTGAAACAGGCTTGCCCTTGCCGCCGATCTGTACGTTCAATATCAAACAGGCTCCGGAGAGCCGTTTGATTAAACCGGTACAGTTTGCCGGTCACCGGTCACCCGTCTGTGCAACGTGGTCACCGGTTTGAGCAAACGTGCGACAACTTTGCCCAAACGAGTGGCCCATTTGCCAAGACGAGTGACCCGTTTGCCAAAAAAGTGACCTGTCTGTCCAAATAGGTGACCGTTATGGCTCATACGGTGTACCCCTTTGAGCCATACGGGGAACCCCTTTGACAAGCTGGCTACCAGTATGGCTAGACTGTTACCGGTATGAACCCGTTTACTTTTATATAGGGGCCAAATGTTTTTGTTTTTTTTTCAGTAGGGCACGTGAACGCCCTGAGGTCACGTGACCCCAGTGATGCCACGTGACCCCCGTGAGGTCACGAGGGTCACGTGACCTCACGGTTAGGCTGACGCCGCTCGGAGAGAGGAGTGACAGGCAGGATGAGGAGGTGAGGAGGAGGGAGGAGGGGTATACGCTCACCTCAGTACCCTTCCCTCCACCTCCTCAAGAGCTGCGCTCTAATTCGGTGTTACAGGGAGTTGTAAACGGCTTTCATTTTTCAAACTTTTCTCAAATGCGATTTTTTTCACGAATACAAGGAAGTATCTTGAAAAAGTAAGGTCTGTCCCGTTGTCTGGACAGGTTTCGCTGCCTCATATAAATAATAATTGAAAACAAAAAAATAAGCAGGACATCATCCTGACCGTCTTTAACCAAACACTCCCATAGAACACTTTTTTTAAGAGTTGTCTTAATAACAATACAAATCAAAGATCTGGGGCCCCACAATAATAGAACACACTATAATAACTTATTACAGAAGCTACATGGTGGTGACATGTTTCCACAATACAAATAAAAACCTCGGCGATCATATAAAAATACACTGGTCATCGACCATCGGTAGGGAGAGCGTTGTTGAATTATGCACATTACACAGATTTCATGAGTTACATTTAGGGTGCAGTGTTTTTGGGGTTTATTTTTTTTTCAAATTTGGTGGGTGTTTTTCGGAGTTTATTTGTTGCCGAATATTTGAAGTTTATTCGTAGATTATATTTGTTTTATTCCCAATTATCCAAAATGTGGACTTTAACGCCAGCAGCATGTTTCATATTAAATATAAATAAATAAATAAATAATAACGGCGTATGCCAGTTAAAAAATAAGAAATAAGAAATAAAAAAGTATCAATTAAAGTTTTCTAGGTTGAATTGGGCGTTGGTGCCATTGCCATTTAAATTCTAATTTGTCCCACGACAAAAGTCGCACACAAGTGGTGATTCGATAAACGTCGATACATTAAAATCAATAAACTCCCGGAGGTAGTCGCTAGGATGCTCGCAGTCATCCCAACCTACTCAATCAATCTAGTCCGCGGACACGCGAGTTTGAGTGATTAAGGATGTAATATGAGAAGTTTCATCTGCCCCTCTTACCTATTCGACTCAGTCTATATGGTTCATAGCTTTCACTGTTACAAAAACATACCCTCTCTTTCCCTAAATTATAAATCGCTTGGCTCAAACAGGAAAGAAAAGGAGTGGATTTTGTCGTCACCCGAATTCGGGGGGGGGGGGGGGGGGGGGGGTGGTTCAATGACTTGTATCCCTGAATCAACCTCGACAAGACAAGTGGTAGGACCTCTTTCGACAACGGTTCGAAATTCGCAAGGTAATTATGTTGGCATTTTCCCAGGACCCTGCGCTGATAAGATTGTAAAAAAAAGAACACCTGTCATATATATATATATATATTTTAGGGGGGCGGCAAGTGAAAGTGGGATTGGGTATGGAACATAAAAATTCGGAGTCTGTCGAATAAATCCGAAAACACGGAACCCTAGTTATATTGCGCTGTCCATCCTTAATTAGAAAGGTTAGTCACATACACTAGGCCCGTTACAATTTCCACACTTTTTTTTTCGATGCCGATACCGGAAATTTAGAGGATGGTAGATATGTCAACCTCCTTGATATATTCCCCTTGAAGTCGAATGCGCTTGCACTACAGGTTTTGCAGCTTTCTGGACCCTTCTGTTGCCGCTTTAGAGTTGTGCGTCACACCCACGCCTGAACAGCTTCTTCCAGCTCATCAATAAGAGCAACTGGCGTGCTTGCTGGGCTTTCTTATGACCCCGAAAAGGTGGTGATCACTGGGCGCCAAGTCGGGTCGTATTCACCCTGCTGGAAAATCTTGATGTTGGAAAGATGAAGAAGAAAACCTCATACAAGCATAACCGTTATATGGGACATCCTAACCAGTGAAAAGGTGACTCCAGCTTAGTGGATTAAGTTTGAACAATACAGGTTGGCGGAACCATACAAGCGTGTCGTATTATGGGACATCCTATACCATCGAAGTGGATCATTGCGGAATCATAGAGGCGCCCGGAACCATGCAGATGTACGGAAACATACAAGCATAACGTATTATTGGACATCCTATACCAGCGAAAATGCAATACAGCATTGTGGAGCCATATGGCTCCACAACTCTGGTATCGCCTTTTCGTTGTTATACAGGGTGATTTTTTTTAGCTTCACATATTTGATTAAAAAGGTTGAGAAGGCTACACTTATGCGATTTGTGGAGGTGATTTATACAGCCAGGGGTATGTAGTACACGGTTGGAAAATCTTGTTGATGAAAAGATGATGGAAAAAGCCTCATACAAGCGTAACCGTAATATGAGACACCCTATACGAGCGAAAAGGCGGCTCCATTATACTAGATTAATCCGGAACGATGGAGGCGGTCGGAACCATACAAGTGTATCGTATTATGGGACATCCTATACCAGCGAAGTGGATTATGTCGGAACCATTGAGGGGCACGAATCATACAATCATAACGTAATATGGGACATCCTATACCAGCAAAAAGGCGATACCAACTTGGTGTCGCCTAATGGCTCCACCATGCTGGTATCGTCTTTGCACTGTTATACAGGGCGATTTTTTTAAGCTGTACATATTTGTTTAAAAAGGTCGTGAAAGCTACACTTATGCGGTTTGTTCAGGATGGTTATACGGCAAGGGGTACGTAGTATAGGGGCCTAAGCGTAACGATCCGTCTGATAATTAAATACAATTTGTTCATTAAATTTTTAATTAGTGAAAATGAACATATGGTTTCAATTAGTAACTTCCTGAGAGTCATCGAAAACCACTAAATTAACTCTTTTTAGAATGATATAACGCAGGGGTAGCATTTTACGCGTTCTGTAAAAATGCTTCATTTGGGTGCGTTTCTAGGTTTCGGTTTCTTATCGGAGCGCATCTCTGCGCCCACGGTCCTGTTCTCCTGGGGCTTAGACACGCAACACACGTGCGCCTTGCTTCCGTCCGTCCTATGAGGGAGGCGAGGGGGTGGCTTCGCACTGCGGCCATCGAGCGGCAGGATCGCAGGCGCAAAGGTGCACTCTGATAAGAAACCTAAGTCTGGAAACGCGTCCAATTTGAGCGTCTTTTTAAAATGCCGTAAAATGCTGCTTTTGTCTTATATGTTTACAAAGAGAGATGATTTATTGTTTTTCGATGATGCTTAGCAAGTTTCTATTTGGAACCATGGGTCTATTTTCACTAAATAATCATTTAAGGAAATATAATACTTAAAGCCCTGTTGAAAAATCTCGATGTTGGAAAGATGATGGAAAAAGCCTCATACATGCGTAACCATAATATGGGACATTCTATACCAGCAAAAAAGCGGCTCCAGTATATTGGATTAAGGCAGAACAATATAGGCGGCCGGAATCATACAAGTCTGTCGTATTATAGGACATCCTATACCAGCGTAGTGGCCAATGTCGGAACCATGGAGGCGGACGGAAGCATACAAGCATAACGTAATATGGGACATCCTATACCAGCAAAAAGGCGATACCACCACGTGGGCTCCATATGGCTCCACCAGACTCACCAAGTAGATGTTGTGCTGCGACTGTTATCCACCTTTATTTGCAAAAGCGTTGCTTGGAGACGATGCAGCGCCCATCGTATGCCGCTCAGGCGCCCACCCTCATATTGAAGACGTCTGTACCCTTTCCTGATTCCGAACATTGTAGCACAAAAGAGAACCTCAAGCATTGCAAACCATATTGTCTCGCAAACGCTCTTCATTGCAGCATGTTTTTGTTGGTTGCAACAATGACATCCAGTTAAGATACAATGTGGCGGTGTCCAAAAAAGGTAACTCTTCTGAACAGCATTGCAGGCATGGATCAGATTCATTCTCGCCTCATCCAGTTTCGGTATGTAGTAACAAATGCACAAAGATTGACTGACATATCTTGCAACATACCTCATCGTAAAAGGCTAGAGTTGGTCAAGCAGCATAATTGCAACTGCGTTTAATAGTGCAATTGCAGCATGACCCATGGAACCACGTACGCAAAAGTCATACAATATATTGCTGTTGTGTGCCTCGGTCGACAGTGCGTGCGGCTTTTACGCGAAAAGCGTGGGCCCGCTTCTTTGTGTTGGTCATCATGCTTGTCTTCGTACTACAGGCTACGCGAACATCAATGCCCTCAGTGCGAGTAATTAAAGGGGTGAGCGAAATAATAGCCTTAAAATAATACCATTTCATTTTATTGTGCCTCTGTCCTATACGTTGGTACCATTATTACCATATTTAAAAGTATTCGACAGGTGAGAGGAGTCAACCTGTATGCGTCACAGTAGTGGCCTGATTATAACAGCCACTAATGGGTCTTGTACCTAAGAGGAACAATTCTGTCATTGGTTATTTCACTTAGTAAAAGAGTAAAGAGTGTATAAAATCGCTGTCGAACAACGCTGCAGTATGGTAATGCCTCTTTAATTCGGGAAGTGAAGAAAGAGACTACAGAGTTCCTGAACGGTGTAAATTCCGCGACACACTCTCCACGAACAAATCAGGCACGCCGAGTGGTCACACCAGTAACCATGCGTTTAAACACATAATCACTGTTCGCGCCGCGCAAGCACTTCCTAGGTTATTTGCTTACTTGCTGTTTTGTTTTGTGCAGGGTCGAATTGCTAAGCTTCTTTCCTAAGTGCCCAACAATCATGTTTTGGACGTGTCGACAGGTTTGCGCACATGTATGGAAACTCAGCTTTTTAGATTGTCGCTGGTGTCGGATACCAATGTGGTTCTCTGGAATACTGGGGAGGCGATAAAAATATTTCATTATTCGTTAAAATTACTTGCGCCATCTTACTGGCTGTCGCATTGGGTCGAGTGCACCCTCTGATAAATCAGTTTCTCTCCAGGGACGAATACCCCGTAACATACTGAGGTTTCCACAAACCCTTGCATTTTAAAATGTATTTTATTATTTCACATCTGCCCTTGCTTCGTCAATCTAAAAAAAATCGTAGAACTTAATGTCCCCCCCCCCCTCGGTCTGTTCTGATTACATTTTTCCCAATTGTTTTTTTCAATAGCTCAGTTTGAAGTTCAGCCCGCAAGGTTTGTAGCTTTAGCATTTCAGTGTGATACTGTTTAGCAGCCTCTGCTGCAGCGATTTGCGCATTGGAGGCATCTATGGCTCTTTTTGTTGCCTCCCTATCCAACAGGAGGTTCTCCGCCTCCATCCGCTGCTGCTCCTCAGCTTGCTGCTGATACCTCTGCGCAGCTTCCCGGCACCAACGTCTCGTCTGCAAGACACGGGGAGCTGCTGCCCACCCTTCTGCTGCTGCCACCCTTTGGCCACTTCCTGAGGCCCGAGGCTGTGGCGCTGCCGTTTGCCTCAAACTATTGCTGTGACAAATAGATGTGCAGAAAGTGATTTGCTGTAGTTATCAGAAGTGTGCAGGCACCATACGTAGAACATACAGTGTTTGTAACCAGGACATGTTGCTGGCATTTTGCCACAGTGTACTTAACTGTAGAACAGAAACTCTCTAATACTTCAAGCATCTCCGAGTGGACCACACACATGGTGCTCATGCAGAAGTCCATGCTCACCGTAATATCCCGAGATATCGCCCATCCAAAACTGAGAGCACATTACGTAAAAATAAGGGGTAGGCTAACATTCGGTGTTCACAAGGTAGTTCAACTTGAGCCATTGAAAAGTAGAAGGTCGTGCTACAAATCAGGATGGGCTATCTTTTGGGGATGGGTCGTCTCTCGGGATTTTACGGTAATATTCCTTGCACCGGTTGCAACTTTTAGTATTTCATTACCTTTAGCTTTCTTATAAATTTCTTAACCTTGCCGTTTATTTGACCTAAGGATGTTGTGAAACCAAACATTCTAGTCTGGTTGTTTACGAAATCCACGATGCTACAAAAGAGTATTTCTTCGCTTGGCTATATATAGAGTCAATCTCGCTATGGCTTTCGATCCTGCTGTTAAACCGATAACTGACTGCCAGCAACGCTACATCTTTCATTTTTTTACGTTCCGCACAATTTCGTCACAGCATAAACGATGAGTTTGTTCACTCATTCAACAACCCATCAAATATCATGCGTAACATTATACCTTTTTGTTTTTAACGGAAGCATATTGTCTTATATGTTGCACCTGTTGGTTAAGAGGTTAGAACAAAATATCACCACCTTGCATTCCTTCAACCGTCAAAAAGTGTACTACAGCTCTTCTTTGTTCGGATATCTGCCTTTGGTACATCGTTAGTTCTGTTGTCTGGTTGTTAGTTATGTTAGTAATGAGCACATGTTGCTATATATCCTTCTGTGTGTGTGTGTTTTTTTGCAGGTTGTTTGTAGAGCAACTATGCAGCCGTATGAGTAAAATGAAGAGAAATTCATAATGACATGCTTGTCATAAGTGACCCAAAGGCAGTTGAGTACGTCCGCTAGCCTGGGCTCCCTATTCCTAACCTGCATCACGCAGTAGTCATACATGAAAGTGTGCTGATTTCCAATTATATATTGTGTGTATGGCACTATGACAATTTTTACAATCTCCCTGTTCTCGCGTCAGTTTCTTAGGGTCCCGCCATTAATAACAGAGCTGTTCTGCATGTCCGGCACCCAGTGCTGTTGACTTGTCATACAGACTGATGTAAAAGTAATCCACTTACTCTTCAGTGTCGCCCTCAGTGACGTCGAGCCACACGGGTTCGGAGAGTCGACGCCGATCACGTCGAGAACTGCCTGAATTAGGGGCGTCAGTTCATGGGGGTTCGGGCCGGCACCTACCAAATGAATTCACATTATTTTCATTCCGTAGTCACCCGGGCCCCAGAGGCATTGCAGAGTGGAGGGGCATCGATAACCAACTACCAAACTAGAATATAAACAGCAGAAATCCAACGGCATTATGAAACATTAATTGAAAGTAGAGTAATTTACACTGTGTGGCAGAAATTTAATTTCTTAACATTGCAGTGGAGCGATCTCGCAACATTGACCTTCCAACATGCACTTCGCTGCGTGCAATTGTGCTGCAGTCAACTTCGTACATAGTGCTTTCTGTGTGCCTTGAGGATGCAGTAGTGTAGGGTATTCAGCAAAGTGTTCGATGAACAACTGTGCCCTAAGTTTCAGGACCTGTTTTTTGTTAAAAACAACAGAAAAGGCACAGTTTAGGTGATGTGCTTTCAACATTTTGCTCTCCTGTCTCAGTTCTACCACACTTTACGCTGTTTTCTTGTGTGTCTTGGTTACTTCTAAAACACTGTTAAAGCAAATTTCAATAAATTGTTTTAAGATGTTGCCTCATTTGCTTTCATTACTGTTTTAGCACAGGGGCAGGAATGCAGTGGAAAGTTACACTCCCACACTCACTTTTATATCGATCATCAGTCGTGCCATAAAAAAAAATTAAATGCTAACACGGCGTTATATTTTGATGGCAGAAAAGGTTCTATTTATTTCTTTTGTACCTTCCCCCCACTCATCTTTAAAGACGACTGAAAACTAGTTTGTATTTCGAAAATGCAAATTCCTCTGACTCACCTGTGCGTCCTTCATGCTTCTTGTAGGCGCTGTAGACCTTTCTGCATTTTTAATGAGGTTCTGCCACGCATCCTTCAGTTTTTTTACGGTCCTTTGAGCTCCCTGCTCATTCATTGCATCGGCAATGTCGAGCCACGCCTGTTGTCTTGTGTGTGCAGTAACTGCAGGACCGAACTTTCCGATAATGTGTTCCCTTCTTGCCCCAACTTCCCGAATTAACTTCAACCTCTCGTCTAATGTCATATTTTTTTGCCTCTGTTCGCAAACCCCTGATGCTGACGCTTGGTCCATTTTCAATTGACGTTTGCGGACAGGACACTATCGTCTGCTACCTTGGTTTCTCTACCTGCACATATCCGTTTTGCTACATATCGCAATAAGACGCAAGATAATCCTAATATCACTTTTAAAAACGAAAAAAAAGTGAAAGGATGATCTCGTCAACTTTCTTTGTGGTAAGCATTTGCTTATTTCTCGTTTCTGCGACTTCTGCAAATGACATCGGCAAAGTTGATTCGTATACCGCGCTTGTACCTTTCCCCATTGGTGGATGCATCGACCGACCGTCCCGGTCAGAACCAGATGCAGCGGCTCTGCTTCAGCGTAAAGCTACCTTATTGGAAAACCCCAATATGAACAACGTATTATGGATATTGGTAAACAATACCTTTTTATTGTATTACAATACGATATAAACAGTGTATTGGAAAACATTACATTTATTGTATTGTATTACAATAAGGGTCTGTTATGGGATTTCAATATCCATAATACGCTAAAAACATTGGAATCCCATACCGTATAAACCCTTATTGGATCCTCATGTGTCATATGGGGATCCAATAAGGGTTTACGATTCCAGTGTACTTAGCGTATTATGAATATTGGAATCAAATATATTATATCGGCTACCAATAAAGCTATATACCAGTGGGAATATCACGTTCTGCACGACATTTCTTTGCAACGCAGTCTCTCCTTGTGTGTATTTCTGAGTGATAAAATAAAAAAAAAAATGTTGCTGTTGCCAAACTATGAATAAAGAAGCAAAACACTGGGCTTATTCGTACCAAATATATTTAACATATTTCTCAACTGGAGGATCTGGAATATTTACTGCAAAAGAAAGTTAATTGTTTAGGACCTTCATTCAAAAACTCGATGTTTGAAAACAGAATGTGAAATCCTCACCTTTTAATGAAAATAGCACCTGCTAGCTGCAGCCATATAGAAGCTGCAAGATAAACATTTGTGATTAGTTCGCGACAAGTAGCAATCCTTCACTAAGCCGGATAGATTCAAAATTATGTCTGTGTTGATTGCGGAAAAATAAGCTTCAATGTCACTGCCACGGGTCATTCTGAGCTCGGTCAATTAAGTATACGTATCCGCTCGTCTGACTTTATTATTCCTGCTTCGCACCAAACTAGAGTATCTGGAATGCTCACCTTTGTGGAAAAACGAACTGGTGCTTGCTTGCTTGCAGGCCGTGGACACTGGAAGAGAGATTTGCGATTAGTTGCGTCCAAGTAGCACTTACTTTGAGTAGCCACGTAAAGTACACGAAGTCGGAAAGATTCAAAATTACATGCGCGGGACATAGATGTCCTCTCGCGACGTTACTCGACACACGTCAATGTCGCCCGCGTGTATTACAGAGAAATAAGCTTCAATGCAGGATCCCCTAGTCGTTCTGAGCTCCGTCAATTAAAAATGCTGTACCGGTCGTCTGGCTTCAGTATTCCTGCTTCGGGAATCTAGAATTCTCACCTTTGAGGAACAAACTGGCACCTGCTGGCTCTTAGGTCGTGGAAACTGCCAGAAGGATTTGCGATTACTTGCGTCCAAGTGCCAATTTCTTTGACCAGCCACCTACAGCACACTAAGCCGGATAAATTCAAAATTACATGTGCGTGACATAATATGCCTCGTGTGGCAGACCTAAGTGCACGTTTTGTCGCCTACAGCAATACTGAAGCCAGACAAGCGGTACGGCATATTTAATTGACGGAGCTCAGAACGACTGGGGACGCTTTCACCGAATCTTGGTTTGCTGCAATACATACGTGTATTGCAGCAAAACAAGCTTCAGTGAAAGCGTCCATAGTCGTTCTGAGCTCCGTCAATTGAATGTGCCGTACCGCTTGTCTGGCTTCAGTATTGCTGCTTCAGAGCAAACTAGAAAATCTAGAATCCTCACGTTTGAACGAGAACGAACTGGCGCCAGCTGGCTTGTGGGCCGTGGAAACTGCAAGAGAGATTTGCGATTAGTTACGTACAAGTAACAATTTTTTTAGTAGCCGCCTACAGCACACTCAAAATTACATGCACGGGACATAGATGCCTCATGCGACGGAACCCCCTTCATCCTTGTTTTCCGTTAACTCTGCTCACCTTCGCCGCTTGCCTCCAATTTCTGTGCTACATCTCTAATCTCGATTCCCTGGTTCCTAAAGGCCATGCCATGGCTTGTGCCAGGGACGGATCTGTAAGCTCCGCGACCGTCACTATTGTGGCAAGGACGCCACGGCACCTGGGCGCTTGATGTGTTCTTTTAATATTTTGAGCACGGCTGAAAACAGGTGGATGGGTGTCTGGTATGCCCTTTGCTTATTTGCGCATCGTTCCGAAAACAGGGGGTAGGCGCTTCTGCGATCTGGACGCATGCTCGGTATTTTACATTAGTTGAAATTGAACACTGCAGGAATCTTGAAACATATTAAACAGAATGTGCATGCCAAAAGGCGTAGCAAATGAAACACCCACCATCTATCTATTTTTACTTCTTGTCAGCAAGAAGCTGTCGTATATGTAGCCTCCTCCCTAATGTCCTGGTTGGGTCTCGTCTTGATGAATCGTCGGTGGAGACCTGAGGTGCGGTCAACATCAGATTAGACCTTTTGAGACTTGCTGAGGAAGTACACCCAAACGAATCTCAGGCATATCATTTATAGTGAGTTTTAAATTGAGATGCCTGATGTAAAATGAGACGTCATTACTGACGCACTCTTTTTGCGAACCTAAAATTTTAAAGGCCTTGTCCCCCTCGCTAGGGGGACAAGGCACATTAGTCCGGGCAGGTGGATGAAATTTTCACGTTAACATCACGACTCAATGCCCATCCCCGAATATTCTACCACCACATTTTAAAAAAAAAAAATATTTTTTTAGAAGACACCGAGTCAACGACCACCCCTACAAAAGCCTGAACCAAGCATACTCGTACCGTGGCTTGTTTGCTCCGTGCTGCCCCCGAGTTAACTCGGGCTGACAATGTTCTTCTCTTCAAAGGGAACCCACGTTTTTAGTTTCGGTTTCACTTGTTCAGGCAGGCGGATTCTTTTGTAAAGCTTCCCCCCTGTGCGCTTCCGAGTCAACATATTTGCAATGGCCAACCCCCGGGCATTGATTTTGCGCTCCATGACGAATGCTGAAACTCATATAGGTGGGCAAATAGCTCACCTTGAAAATACTTGCTCTTGGTGGCCGAGAACAAACTCGTGCTCCAGATTAGCAGCCCCCTGCTGCGAAGAATACCTGCCCATATCCTAAAGAACCTTATCTTAGTCTAATACAGATGCTTTGGCCGGACAGAGACACAAAAGCCTGACACGAGACCACTATAAGGACAAGAAATAGAGTGTCTGCGAGGAATGAAACACACAACTCAGATAGGCATCAATCACTCACCTTGAAAACACTTGCCTTGAGCGGCAAAGAGCAAACATCTGGCCTTGATTGGCTGATGCTTGCCTCCAAGACCTGCATGTATAAGAAAGAACCTGGTCTTAGTCAAACTTGGATGTTTTTGCAGAAGAGAGACAACAAAATACTAATGGAAGACCACTACATATGGGAAATGGCATCCAAGAGGAATGGAACACAAAACTCATATAGGCGGGCAATAGCTCACCTTGAAAATACTTTCTCTTGGTGGCCGAGAACAAACTCGTGTTCTCGGCCAACTTTAGGATATGTGCAGGTATTCTTCGCAGCCATTTGCTGTGAAGAATACCTGCACATATCCTAAAGAACCCAGTCTTAGTCTAACACAGATGCTTTGGCCGGACTGAGACACAAAAGTCTGATACAAACCAGAAAAAGCAGAAAATAGTGTCTGCGAGAGATTAAAACAGACCCAGGTGGAGAGGCTCGTTCTGTTCCACCTTAGTCAAATAGTGTAGCCCACTTCGCTAAAACAATGCATATTCGCTAAAAAAGTATAATATATACTTTGCCTCATTTAGCAGAGTTTACTGCCAAGGCTACCTGCACACCAGAACAAGTCAGACTTAGTCACAGTTTTTTTTTCTTTTGATGAACGACAACAGAATCCTGAACGGGTGATGAAAGAAAATATGAGCCCAGCAAGCCAAGCAAGCTTGCCCTTGATGCAAGCACAGTGCCTCGGCCGTCAAATGAGGTTCTATTCTTGGTCACTTGTCATATTTAATGGGAATTGTAAAGTAAATGAAAATAAGGCAATCTCTCTTGCAGGCGACAGCTGCAACCGAAATTCATATACCTCGATAAACGACCTGGAAATAAAATTGGGTGGTGTCCGAGTGGTTTACGGTGTCAAATTTCAAACTTAGAGACTGTGTAGTTATGGTTTAAGTCCTCCTGGTGTATATTTTCCACTTATTAATTATATTCAATTTTTTTTTTTTAAGCACTAACACATAATTGATACGCTAATTCACATTTGGAAGTGTTTTAATTATACTGGCGGCTTCCTAGTGCTCGTAATAGATTTTCAGTTGGAGCGGCTTTCAATTTTTTTTTTCTTGCTCTAGCTGCTGCTTCCTTCCTCACACTTAAAATGCTGACAACTCGACACGAAAGTAATAAGAAATGTGTTTCAGATGTGATGAAGATGAGCATTTCCAAGTTGTACCCCTGCTTCATGCCCCGACCATGCCTACATACTATACCTGAGCGCAGCGACGAATGGTCCTAGGTGCTGTGACCCGACCGTATATGTCCTTACGGTGTGGTGCGACTCATGCAGTACCTACGCTTCGTGATGGAGCCAGTGAGCGAGGTGCGACCTGCTAGAGCTGTGCAAGCCACAGCTTTACAGCCTGCAAAGGGTGGGAAGATGCCCCTCCCTTTGCAGGGCTTGCAATAGCCCACCAAGAAGCTATCGCAAGCAGTAGCGTGCCACAGAGTGTGAATAAAAGCACTTCTGAATTTGAATTAGTGTGTAAATTATGCGTCTATACGTCAAACCTCTAAAAACGTATCTCTCTTTCTCTCTCTCTCTCTCTCTGTATATATATATATATATATATATATATATATATATATATATATATATATATATATATATATATATATATTTATAGATATATATATATATATATATATATGTGGACTAAAAAAAGGCAAAAAAAAACGTCTCCACGTGGGTTTGAACCCAGAGCTCCACTGCCCTTGATTTCAGTCCCCTAACCCACTCCAGACGGGGCAACTTTTCCACCTATTTTGAGGTTGCTGGCGGGTTGTTCCCTAGGCTTTCCCAGATCAACACGAATTCATGAGATCGGGTTCGGCTTGAAACGGACGAGCAACTCGAACAACTACGAGATGTGTGAAACGGCAGCAGCCAATCAGGGACGCAATGTTTTCATGTTACACTCCTGTGGTGGTGATGATGACAGCTAAAGACTTGGCTCTGGTTTGAAATGAATCAATTTTGGAAATAAACTGTTTCAAAAAGATGAGTTAGTAGGCCCGCTTCAGACGGGGCACTTTCACCCAGCAACTTGACGTCGCAACACCAGCAACACGGGCCGCACGCGTTCACACGCAGGAACCGAATTGCTACGACTTGCCATCATCATCATAAAATTTTATTTTTCTTGCGCTTTTTAGATGGACGATTAAATAAAAAAAAACATATTTTTATATCTTTAATTCGTGCGGAGAATACTAACTCATCTTTTTGAAACAGTTTATTTCCAAAAAACGATTCATTTCAAACCAGAACCAAATTTTCAGTTGTCATCATCACCACCACAGGAGTGCCACTTGAAAATATTGCATTCCTGATTGGCTGCTGCCGCTTCAAACGTCTCCGAGTTGTCCGAGTTGCTCGTCCGCTTCAAGCCGGACCCGATCTCAGCAATTCGTGTCGATCTAGGGAAAGCTAGGGAACAACCCTATTGTCTGGTACAGAGACCATTTAGGAATGTTCGGGTGTTGAAACGTTGTACTACCCTTTTTCAAAGAAAAAAGAACATTTTAGAGGGAAAAGTTAAGGAAAAGGAATGTACCATTATGCCCTGTGAAGGTCGGGGCTCGAGCAGGAATGCCGTTACGCTTGATGTGACCCCATGAGACTGTCTTGCTGCCTTTGCTGGGGTTTATCTAACTGAAGTACCTGGACGAAAAGTATAGAAGAAACATATGTGCATAACACTCATTATTCACAAGAAAATTTGTCAACATCCAAAATTACCCATGAAGAAAAATTGTGCCAGGCATTTTTCGGCCACGTTGGCCGAGTCATCTCTCGTGGCCAATGTTTCATTGAAACTTTAATTGTATTGAACAGTTATAGGATATATTACAAACAAAGTCCAATTTGGTTTTGAACGAAACTACAACAGACAAAACCGCGCTCTAATACAGTATGTTGAGGTACCTCTGAACAGATTCCAGGGTTTCATGGTGCCTCCTTCAGATACCTGATGTTGAACATGAAATATGTGCACCAAGGAGTGAGCAAACAGTGACTTCCAATTAGTCTCATGCACCAGCGACATGTCGACAAGGAGTGCAAAGTGTAAAAGGTCGTCTAGAAGTGTGCAAGCAAGATATAACGGTATCAGAATAAGATCACATCAAAAAGGCTCAAGTTGTAGGGAGAATATCTACAATCTAGGCACAGTAATGAGTCAACCGACGTACTATCGCGGACAATATGAGCTGAAACGGAGTTCCGGCCTGTGCACGGTACTACCTGCGCCGCCTGTCGCATCGCTTCCTAAACACGGCGCACCCTGAGGCTGAGATAAATTCTCACTTGCGCTCACTGCGCCGCTGCGCTCTACCGGCCGTCTGCTAGCGAAAATAGAGAGTTTTAGGGAACCGGAACAAAATACGATCGATAAACAAAAACGATCGATACCTTGGATCGGGCGAGTCGACCGATCGTGTGCCTCTAAACGGCTTTGGGGGAACCGTATTTGCAGACGATAGCAGACGATCGGTACAGGTCGCGCCCCCTGGCAACGGAAACCTGCATCGGCCTCGTTGAAAATGTAGATATTTGCGTTTGTTTGTACAAATCGCAGAAACTGAAGCAAATAAAAATCTCATCCTAAAAATATAGAGAACCTAAAACAATGTATACCTACTTATAGTTCGTCTCGTTTTTTTTACTGTAATGAATGCGCTTCCGTAATACAAAACCTGGCGCTCCATGGCGTGTCGCCACTGGCGCTTCGAAGTTCTAAGATGTTCGTCTGCTAAAGAAGCAGACGAGCTTTCTCACGACAAAGACGCTCGATCTACAGTGGCTTAAAGGGGGTAGTGTAACGAACGAAACCGGAGAAGCGGCACACCGTTAGAAGACGGCCGCGGGTGGCGCTGGCGTTTGCAGCACCGTCGTTTCGGCTATGGCTCCGGCTTGGCCGCTTGGCCAGCTTGGCTCCGGCCAGCTCCGGCCGATTCGCAGCTGTCGACTACACTGTCGTCTGCTAGTTTCACATTTTTATTCACCTTCAAACACAAATCATGTCCTTGGAAGTTCACTGGAAACAAATAATTGCTTTTGAGGTATTTATATTAGTTACGAAGCGTGTTAGGGTGCCTCTATCTGCCGGCCGATCGAGGCACCCTAACGGAGCTGCAGATCGAAGCGCCACCTGCACCGTCTTCCAAGGAGTGGCCGTTCCCGATGCATGGTGGAGGCTACGCGGTAACTACACTACCCTCTTTAAGCCACAGTACTCGATCTTTTTGACGATGACTTGGAGTTGGCTCTATTCGGAGAAAACAATTTACAAAACGTTCTTTTGTACGACTGTCTGCGCACTATGAGAGGCGCTTGGCATGGGACGTTCAACTTAGCGTCGATGGACGAGGAGGACGTCGTACGGCTGTTCAGGTTCACAAAGGAGGATCTGCTTCATCTCCGATCGGCGCTGCGCATCCTGGAGACGTTGACAACCAACGGCTGAATCTGGGTGTCAGGAACTCGTTTGCCACCGTATTTTTTTTTTTTTTTTTAGTTTACTCGATTCATATCCTCGGGAAATAAAATAGTTCCTCGATCGTACGTGGTAACTTGTTTTGTAAGTCATACGTTCTCAGTGGGCAAGCTTTGGTGTTTTACATCAACCAAATATGATGTTTACTTCAACCACGTCCTGATATGCTGAAAAGTCGCCAACAGCAAACTCGATCTGACACACAAATAAGAACACGCTCGCGCGCGCTTATCATCAACATTCGAAGTCGTCTGCCAGCGATCCTGTGTCTTTCCCTCGAGGCCCACTGCAGGGTCGAGTATTCAGAAAGTTATGGACAAATAAAACTAGGAATATTAAATCGCGAAGAAAATACAAAAATAACAAAAATATACTCGCTTTCTCAAGTTAAGGCGGTCATTTTTCTTGTACAAAGTTACGAAGATGTCAATCCGTTCCTTCGCTCCTCGCAACGAGAAGTTCTTTTTTGACGCCGCGTTCAAGCCTTTAAGGACGTCATTCCAAAGGGCCGGAGTAAAAAAAGGATTAGGGCCTAACACCTCCCGAAGTAGGAAGATATCATCTTCCGCTGAAACCCGCTTGCGAGCACGAGGCGGAGGGACGGAGGTAGATACGGCGCCCATGTCGCTCTCTTACGGTAAAGATAGCAGACGATCACCGTCGGACGCCCGCGAACCGATCGTTGTGCCGTGTACGGTACTACCACGGAAAAAAAAAAAAACTTAATAAAGGAAAACCTGTAACTTTACTGCTGTGCATTTATTATAACTATCACCCAATATATAAAGGGCTCGTTTTATAGAATTTATGTGATTAGCATTAGGACACAAATTTTTAATTCATGCAAAATTTTTCAACTAAAAAGTATCCAGATCCTTGATCCAGAAGGCTGTTGCTCACTCTGTTGACACTACAGATAACCCTCAGTCATAAAGCAGCTGTAAAAACAGGTGATAAGAGCTCGAAATGCACATCCCAACATTTGTATGGAAAAAAAAACAAAAACTTAAATATGAAAAAAAAAACTTAAAATATAAAAAGCTCGAAATGTAAAACAACTTAAAATGTAAAAAAACTTAAAATGTAAAAAACTTAAAATGTAAAAAGCTTAAAATATAAAAAAAACTTAAAATATAAAAAACTTAAAAATATAAAAACTTAAAAATATAAAAACTTAAAAATATAAAAACTTTAAATTATAAAAACTTAAAATATAAAAACTTAAAATATAAAAACTTAAAACAAATTAAAATATGAAAAAAAAAGGTGGATTCGATTCGAACTCTCACTACCGCACCCCTGAGAGCTCACGAAATGGACGCTCTAATCCACTGCGCCACCGAGCAGACAATTTTCACTGCTGCTAAACATTAATTTATTTCTATCGAAGATGTCTTATTGCGTTTCGATCTGTATTTTCTTTTTTATTTGCTGATTTCAACTTTATGCACTTGCTGTCACATATGGCGCTCCTGCTAGGTACTGCCACGAGTTATTTTATTCATGTTTGAAGCCACCGCACGCTCTCTCCGCCAGCAAAATAGCCATTTTGCTAACCAAGCGAGACCGTCCATGTCGGCCATTGGTCGTGCCGGTCGTGCCTTGCGGTTCGAGCAGCGCATTACGGTAAGATTGCAGAAAATTTGCGCATGCGCAGTTCGTACCGGAGGGCCCATCGTACCGTATCGGATGTGCAAAAATGGTTCCCTAAAACTCTCTAGTATTGTCCGACGGAACCACCATCCCGATGCGTGTGCCGTGTAGCCCAATGGTCACGTTTTCAGATAGCATGCCTTTCAGCGCATTTCAAGAAAGCGCCGAAGTGAAAAATGCGATGTCACGCTCGTATCTCTTCGAGGAGCGCTGCCTGACGAAGCTGTCTTGGCCTCTAAAAGGAGCTGATCTAAATATTATCGAAAATATTTGGAGGCGCATCAAGGTAGCCATGGCACGGCGTCTCTCCACCGCGCTACTGCCCACAAATCGTGGAAAGCAATCGGAGGGTAATGGGAGTGGCTTCGGGCTGAGCCAGACTTCGTGGCCGCGCTCTGTGATTTCTTACCAGACAGGATGAGAGCCGTGGTCGCGGTTCAGGGGAAAATGACGCGGAATTAAATTATTTTGCAAGTTTTACTGCGCCTCAGGACGCCCTGAACCGGACTTCGGCCGATTAGAACAAAGCTTGATGCTACGGTGGCGACACACTGTTTGACGCCATTAACCACGCATACTTTTGTGGGGTGCCTCCTTCATCCCGATCTTCTTGTATAGTGCAGTTGAACTTCCACGCCGACAATTATTCTTTTGTGGCTGACATTGTCCTCTGCAAATATTTTTTCGATTAAGTTTCAATCTCTTTCTCTTGACGAATATATGACCGTTTGTCCCACCTTATGAAGACTAGAAATTTGTTAACAAAAAACTGGTGTCTTGTTTGTTTGAAACGAACACGTGGGCCCAGTAATAAAGAAATAACATTTTGAACCTTTTCATACCAATCAAGGTTGCAAAACGTTCTCTGTAACATGAATGGTTACCGTTTTGTTTGAAAATATGTGATCAATGAAAAAGAAAAAAAAAATACCTTGGAGCCGGACTAATAAATCCGGCATACAGATTTTGGCCTATATTTTACGATGTCCTACTTCGTGCATGCACCTATAATCAAACAAAAAGAACCTACAACGTCTTTTGATGTGACTTTCAAAAATGATAATCGCAGCTGAAATTTAAGACACTTCAATATTTTTTCTTCCCCAGTCAGCGTTTTTTCTACGGGATTCTGCGCGATAGAGTAAAGTAAATCAATTCCAAAAAAGGGACGACAAGTGTAATCTTTTGTTCACCCCGCCGCCCTGCCATAGAGTTATTATAATGTACGCTAGAGGTTCAAGTGGCGCTAGTGTGCTGACGCAAACTGAAGCAGACAGCAACCAGTCCCAAATTGACTTCCGGTAATGCATTTCGATGGGAAAGAGTGAGTGCATTTTCTCCCTGCACTCGATCATAAGAGCAAATATCCCGAATAATTCGTACATACTAGGTAACTTGGAACATTTCTCAGTCAGGCCAATAAAATATTTGGTCAGTTACGGCGTTTATCTTTCAAATTCATCGCATTAAAACGGTGCTTTAACGGCTCCGTACGTGTATTTATGTGCACTGTCGGACACTGTTAGCGCGAACACGACGTCGGCGCCATTCAGCATGAGGGATATACGTGCCGAACGAACGAAGGACATCTGGAAATTAAGGGAGACGGCAAGACCTACGCAGTAACACTGGATCAGTAACTACCCGCGCATGTACGATCAAAATAAATTGAAGGCCACGTAATAAATTCCCATTTTAAATAAGTAAGTACCGCTTTGCTCTTTCTGCTCGTGAAGATGTGCGAAGATGTGTGTTCTGCGTTGAAAACATCACTCGCACGCTCAAAATCTTTGAAAACAAGTGCCCGATAAAAGCTTCCCGGCGGAGAAAACAGTACGAAGAGACACCTTTCATAGCCCACGTACGTACTTTATGCTTTATTTGAATGTTTTTATCTGCTCATGCACGACGGGGTCATTCTCTTTAGTGACAGGACTGGCATATTATGAATATATAAGCATCACCGGGATGCCGGCGAGCCTTGAACTCACTCTATGCTCTTTTCGATTGTTATTTTGCTTTGAATCGTCGCTTTTTTTTACACACCTGCTGCGGAACACATGTTTGGGATTGAAATGTAACGAAGTCAAACACCGTTCACTGATGAAGAAAAATGCGCTAACTAAAGTAATGACGCTTTTACAATGTTAATCAACGTGCATACTATACGGTACGCCCCAAATAACCAAATCGTTTCGTGTTATTATCCGGCGAAGAGGCAAAATGCACGCGGGTTTTCCCATAGGAATGCACAGGAGCACCGCAAAAGGAGACTGGTTGCTGTCTGCTTCAATTTGCGTCACGGAAGTCGCATATACATTAGCGCCAGTTGAACCTCTAGCGTACATTATAATAACTCTATGGCCCTACCACACATGTCTGCTGTCGCACCCGCCGTCTCGCTTGCAGACAGCTGGAAGAGCGCAGTGGCGCAGCGAGTGCAAGTGAGAATTTATATTGGAATCAGGGTGCGCCATGTGTGCCGAGCAAGGCGACAGGCGGCGCAGGTAGTACAGTGCGCCGGCCGGAGCGCTGTTTCAGCTCATATTGTCCGCGATAGTACAGCCGCGATTCCCTTTGCGTTGATTGAGGTCAAACATGGCCGACGGGAAAATAAGAAAACGCGTGCCTTTTTTCTTTTTATGACACCATTGGCTCTGCGCAGCCGATAGCAGGGCAGTTGGGCAGCGTCACAAAAATCTGACTCACTCGCTAATAGCGTTTCTCAATTTCGTTCGGCGCCAGTCGGCACCACAGATCAGTGGTCGGCACTCATGGTCTACCCGGGAGGAAAAAAGTACGCTCTCAGAGCCGAGCGTCGATCGTGACGCTCGTAAAGAGAAGCTCCGATAACACTTCGGCGACTCGTCAGCTTCAAACAACGCCTCTTCGAACGAGCCCGTGAATCCAATGCGTCGAACGGTCGCGGCGGTAAGCACGCCGGAAGCAAAGGGGCTGGAGGCTGAATATCCGAAAGAGACGCGGCGCTGTTTTCTATGTCGATTTCGCACATGAGGTAACAAGATAGCGAAGCTAGCCGAGTGTGATCACTGACTGACGTTACATTGCAGTACACGCAGTCGAAATGACGCCTGCAACAGAGCATTGCTAGAGGCTTTCAACAGGGGCATGTGCGTTCACATAAGCTGCGATTTCGAAACTTCATACCTCCTTGCTGTCCTTCGCTGTTTACTTTGATTTGTGCATACCAAAGCACTCAATGCTGCAAGTAATAAAGTCGCGTATATGTACCTTTCGAAGCGATTGAAAGCGTGTTGGTTTCGCTTGAAACCCGTGAGCAAAGAGCGCGACGAACTCGAACCGTCGGTCGCGCCGGGTCGTGTGACGAGGGGCCCCCGCCTGCTGCACACTGCGCATGCTCGCGGCTCGGCCAGGCTCGTTCGGGTCGGCCGTTCAGCTCGCTGGGCTCGCTCCCTTCAAACCACGCTTCCAACTGCCTCCAAAGCTCGGGCTGGCAAGCGCGCGGCTTGGCCGCTTGACGATGGAAACCTATCTTCTCATAAAACGAGGCGCAAATCCACGTATCTTTCACGTCGTTTTTTTTTTTTTTTTTTTTTTACAGTGTGTGAATTTCGCGGAAACAGGCGATGAAGAGGGGGGTGAAATGTGCTCGCATGTTGTCGTGGATTTTGTGTAGACGAAGGATTACCCAGAAAGGTCGGTGAATATCGATAATTGTGCGCGTAAGAAGCAACTATCAAACCTATTCACCCTCATTATTTTATCGTGCGAACCGACAATGTGACGTATCGCGTTCGATTTGGGTCCCAACACCGGTAACCTAACGTTTGTTGCATTATAACAACTGCAATAAACATTTGTTGGAAAACGATCACACCATAAGCACGTCGTTATTGGGCTTTCTTATTTAAAGGTAGGTCGCGGGTGTTCCAGCTAGTTTTCTGAATGGTTTGGTGGTTGTCCAGCATTTCAAGCGCGCGAGGCTTTGTGTACTGTGTGCCGCACCAACATATGCACGTACTTGCGCTTAAATGTTTGTGTTCTTTGCGTATCCACCTCCAGTATCGTTCTCTCTCGTATTGCCTTATGGTAACTCCTGCTGTTTTACGATATCATTCACGCGATGTCGTATATGTGGACATACCGATATCCACATGTTGCTTCACGAACGCTCTATACCGTGTTACGTTTCCTCTTAGTCCGCGATATATGCCGACGTAATTCATGTTGGTAACTTGGTATCCGTTCTGAAATATGTGCATGTGATATCATATTGTATTCTCCTTTGGGCCCGTGATCGACGACCAATATTTATATATCGTGTGGCCGGACAGTATGTCTATGTCGTTCACCAATATGCACGCGATGTCGTATTCGATTCCAATAACCGCGCATTATATTGGCGTATTGTGCTCCAATATCGTGTTGTATACCAATAACCGCACATTATATCGGGATATTGTGCTCCGATGCGAATTCCCATCGTGCGTATTGGGTTAATTGGATAACAATACATTTTTATTGGTTTCCATCAACTTCATTGGAATACAATATTTCCAATAAGCCGAGTTCATATTGGCCTTTTTCAATAGGGTAAGCTTCTCGTCACCGTTGAATTGCTGGCCACCGGGGATATGTAGAACCCTCGATGCTGTCGGCATACTGTCGGCGCACTGCTAACAAGAAGAACAGTACAATGTCCCAGCTGTTTACCCGGAACGAAGACTTTATCGAGGATAACCCCCTTTCTCCGCAAAGTAACCGCTGCTCACAAGTTGGCGTGCATAGTGTAACAAATTAAACGTGTTAGTATAAATATCTACCCATACTTGTTCGCAAAACATTTTTTTACTCACCATAAAAACACTTGCAAGGCTTATGCACCGTCATATGTCTTGGATCCCGGACTGCTGAAGAGTGATGCGTTCGCGGAATGCTGCCGTCGGTTAGTTTAGTGGTCCCTCTGAACTACCGCTTTGCTTGACGTGCTAATAGGTTGATGGTGCGTCATTAATATAACAGCCGGATCGAAATTAATGTTCAGCAGAACCAAGCAGAACTATTAGCCCTCATTAAGTGACGTCGCGGCCATTCTGCTTGTAGGCACTGCTCCTCCCTCGGCGCCCTGCTCTCCCAGTCCCGTGACCTAGAATTCCTCCTTCTAGGGACAATAGTTAACTTTAACCCACGGTTCGCGTTCGAGAAATGGGCCCTGGTGAAGATGACAACTGACGGGGCTTCGTCACCGTGGGCGTGACGACGAGTGGCTGCGACCCCAGGGGCCATCAAGTATTCGGCTGTCACCGTGGGTGTGACAGCAAGCCAGGGAAGTTACCGGTACCAGACGCAGGACGTTGCGTCGTGGCCGTGGGTGCGACGGGAAGCCTCCAATAACAACTGAAGACGTGGAGTCCCTGGCAGTCACCGCAGGTGTGACCGGGAGCCACAGGAGCTTGCCGGACACAGGACATCAGGCCGTCGCCATTGGTGCGACGAAGGGTCAAGGACCGTCGGAGGGCGCCCAGATTCTGACTGTCGCAAGGTGTGACATGGAGCCGGAGAAGCTTGCTTGAGGTGGATACAGGCCAACTGATTGTCGCCGTGAGAGCGTCGAGTGGCCAGCCAAAGCATCAGAGGACGTCAGTTGTCCAGCGGTCACCGCAGGTGTGAGCAGGAGCGGCAGGAGCTCGCCGGACACAGGACGTCAGGCCGTCGCCGTTGGTGCGACGAACGGTCAAGGACCGTCGGAGGGCGCCCAGAGTCTGGCTGTCGCAAGGTGTGACAAGGAGCCGGAGAAGCTTGCTTGAGGTGGATACAGGCCAACTGATTGTCGCCGTGGGAGCGTCGAGTGGCCAGCCAAAGCATCAGAGGACGTCAGTTGTCCAGCAGTCACCGCAGGTGTGACCAGGAGCGGCAGGAGCTCGCCGGACACAGGACGTCAGGCCGTTGCCGTTGGTGCGACGAAGGGTCAAGGACCGTCGGAGGGCGCCCAGAGTCTGGCTGTCGCAAGGTGTGATAAGGAGCCGGAGAAGCTGGTCTGAGGTGGACGCAGGCCAACTGATCGTCGCCATGGGAGCGTCGAGGGGCCAGTCAAAGCATCAGAGGATGTCAGTTGTCCAGCAGTCACCGCAGGTGTGACAAGAAGCTGGAGGAGCTCGCCGAAAGACAAGGCGTCTGAGCGTCGCCACGGGTGCGACGCAAAGGTGGTTGTGAGCGTTTCAAACGCTGCTGAAGACATCCGGGGAGCACGGTGTCTCAACACAAGTGGACTTACAAGGGTGAAGTCGACATCGCTCCAGCTTGGTGACAGAGACCCGGGACATAAAGCGGACCGACACCGATACACGGAAACCAGGTGGGGGGGTCTCTTTTCCTATTCTTCTCTGAGGGTCATGTCAGCCAATCGAACAAACGCAAAAAATGCGGTACTGTTGAGAGCAGTAGTGGCGTGAGTGCAGACGGTGTGTCCGACATGGACACCAATGCCATGCAGCTCCAAAAGGAGCTCACGCAAATGGAGATTGAAAAGCTAAAGCTAGAGTTAGAAGTGACAAAACTTAAGAGAACACAGAGCGCCACACCGGGAGAGAGCGCTGCTTGAACAGATGGGGATGAGGTGATAAGATACTCGCGGATCGTTAGGGGAGTGTTGTCTAACACGCCAGCATCGGAACCGTTGGTGCCATCTTGGTTCTCTGGAATTGAGGCAATGCTGAACAGCCTCCACGTGCCAGATAAAATCATAGGCGCGATGATCCTCCCCTACCTCACTGAGAGGGTGAGAGTGGTTGCGAACCGGATCGCTGTGGACGCGATGCCGTAGTATGCGGACTTAAAGCGAGAGATCCTCGAGGAGCTTCAGCTGGCTCCGGCGGAGTATCGGGACCTGTTTGACAGATCCAGAAGGGAGGAGGAGGAGTCTTGGGGCCAGTTCGTGTTGCGGCTGGGCGATTTCTTTGGGTACTACTTGAAAAGTAGTGAAGTCGTCTCTCTGGATGCGTTGAGGCAGCTGCTCGTGGCGGATCAGCTTAAACGCACTATGCATCGCGACACGAGAGCGTACATTGAACTCAGCGAAAAAGGAAAGTGGTTGCCGCCTGCAGAGGTGGCCAAGCTGGCGGTCAGCTATAAACGAATACAAAGAGAGACGAGGGATAAACAAGGTCAAATCTTGTCAAATCGCGAGCCGCAGGTAGCGAAGCCAAAACCACAAGGGCTGGCTTCTGGTAGCCAGGCAGTGCACCGAAAACGTAACTGCTTCAGATGTGGGGTGTTGGGACATATTTTGGCTGACTGTCCTAAGCGTAAGGACCAGTCCCCCAGAGGTGTGAAGGGATTGCTCGCAACTGACGTGACGCTTGATCGGGCTGACCTATAGGGCTTCCCATCCGTGTGTCGTTTGTGCATGTTGTGGTTGTGATGTTGCCGATCCGTAAACAAATCGGCCTGTGGCAGGCCGTATATATGCATGAATATTCCTCTCTCGTTGCAATGTAACCACCAAATGAGTTTTTCTTTCGTGTTAACGACAAGCTTCATGGCACCGCAGTTAGAGGTGGCTTATGTCGAAGAAGCAATTGTGAGCCTTTGAACCAGTGCGTGTTTGTGTGTGTTGCTTATTCTTGTAGCCCGAGCAACACAGTTGGGGGGGGGGGGGATGTTGGGTTCAAAACCCTCTGGGTTGTTGTTTAGGGGGATTTTGGTGGGGTTGGACCGGTCAACGAATGTGGGCCTTGATATATTTATCAGTCCCGGACGCGACGGCAGTTAACGAATTCCGAGGTAACCCGAATCTCAAGCCCCGGGGATGGAAATGTGGGGAGTCGGCGAGAACCAACACTGGGTTGGAACGACACGGCGGGGGGTGCGGAGCGACCCAGCGAGGTGGGAAGTGGTGCTGACCAGACGCCCGGGAAAGTGGGGACGATTCCTGGAATTCTGAGGGCGCGCGAGAAAGAGAAAGGCAGTCTACGCTGAGCATCGGAGGGGGCAAGACGCCACCAGGACTCCGAGAGGTCTCACGTAGCTCATCAGATCTAAACCCAGTCTGGGAATGTATGGAAATAAACCGGATATATATATATTCGTTAACTTCCACTGGATGTGTTCCTGTGTGTCAACGTCTTCGTCGGCCAAGGCGCAATCCCGGGGCGGTTGCCCTATCACATATGCGGGAACCCTCACGAACGGAACACACCTCCACCTATACTGGCAAATGATTTCAACAGCCACCACATAGCCTGGGGGAGGAAGACCACAAGTGCTCGTGGCGGAAAGATGGCTAATCTTGCTGAAACTACACATTTACTATTTCTGAGTGATGAGAGCCCAACTTTCTTCCAGGAAACGTCTATTGCCAGCTGCCTTGATTTAACTTTTGTGACGTCACGCCTAGCTGACCAGGCAGAATTGTTCACTGACATTGAAACGCATGGGAATGACCATAACACCACGTACACTATCATACAGGACTTCAATCTTCAGTATTGGGCGCACATTGCAAAACGAGTAAATTGGATCGCTTTCCAAGATAGTCTTGAACATAAAGCAAATAATATAACTAGCTACACTGATTTTGTGGATGCAACATCTTCCTTGAATTGTCAGGCTGCAAGAGCCCATAGATTACCAGTTTTCTGAACAGTCATCAATACTAATTTGGAACGTCTACGCGCCTTACGGTGCGTGCTGAACGGCGGGCAAGGTGCACTAAAGCTATTTCTGACACCACTTTGGCCAGCTATGTACAGAAACAAATCAAGCGACATTTATCCAAATTAGCACCGCGGCAATGGCAGTCCCATTGTGCGAGGCTGGATCCCAGTTAACCGATTACTAGAATACGGACGACAGCAAATTATTTTCGAACAACACCACAGCAGCTATGATCTTTCCGAGCATTAGCTCTTTCTCGTGATAGCGTGTGGCGCAAGGATACTGCCTAACACCCATTATAAATCCTAATGCTTCCACATAGGTAAGACAACAACTGAGTACAAACCTTCAAACCGCTAGTCTTGATCAACCTTTTCCACTTTATGAACTTGGGGACGCTCTCCGCACATCTAAGCTCACTTCCACCGCAGGGCCCGATGGAGTTTGATACTCAACATTAGTGCACCTAGGCAGCGCTGCCAAAGCCAGATTACTCGAATTTTACATTTAGTCATGGTTGTCCTTCGAACTTCCTGAGGTTTGGAGATGCGCCAGAATTGTCCTAATTTTGAAACAAGGCAAATCACCAGCGGAAATTGCGTCTTATCGCCCCATTGCTTTAGCCAGCTGCACTGGGATGATCTTTGAACGTAGAATTCTTGCAAGATATGAGTGGTACCTCGAAAAAATAAGATATATCCCGGCACGATGACTGGTGTTTTCCGTAGTATCAGCTCAATTGACAACGTCTTCGACTTTTTAATGAACATTGAACAACAAAAATCACGCCGGAGCATTACATCAGCTGTTTTTCTCTATGTAAAATGAGCTTTTAATTGTGTTACCCATCAAGCAATTTTGGACGCTCTCTCAAAGCGTCTAAAATTAGTGGGTGCCTCTCGAGATGGATGGAAGGTTACTTACAACGCAAATGCATCTACATTCCCACATCGGTAGGCGATACCGAAACCGTCACAATCACTAGAGGAATGCCCCAAGGGGGAGTCCTAAGCTCTACACCTTTTAACATCACACTCATAGGCCTTTCGAGATGGCTTCGAAAACCTGTGAATTACTTGCTTTATGCTGATTATCTTTCTATATGGACATCGTCAGTTTCACGGAGCTACGTTTCCACTAGACTCAACAAGGCTATCGAGTTAATCATGTAATACCTAGCAAAACGAACCTCACTATTTCTCTAGAAATATCAGCAGTATTGGCGTTTACTATGAGAAAAGTCGAGAAATATCCTTTATGTGCCCAAGGGGTTAGTATTCTTTGTGTAAAACAGCATATTTTCCTGGGAATGACACTCGACAGCTCTTTAACCTGGACGCCGCATATCAAACGGCTAAAATTAAAGTTAACAGCCTTCATAAATATCGTAAAATATATATGTGGCACTAGATGGGGCACCTCAGTATCATCTTTGCTACATCTCTATAATGCCCTCTTTGTTGGATTATTTAGCTATGGCATGCCTGTACTACATGGGGTCTCACATTCGAATATGGTCGACCTTGAGCACGTGCAAGCACAAGCTTTGCGAATTTGTCTTGGATTGCCCAGCAAAACCTGAATGTTGGTACCTTGGCAGAAGCTAGGGCTTTATCTCCAGGAGTAATATGAACTCAAGAGACCATTGTGTCCACTTGCGACACTTAACAAGACACACGGCACCATCTTTCTAAAATTGGAAGCACACGAACATCCGCAGGATATTCACAGGTTATTAACTAACTCGATGAATATATTCCAAAGACGTTTGATCCTCTAGAAATCAGCTTCTCTCCGACATGGCTCAATTCTAAGATACCAATCGTTTCGAATATTAAAGGAAAGTAAAAATCTAACACAGCATCCCGTTTCCTAAAACAATTGACCCTAGCCTGCATTGAAGAGCATCACTCTTCGCGTACGCATATTTTCACAGATGGTTCGTGTACGCCAAACTCATCATCCTTTGGACTGTGGATTCCAGACATCGGTTACGAGATGCAAGGTTCGCTCACTCCTGCAACGTCATCAACGGCTGCTGAGCTGGCGGGGATTCGACAGGCCATGAAGTACATAATAACTTATAGGTCACAAAGATTAAAAACATGAACTATATGTACCAATTCAAAAGCTGCAGTACAAGCTCTGTCGACACTACGAAACAAAAGTGACTGTGCGGAGCCAGTTCAGCAGACAGTCACTGTACATCAAAAGGCAATTACTCGGGGACATAGCGTAATCCCCTAGTGGCTGCCTAGCCATTGTGGTGTGTTGGGCAATGAGACTGCCGATGCCCTGGCAAGAAACACAGGGCCCCACTCGAAAACCTTCTTATTCTTTTTTCATGGGCTGACAGAGCACCCTTAATCAGACATGTCGGCCCAGAAGTCACAACATCACTCTAGGGAAATACAGAATATCATTATAAGTACTTTCATGCGCTATTAATCCTCTACTAAATTTTCGCGTATCTCGTGATCTGCTATGGTCAACTGAAACAGTCTTACATCGGTTGCGCTTGAATGTGGCTTTGACAGCGTAATATATCCATCTAATTGGCCAGACAGCCTCTCCCTTGTGCCCAGACTGTCAAGAGCCAGAAACCGGCTACCACCTGTTCTGCGCCTGCACGACCTGTATACAAGAGCGCGAAACATTGTTTCGTTCTACAGAAAAGCTTGAAGCATCCGTGTTGACCATCAACGTCATTCTTGGCCCACGGAAAACTATCAAAGACTGTCAGAGAGTAACAAATTCGTTGTTAATGTTTCTCGAAGACACAGGCCTGCTTCTCAAGATATGACACAACTGGACCGAGACACGTTCTCCTGTGCAACCTTGACGGCATGTTAACTGGCATGTGTTTTGTGTGTGTGTGTCAATGTGAGTTTATTAATTGATATGGTATGAACATCTAATATTTTTCTTTGTTGTGTTTTTCATTTGTTCTTTTTTTTTCCACAGAGCGACCGTACTAGCAATATTTGCGGTGTCAACATCTTCGTGCTCTATTTTTTTCTTTCATCAATAAAAAAAATGCAAGCTAGAGAAGGTTACCCAACATGCATTAGGGAAATAAGAAAATTCTATATAATGTTTCCACAGCGCTTAGTGCTGTGGAGCAGGGATCTGTAAGAGCACATGAGCATTCAGTGTTACATCTTATTTTTTATTTCACCTCAGAGCCAACCTTGTCCACTGTGGAAGTTGAATGCCCTGGAAAAATTAATAAAATAACTGTGTAAGCGTCATAAAGTCTGTTTTATAAATATAGCCTATAATTTGAAGTTAAAATGTATGGCGTATAGGCTCGATCTTCAGATTGTTTTGTTGAAGAAACTCGCCGCTTCGAAACTGAGGGTTTGCATTTTGTGCCCTCACTCGCAGAACATATAATGCTCAAAAAAGCAAAAATTCGGACTATATGCGTGGATACAGGCACAAAGCGTCGCATCTCCCAAAATCCGGTTTTAGACTCTCTTTGTTTTCATCTAAATTAAACCTTGATGTTAATAAAAGAATCGAAATTTCGGAGATGAGCTGGAGGGATTCCCTCAAGAAGGTCATATTGGGGGCTCTGCTATAATTCGAACGACTGAAGATCCCAGCGATGTTCTTCTCCTGAAATTCCACCCGACGTGTTCATCATTTATTTATCACTCCTTTAAACATGTCGGTTTATTTAAGAGAACATTTGGTAAATAAACGTTCTTTGGTTGTGCGCACACTAAAGCCTCATCGAATGACACCATACCTCCCTATACTCAACTTCTTAAGTAATTTGTCTTACCATTTTTAGAATACTTTCCCAGTGTCATGGTAGAAGTCTAGCCAGATATAAAATTATTGACCCATTGGTAGGCAAATAGCAGATATCTGATATCGGTCGGTAAGAATTCAACGCCACATTCCTGCAAAATATGCGATAACACATATTAGTGCACAAGACCACATTCCTTATCTAATAACAATACAATATTCTACATTTGTACTGGCTGACATAGAAAACGGAGTTCCAATAAAATATATATTTTATTTTAAATGCATTCACCACTGAGAAACGTGCGAATGGCAAGAACGAGCTCGGCCGTTTCCCCTCCAGCGCTGGCTCCTTATCTTCTACAATGCTTCGGAGTCTCGCGCACCTCTAGAGCACCAGCAGCCAAAGCACAGTGGAAGGCATGCCGTGCTCTTCACAATTTTCCGCTAACTATAAAAATATCGCAACCCAGTCTTTGTGCAGTTTCAGTGGGAAAAAATGTAAGGACGTTTACAATCCCTTGTAACGTCGACTTAGAGCGTAGCTCTTGAGGAGGAGGAGGGGAAGGTACGGAGAGGAGGCTATGCCCTTTCTCCTCTCCTGCTCGCCTCCAACTTAGCGGAGAAATTTTTCCTGCTAAAGTTAGTGGGGAACATTTCCCGCTAAATTTAGCGGTCAAATATTTTCCGCGAAATTTAGTGGGGAAATGTGTCCGCTAAATTTAACGGAGAAATTTTTTTCCGGTAAATTAAGCGGGGAAATTTTTTCCGCTAAATATAGCGGTAAAATATTTCCCGCTAAATTTAGCGGGAAAATGTTTTCCGTTAAATTTGGCAGGAAAATGTTTTTGCTAAATTTGGCGGGGAAATGTTTCCGCTAAATTTGGCGGGAAAATTTGTTTTGCTAAATTTGGCGGGGACATTTTTCCGCTAAGTTTGGCGGAGAAAATTGTCCACTAAATTTGGCGGGGGAAATTTTTCTGCTAAATCTAGCGGGGAAACTTTTCGGTTAAATTTAACGGGGAATCTTTTCCGCTAAATTTAGCGGGAAAATTAATCCATAATGCACGACGCAGTTACGCCGACGCCGACGGCGTCGCCACTAAAGCCGGAAACGGGCACCTAAGAGCTGCGCTCTAAAACTTGCAATGCCAAACCAGATGGCCAGTCGAGCGTGGACGTAATTGCGGTCGTCGTGGATTAATAATACGAAGAAGCGAAGACCAATCGTTTGTGCTTCTTAATGCACCATGCTTTAATATTCAGTCACTCTTGAAACTTACTGCCCCGATTGGTCTAATTGTAACTGCTCATTGTTTCATCGCCTCATTGGTGTGACTTGACAGTAGGAGCAAATGTGATTTTGGGAACAATCCTTTGGGCTCATCTTCACTCGTGTAATATGGTTATTAGTTTCCTATATTCCGTTGCACCTTGAGAACTGCATAAGATGCTCTACCCACCAAAAATAAACGCTCCGCCCACACAGAACAGGTTTGGTGTAGAGTGATCAAACTCATTTTAATTCTGAGCGTGTAGACGTGCCTCCGGAGACGTTCTGCTATTCTTTATTTCATTCGCTTCCAGTTATTTGATGGAATTCCTTATTTTACCTATAACTTATCTGCCGCGGATTGCCTTCCACGGAGATATGCTTACTAAGTTTTACTTCTATGGCCATACTCATATATTTAACTGCAGCCTTTCCTTCCAGCTTCTTTTTTTTTTAGATGTAATACAAAATATTTCTATTTCGGGGTTTCTTTGGCTATAGAAAACTTATTAGTGTCTAAAATGTTTTGACTCCTTTCCTATTTAATTGTTTATTTGGCCATTCACTCTCATTCCTTTGTTTTCACATTCTCGTTTATTATGGTTGATAGCACCCTTCTAAGTGTTAAATATTGTGTCCACCTTGCTGCTAGGTCTTCTGATGAATCCCCACTCACTTTCGCCTGCCAATAATTCATTGACACATTCTGACGTTATGATCACGATTATCTTACATACTTTTTACTAATATTTTGGTCTGCCTTTCTGTTTACCTATTCGCTTCCCTTGAACGTCACATAACTCCTCTCTCAATAATATGACTAGATTCTTATAGTTCCACTCTCCTTCAGGTTGCTTCAATATGGACCCCTCTGCGTTCGTTGTCACCTTCTCCAGTTGTTTTTTTCGTATAGGACGTTATATGGTACACCTCATTTTCGACTATCTAAACTTATCATAGTGCGTTTTGGTCACTACCTAACCTCTAAATTCCATTATAATATTTTGTTTCTATTTTTCACTTTATGAATGTCCTTTGTGAAATAAGGGAGTTATCCACTGTAGACTGTCGGTTACCTGACTTCCGTATAATTTCTCCTTTAGATTATTTTCGTTATTACCGCCTCTAGGTCATACTCCTTGAAAATATTAATTAGCATGTACCCTGCTGTGCCCGTGTATCCATAAAATTATTCTTATGAGTGGTTATATCTCCTAATAGCACAATATTTCGGTTATTCTCTAACGCGTTTATAACTCTGATACACAGTGCAGCATTTGCTCATTATATTCCTTAGCATTATACCCATGTCCACAGGAAAACTAAACCCTATATTACATGCTCTCCCTCTGTGCCAACTTCAAGACACAGATATGCCGTGCACTTCTCTTTTATTATTTTCCAATTATCCGCCTTCCTCTCTAGGGTCCCAATTTCACCACTTTTCCTTTTCCCCTTTATTCAACTACATCCCATTCACAAAAACACGAAGGGATAATTGGTGACTACTTCGCATCTCCATTATGGGTTTCTAAAACTCCAAAAAACTACATGTTTAGACACCTTGCGCATTTATATCTAATACTTGCTTCCCCTTTGCATCTTCATTTTCAAGTTCTGCGTTTCCTCCGTTGCGTCCCCATCCCGGCCATTAATTCTAGGATTCGTTAATAAGGTTTCTGCATGAACTTAAGAAAGCCATCACCCCCCAATTAATTTTCAATTCCACCCTCTTTCTGAACGTTTCAAGGTAATGAACACAGTATCCAACAAATGAATGGGCAGGAGATTTCTGGAATGCCTTTTTGTTAATATCTGTCACCTCGTACACCAGCTCCCACTTTATTCCTGTTACGACCGCATTTGCTTGCACCACCTTACTCTCCATTTTCAGTTTTTTTACTCTCTGTCCATGGATCTCAGGAACCGCAAACACAGCAATCTTCACCTCTTCTGCCGCCGCTCTCAGCTTATTCACTCTAGTATCAACATGTCTCACCAGGTTTGTGTCTCTCGCCTGTAAAACGTCGCTGCGTCCAGTGTGAACCACTATTAGCTTCTACTCATTCATCTTGACCCATATCAGGTTATTAGCCCCTCTATAAGTTATCCCATGCAGGCTCCTTGATATATCCTTGTACTGTCACTCTCTAGTCATCATCTACATTAAAAGGGAGACCTACCCTACACCTGGTTACGTTTGAGCTTGTTACTGCAATTTCCTTCTTACCACTCTGCACTACTCGAGTGGATACCTCTGTCACCACCCCTTACGGTTTGCCATGTCATGGCCTCATTTAAACTGGAAAGTCCATCAAATTGACAACAAAACAATAGAGCGCCCCGTCGCCAGAAAAAGAGGAGAAGCGGCAAAACGGCCAACGATATGGTAGCGAAGGGTGCGAACTCTTATCAGCGCCAGCGGACGTAACGGTTTTTTCCCGAAACGCATTTGTACTTCTTTTTTCTCTTTCGCTTTGGTTTATCCTACAAAGGCGGTGGCGGCGAGGAAACCTTGGCGGCACTAACGGTATGGGCGGTGCGAGGCAACAGAAAAATACAAACGGCCGGACGCATACACATAGTGCAGCGCAAAAACTACTTATGTTTATGCTCTTTTGACGCTCGTTACATCCTTACATTATTGCGCTACGCCATAGCAGAACCCAACACAAAACGAAACACCTTCATAACGGAAGCAGTAGAACAAACGAAAAGTATGCGGCGACTATTGCACGCAGAAAAAGGAAACGGTTAAAAACCGGCGACAAAATTCTTTTCTCAATAAAAAAATAAAATAAAAAGAGGAGTGTTTTCGGGTTTGACCGCTCGCGCTGTGGTGGCGCACCAAGTGATCCCCTCCAGGACGATTTTGGCATCCTCTTTCTTTGCCTCTACCCTCCCTCTTTCCGTGATCGCTTTTCTTTGGGTTAATTGTGACAGGATTTTGAGTAGGCTATGGCCAGGTTTGTTCATCTTCCACACTTTTGCCTCCTCTGCAATGACAACTCCGCGTTTCTGAGCTTCAAGCTACCATCCCCCTCTCCATTCCCGCAAGCCATGTCGCTGATGGTCGCACGTTATCGTGCTTCGTCTAGGCGTGTCCGCCATTACCGCTCAAGGTAAATGCCTCCGCCCGCCTTCCCTCTCTTAATATATTAATTTATTTGGTACCAACATGGCCCGGGGACATTATAGTAGGGGGACGGAAGAAAGTATAGAACAGGGAACATTTAGCGGAACAAACAGCAAAACATAACAAATCATACAAGCGGAGCATGGCAATATAAACTACAATAAGCTGAGAAACACGATCAACAGCAAGCTCAGGCCATACAAATTAAACCGTCAAAATAGACTACCATAAGATTTTTTTAACAATAAAAATGTTTGAACGTTAGAAACCTCAACCAGTAATTCGGGCAGCCAATTCCAGTCACTAATTGCTTGGGGGAAAATGAATACTTCAGAACTTCAGTACATGTGCACAATTCTCGAATTTATTTCTTTTTCTTATTGCCATGTCGAATAGAAAATAATGGGGTGCCAATAGGTATCTTGACTTATCTATCCCGATGGTATTGTAATATGGATTATGCATAAACTTTGAGGTGAGGACACTTTCGTCTTATATATAAAGGTTTCCATCTAAACCAGAGCTTTATTTCAGCGACACTATCGTGAAATTATAGTTATTTAGCACATCTCGCAGCTTGATTTTGAATCATTTCGATTTGGTTTATACTTGTTTTTATGTGCGGTTCCCAAATGATAGAGTTAATATCCGGAATTGGGAGGACGTAATAAATGTAGAGGGTTTATTTCAATTGTGATAAAACTTTTCTGAAATTGGGAAACAAAGAAATGCAGCATGCCGCTGACTTTAGGGCGCAATTGCCTCACGTGACTGTTTCATCTTAAATCAGCGTTTAGTCGAACCCCGATATATTTTGCCTCAGTACAAAGTTCTTAAGGATGTTTGTTTACTTTGAAAACAGCCGAGACTATTTTACGTTTACTAGTGTAATGACCCTTCAGACATTTGGATACATTAAGAGACACTTTCTAATTTTCACATCACACTGTTATATATATTGTTATATATATTTTTTAAATAACTCTTATAGCAATTAATCCTCGTCTTCGCCGGACACTTCCCTGATACTCGATGTAATAGACCCTTTTCAAATGTCTATCGCGCAACATTGGCGGTCACCAATGCTTCCTCGAAAAGCGCGTAATTGGCTCCGAGTCCTCGGCGAACCTGACGCAGCGCTCGTGTCCAATACGAGCTGAGCCGAGTTCACGCCGAACGCTGACGAGCGCCTCGTGTCCAATAGATACTCCGACTATGTGAGCAAGCAATTGCGGGCAGCCGTTGGCGTGGACTTTTGAAAAGGGCCTATTCTATCCGTGATATTATTATGAAATATTAAAAAAAGGAGAGTGCCTGAAAGAGAGCCTTGTGGAACACCTGAATGTTCGTCTACATATGATCAATGAAGTTAATTTATGATGAAACGCTCTTTCTTACGGTGGAGATAATTGGCTATCTACTGCAACATATTTGCTTCGATGTTTAGACGACGTAGTTTATGCAGAAAAAGGAAGTGATTAAATACATCAAAAGCTAAAGACTTCCTGAAATCTGGAAAACTACAAATAGTTTGACAAATTTTATCGAAAGCACAAGCAAGGTCGTGAAACAATTTCAGTTCTTGCGTGTTACACAATAGCCCTCCTCGGAAACCGTGTTGACATTTAGGGGAAAAGGTGATTGGTACTTAAATGACTGATAAGGATGAAATAAATTAAGTGTTTTATTATTTTACAGAATTCTCGCGTTATGGAAATGGGCTGTAGTTCTCGCCGTATTTGTTTTAACGTTCTTATGTATTGGAACTAGATTTCCGAATTTCCAGTCATCAGGCAAACGTTCACTTTCTAGCGACTTCATAATTATTATCAACAAGTACGACGCTATAATATCGGCATGTGAGTTCAAAACAATATTTGAAATTTCACCCGGTCCAGGTGCTTTTCTTAAGTTTATATTCCCTAGTAATTTTTTATGCTGTTCTGATCGAAGGTAGGATTGTTCATTTTAGTGCAAACTTTATGAACAATCTAAGGTAGCGATGTAGGTGCAAAACTTGGAAACACCGATTTGAAGTGTCTGTTGAAAGCGGCTTCCTTAACGCAATCGTATGTCACGAGATTGTCATCGATTAAAGGAACGGGGACGCCAGCAACATACTTACTTTTTTGATTTTACATACTTCCAAAGTTCTTTGGGACAGTCCTTAATTTTGTTCTCAAGAAAAAAAAAATATTTTGATCCTGCAATTTTTATTTTTGTATTGAGATATATATGAAGATATTTAAGCTGGTTTACGATCAGTAATTTTTTTGGCAGTTTGGTACTTTAGACCCATGTTGCGGATAAAAAAAACAGGACGCGGGATGGCCAAAAAAACGTGCTTTTCGTGTAAGGCTTGTCAAATTATGAGGCGCTGGAAAAATTCAGCCTTCTGCGTTAAGTCCTTATTTCGAACTCTTTTTGTTCGCCTTCCGCCCATTGAAAAGCATGCGGGAAGGGCCTTAGAACGCACCTGGTATCGCTGCGCCGCAGCGTTCTTCCGCACGTCTGCTTTCCTCGCCGTCATCATGGCAACGAACGCCGAATGAATGGAAGCACGCACGGTACCGCCGCGTGAAGCCAGCAACAGCTGACGCCATTTTACGAACGCCGTCTGCTATAGCCAAAGCCGAACGCGGTATGTCAGATCAACCGCCTCCGCCGGTGCTCGGCGATCGAGCACCGGCGGAGGCGGTTGATCTGACATACCGCGTTCGGCTTTGGCTATAGCAGACGGCGTTCGTAAAATGGCGTCAGCTGTTGCTGGCTTCACGCGGCGGTACCGTGCGTGCTTCCATTCATTCGGCGTTCGTTGCCATGATGACGGCGAGGAAAGCAGACGTGCGGAAGAACGCTGCGGCGCAGCGATACCAGGTGCGTTCTAAGGCCCTTCCCGCATGCTTTTCAATGGGCGGAAGGCGAACAAAAAGAGTTCGAAATAAGGACTTAACGCAGAAGGCTGAATTTCTCCAGCGCCTCATAATTTGACGAGCCTTACACGAAAAGCATGTTTTTTTTGGCCATCCCGCGTCCTGTATTTTTTATCCGCAACATGGGTCTAAAGTATCAATCTGCCATTTTTTTATATCGTGCGAAAACACGTTCACTTTTATGTATTGACTGTCGGAATTCCGAATTCATGCAAGGCTCGTTTTGCTTACGCTTCGCGCTGACAATCTGCGTGGAACATAAATATCTACAAAATAGAGTATTTTATTTTCAACGACATTCCACAAGGTATTCACATCAGAGGACACACTGTGCACTTCAAAATAAAACAAAAAACCCATGAGCTCAAAACTCATGTTATCGCAACCCCCTTTATTAAACACGCATAATTTTTGGTGGGTGGACCTCTGGATCTGGTCACGTTCGAACATTTCAGGGACGCTACTACTGCCTCATGATCACTTATTCCTGGAATTACTGAAACAGAGGTTATCAAAAAGAATCTAATACAAATAAGGATATCCAAAACACTGGAACGACTAACGCTAACTCTTCTGATTTCAGTAAGAAACTGACACAGATCAAAGTCATTTATAATCTTTGAAACGTTAGCATAGAATGACGATACATTCTCAATCACGGGACAGTGATCTCTCCAAGAAACGTCTGGTAGATTAAAATCGCCACACAGAAAACCATAACCCGGCACCAGAATAGAAAGTGCGTTAAACGTTGAGAAAACTGACTAAGCAGTGCTCGATGGTTGCCAATGAAAGGAACCAACAGTTAAGTATTGACAATGGGAAAGGGAAATCTTCGACCACACCACTTCACCAGACACGCCGGTAATATCTACAGGAATGCTATGCAGGCTCTGATGAAAAAATACCATACAGCGCCATCGTGATCATATCTACCCTTACGGTAGACATTAAAGTTCGGAGGGAATACCTCAATATTAAGAAAAAATGGGTCAGGTCATAACTCTGTTCCAATAACAACGGCAGGAGTGGCTGAGATAAGACTAGCTAGGTCATAAGATTTATACCGAACGCTTCGGCAGTATACAATAAGAAATATAATGTCATAGCTTGACGCCGACCATGTCGTAGAACAAGTTGGTAATTTCTGTTGATTATATTTGACGACAGTTTAGGATTCGTAATAAAAAATGTATGAGTTTCCCCAGTTGAGAGTTTATTAAGTCTAAGCTTGAACGGTAGGTACTTGTTTTGGCAAAATCGAGTAGATTCCTACGCTGCATCGGGACTTCAGGCGAGTAGTCTTCACTAAGACAATACGATGTGTTTTGCAAACTTCGGAATCTGAAGCAGAAGCTCTTGCTTCGACTTGAAAGAAACACATTTTAGTAGTATTGGTGTGTTCCGTTGACCACTGAAAGCGCCAAGTTTATGAGCACGCTCAATAGGGGTTGGTTACAGAGCACATCCGAGGCTATCACAACAATGCTTTATCACATTTTGTTCAGAAACAGACCATGACTCATTTTCAGAATCTAGTATACCATAAAACATTAACTTTAACCGTCAAGGTGTATTTTTGAGACTATCTTGAAGTAAGGCAAGATGTGATACTTGCTGCAATAATCCTTTTGCGGTGGCATCAACAGCACGCCGGTCATCCTTTAGTGTTCTGATTATTTTTGAGCCGCTTTTCATTGCCTGTACTTTAAACGATAATGATTCTAGTTTTTCATCCATCGTCTACAGTTGGGCTTCTACATTTTTGAGCTCTTCTAAGAGCATTGACTGTCCCTGCTCAATTTTCGGCAGCAACTGCCACCGATGTCAATATTTCTTTAGCCTCTCTTCTGGATCCTTCTGCTCGTCACTTCCTTTCCTTACCTCACTTTACAGTTCCTTATTTGTGCGCCACCAGCGCCACGTTCTCGGTTTTAATCATGTTCAGTAATGCGCCTATGACGCGCTTCCTACATAGAAAGTTCCCAGCCCGCGCTTTCTTTGCACTATCAAGCCTCGTTCTTACTTTACTAACAGGGCGCTCACACGCCTGGCATAGCACCCGAACGTCCATCGGCATTCTTCATTACTCACGGGGCCCGCGATGACAACCTAACCCTTCACGACACAAAACGACCACATGGTACACCACATGAACAACTGCTTGAAATCCAGCCATAGAGTTTAGTGCAGCGCCATCTAGACGCTGTGCTTCAAAGCATAAATATTTCATAAACGTTATCACAGCAGCCATCACCAGAACGGTGGCGCGTCGAACAACGGTAGTCGGACCGTGGGAAGGAAGGGGAGGGGGGCGGGCGTACTTCTGGTGAAAACAGTGTCTATGGGCAGTTCTGTAGCTGAGTTTTTCTACAGTTGGTTACAGGTCGCGAGTTCAGAAAAAGCTCTTCTCTCCTCTTTACACTTTAGTAGAGCGCACACTGGAGAGGAGGTCGCCTCCTCTTCAGACTTCGCTGTGATAAAGTGAATAGAGTTGAAAGTAGTTTCTCCCGATCTTTTGACCTGTCTCCGATTATAGTGACGCTGTTTTGTGGCAAGCCGACCCACAATGATGGAACGTTTTGCTGAGTACAGAGTTTATGTCTTAGTACTTCGGGGTAAAACTTATCACACAGATCTTATGTTGCAACAAATTTTGTCTTCGATATGGTGAACCTCATTAAATTTTGTGTATCGATAAACCGATCAAATGTGTTTAGTGACATATGTAACCTTCAGCAGTACTTAGCTTTTTTGTTAAATATATGTTCAGTGTTTAGCTGGTGTTGCATTACTCTCAGTGTATAAAAAAAACATTTTCTTAATTAAAAACAGTCCGTGTTGTTTATTCACCTAATAAAACAAGGGCCCATATTGACAGCGGAGGTTTCGGCATGAAATTGAAATAGACGTTCTGCTTGTCTAGAACAACCCTTGCATTCAGGTAGAAGGCTCTTCCCGTGGAGTTTTACGGGCTATATTTCTTGCTACCTACAACTGCTACCTTCATTTTTGGTTTATTTCAACTTACCTCCAAGGCAGGTATATAATGTTCCACGTCTATGTTGTACTCCCGTATCTTGTCCTGCGTAAATTGTGGATTGTAAAACTTCAATGTACATAAAAAATATATATATATCTTTATATTTTAATACACGCCACACTACTCGCGGCACGTCTGACCCCATTCCTCAAGACATCCAATTGAAGGTCGCGGAAAATCTCGGGTACCCTAATATTTCACAATATCCTTTACTCTGGGTTTAAAATCACGACATATTACAGGGTTAGCCCCAAGTACTTCAGCGCGGTCGAAACATATGATGTTTACCGTCGGCCATTCCGTGCCGTTAACTTCAGCGCTTCCCTACGACGGGACTTCGCAACGCAAATTCCACACCATCGATATTTTTCATCTTTGAAGATGATAAGAAAAAGCTCACTCTCAGCATGCGATTTGAAATACGAATTGCAATGCCTTGGCTTTTGTAGAAAACCCGGCTGTCTTTCGCCTTAGTAATAAAATCGATAAGGGTGTGCGGATATTGAATTTTTCGAATACGAATCGAATACGTATCAGGCAGAAAACGGGCTTCGAATATTGAATCGAATATCGAATATGTGTCTTCTAATAAAAAAATGCAAAACAAGAGGTAACAGTAGGTTTTATTGCCTTTTTACAATGACTCAATGCAACTACATTTTCCTGGGCTGCAGCAGGCTAAAAATGCACTTATTACAAATTATCGTGTAGGAAAATTAACTTCTCAACGTGTTCAGAAAGGAAGCGCTTCCTACGCGACGTGACAACTATTCGGCCAGTAGAAAGACTCTTTCACTCGGGAAACCTGCGGAATTTCACAAAAGTTTGAAGAAGTTCGACTTATGGACAGCGTTGCCCGACTGCTACACAAATATTTCGAATTTTGGGAAGCAAATAATTTAGAAAAAGTTGATTTTACATTTTATAAAAAGGTTACCAATGTTTACGCTATATAAAAGCGAAAATATACGCTTTTAATGGTTTCATTAATTATTAATGGGAACCAGTGATGCCTGTCAACTAGTGATACAAAACTATCGATAAATTGACAATAGATACTATCGATAGTTTTTCCAAAAATATCGATAGTGTCGCACAACTATCGATAGTCGACTATCGATAGTACTATCGATAGTTTTTCGATAGTCAACTATCGGTAGTATACAACCGATAGTTCTTCAATAGTCGACTATCAATAATGCTATCGATAGTGTTTCGATAGTCGACTATTGATAGTACTTCCGATAGTTCTTTTTTACTATCGATAGTCAAATTTATGGAGACTATCAATACTATCGATAGTACTATCGACAGTTTTGCACCACTAGAGCGAACACAGTTGCCGCACCAAGAGGGAGCGACGCAAACTAGTCGTGTCGCAAAACTATCGATAGTAAACCGTCGACAGTACTAACGATAGGTTTACGATAGTCGACTATCGATAGTTTCATGATAGTCGATTAACGATAATTTTCCGATAGTCGACTATCGACAGTACTATTGATAGTTTTTCGATAGTCGACTATCGATAGTACTATCGATAGTTTTTCGATAGTCGACTATCGATAGCTTTTTCGATTGTCGACTTTCGACAGTACTATCGATAGTTTTTCGATGGTCGACTATCGATAGTACTATCGATAGTTTTTCGATAGTCGACTATCGATAGTACTGTCGATAGTTTTTTGATAGTCGACTATCGATAGTACTATCGATATTTTTTTACTATCGATAGTCAGATTTCTGGTGACTATCGATAGTTTTGCATCACTACTGTAAACCCAACAAATAGTGCCTTTTTCGTCCGCCAGATGGAGTCAACTATTTTTTTTTTAATTTTCGCGCATGCACACAAAAGTCGAGCTTCAGTCGAACCTTTGTCGAACATCACTTTGAAAGTTCGAAAAAGTCGAACTTGGTCGCACTCGAACCTGGGCAGGTTCGCGACAACCCTAGTTTTGACTGCGCGGGAGTGGCAGGAGTTGTTGTCGATGGCAATGTAATGTTCTGTTCGCACCTAGCTTTTTCTTCTTTTTTTTCAATTTTCAAACATTTATATTTGATAACACTCGCGAGATTTATTTTATAATTATATTTCACTATCGAGGTTTATTTTATTGTATCAATTTATAGAACGCGCAATTACATCACATAGTGCTATAAAAGTGCCACACAATAAAGGGCTTGGTGAAGAAAGAAACCGAAACTGATCCTCTTTTGCTGCCATCGAACAGATAGAAACGGAGCAGATCCATAACGCACGCCTCATACGACTTTCTCAATGAATAAACATTCATAGGGGAATGCGTGGCAGGCAGATTATTCGTTACTTGCTCGAATATTCGCAGTTCGTGCGAATATTCGCCGACCTTTCCCGAATATTCGGCTTTGGCTGAATATTCGGGAACTTCCAAATATGCAATTTCCGAATCGAATACGTTTCGAATAAGGAAACTATTCGATTCGTATTCGAAATATTCGAATATTCGCACACCCCTAAAAATGGAGCAAGGCAGCTCTGTGAATATATCAGCTTTGAACGGGGAAACGTAAGCATACACGTTTCCTTAACAATGTGCACAACACATCGACTGGTGCTGTTAATGCGCGCTGCAACGTAGAAACGCTCGATGAATACGTCATTGCGAGACACAATGTTTGGTTTAACTGAATGCACTTTTTTGTGCTTCGTTTTTTAGCGCTTGATTGACACGCCAAACCACATAATATACGTACGTATAAACCAATAACCAGCAGCTACATCAAATTGGGAATGTAAATGTGCAACAAAGGTGTGAGCTTCGCCTGCTGGCTCACAGTCTGAATTAGATGCCAGTGTATTCACTCTTTTAGGGGCGTTTAAATTTATGTACATCAACAGACGCCACACGTTTCAGCTGAAATAAATTAATCCTTTTTTTTTGCTATCCTTGATAGAAATCATTAACCTGGCTAAGCTCAGACCCTCAACCCGCAAATTCAAAATAAAAAAGACTGCACTGCAGACAAAGGCACAGGGGCGTGAGCCAGCAGAGTACTTGTTTTTTTTTTTTGGCACAAAGCTGGCACATTGAAGGCACTCTTAACAGACGAGCATTGACATCCGTAACACCATCATGCAACAGGTAATGAAAAAACAGTTAGGGCGCAGGCGAGCTGGTGTAGATTTACCATTTTGTTTGACCACCTGAGATTGGGTGGAGGAAACACGACGACGTCTCAAACACAGATAACCACTTTATTCAGTGCTCCCTGCTTTTATAGATCCTGAACCCAAAATCGTCATCAACCCAAAATCGTCATCCTGAACCCAAACTCGTCGTGTTTCTTCCACCCAGTCTCAGGTGGTCTAACAAAATGGTAAATGCTACAGGTGTTTAAGAGATGGAATATACGCTGTTCAGTAAAGTGCATAGTTTGTCTGTCGTCACAACTTAGTAATCCGCAGAATATTCCCGCCCATAGCTACATACAGTTGCATGAAAATAACCATTATATTATGTATATACTATCGTCAGTCGGAGATTGTTTCGCATCTGGTAATTTCTAGGTGAGAAGCTCACTGCTGAATGAACAGCCCTCGATTGTGTAGGCGGACTTTTGATTTTAAAGGGAGGAGCATATAATTTGGACGCTATGTTGCAATATACTACCACAGTGACAATAATATTCATTTGAAAAATAAAATGTTCAACAAACATCGCTTGTTGCTAGCGGTAACTGTGTTGTCTAACTACTTTACTGTTTGAACAAGTAAATAAAAGAGTATTTACCTAAACTTGTTAGCCTAACGCATTTAAATTTTGAAACCTGAAGATATACTGCCCGGTTACACATCAATGCATTTTACGCTTGGAACGATTTCCGTAATGATTAGTGAATACCGCTTAGAATTACTACGTAACATTCATAAGTTTTGAAATGCGTGTCACTTTTTCTCCACGCAATGAAGGTCGAGGAAGAAACTGGCGAGGAACTAGCTGCGTTTGCTAGAGTCTGCCACTGTTGCCACTGGCGTCGCAGGAGATGACGTCATCTGACGGTCTACAAAAACGACATCCGGGATGCGCACGGCCCCCTCGCCCTCTAGCGGGCGAACAAAGAACCAGAGGAGTGGGTTGGCGGCAGAGACGATGGCAGGGCCTGTTGGCCTCAGTGCTGCTGCTAACGAATGATTTTTGCCGGCGTGTTCGAGCTTTAGGCATTTATAACAGGAAAAGCGAGTGTGGTAAAATTGGAATTGTATTGATGCGTTTCGTAGCATTTAAAAATAATGTTTACGCCCGTCAAAACCTCCGTCACTTGTGATATGCTCCTGCCCTGTCCGTTTTGTGTTTGTAGTAAAAAACGATTTTAACACAATATCCAGCGTCGGCAAGCAGGCGCAAAGAAATCCTTGGAGAATCTATGAAACGTCTTTTCCGGCATCTCGAAACTACCGTCCCGACATCTTTAGGGCGATGAAGTTGCGAAAAATTTACCTCGCTGAACTCACCTCTTTTTGCCTGTATCTTCACCCAGACATCACAAATGGAAGACGAGGATGACGAAGAAAATGCAAGACCCAAAAAAGAAACCCTGAAGTTCCAACGATGGGCGCAGCTATAACACGACGGGACACAACTATATGATCGGCACATGACAAACCCGCTTGTCACGATTACAACCTCCAGTCTCATCGGCCAAGTAGAAGCATTCGACAGAAGTGTGAGTGACTGAATTCGTACGAAGAGTAGTCGAATTATTTCCTCCTCGCGAACAAAATCAAGAACGATCTCAAATGGCATGGGTTCTTGCTCGTTATGGGTGCCCAACAGATATAGCCTGCTGATTTCTTTGACGGCGCAAGCTAAACCATCAGATCTCACGCTCATGCAACCAACAGAATTACTTCATATGCTCCCTGACGCCAAGAGTATCTGCGATAGGGAGCGAGCTAAATTTAACAAACGAAGTCAGCTGGAACACGAGAGCATCCAACAGCATGTTGCAGAGCTCCTGAAAACTCGCTTTGAACTGAGAACTAGGTACTTTTTTGGATAAACCACTGAGAGGCAGGTCTGTGTGCGGTTTATTCCGTACTGACATACACCGATGCGTATTTACTGATGATAAAACATTAACCTTTCAAAAAGCCGCAAAGCACTGACTTGCTTTAAAAAAAAAAGCGAAGAAATATGTCAAAAAAGCGCACGCAAAGGAAGCGAGTGATGACTTGTATAAGTTTGGCACAGACGAGCCCGCAAGAAGAAAGCAGTCGTTCGGGTGTTATTGCTGCGGACCTGATAAGCACCTCGCTCGGACGTGTTGGCACATTGCACATACGTGCGCAAACTGCGGTAGAAAAGGTCACGATGAGCGTGCATGCGGGAGCAGCAAGAGAAAAACCGTCGGCGGGAAATTGTGGAGCCTAACTCAACGTAAAATAAACACCGTCTACGTCAAGATGCTGTCACCGAAAACTCAATGTCCAGTTACCGTCGACATATAACTGCCAGACACGTCTTCGAGCATCGAGTTAGACAGGGGTTCTTTACTCTGTGTCCGTGATTTTAGGGGAACAGATAAACTTCGGCCTGTTTTGAAGCTCGAACCAACGAATGTGTGAACCTCAGAAACAGCTGGAAGATCAAATGGGTGTTATTATTCAGGTATTAATAATTAAATTCACCGCTCCCATTGCCCTTGTTGTGAAAGAGGATTGCTCTACTTGTGTGTGTAGAAATTATTATTAAAAAACAATACACGGACTCCTAGACACGGAGCAGCAACCCTGCAACACGCGTGACAAAAGTCGTACTGCGCTTGCCGGAAGAAGCTATTTTTAAAGTGGAATCTTAACAGGGCCTGCAAGCAGGTAGAGATGCCGGAGGTGTCTTGCTCACGTTGCTTCTCGCTTTTAATATGCACAAATAACTCTTTGTGGTGAACAGGCTTTCCTTGAAAGAAGCTCCTGCGCTTGCGTTGTTAAAGCCTGGTATGAATTACATGCTTAAAAAACAACCAGAAGTCGTGTGCTACCTAGACAATACTATTCTGGTCACGGGAGTTACCACCGAAGAAAACCTCAGAAGCCTTGAAACCGTGTTTCAAACACTTTTGCGCAAATTGTTCGTGACAAAGACGAAGACTGCTAAATTTCTGAGAAAGACCTGGAATACCATGGACCCATTATCAACTGTACATGAGTGAAGCCATCCAAATGAAAAAAGTTCAAGCCCCTACTAACATCGCATTGCTGTGATCACTGCTTCGCCTCATCAATTACTACGGGATGTTAACGCCGTGCCTAGCAACGCTTGCCAAACCCTTTAAACAGACTGTTGCAGATGTACACCTTCTGGCGCTAGGATCAGAAATGACAAGACTCTTTCCGTGCAAACAAGGCTGTCTGTCGCCTCCATAGGTGTTGACACATTAAGACCCAAAACTGCAGCTGCAGCTCTCGTACGCAGTGTCTGCTTACGGCCACGGTGGCATGCTGCAGTACGTTATGAAAGTTGGTAGGGTAAAATAAATCCCTAATGCGTACCGAATATTATGAAAGGCAGAGAAGAACTCTAACTAAATTTAAAAGGATGCCCTCGCCCTAGTCTTTCACATAAAGAAATTTAATGACCACATCTGTGTCCGTGAATCCGCCTTGATCACAAACCGTAAGCCATTGCAAACGATGTTTGGGCTGAAAAGGGCTACATTGGGCAAGACGATTTATACCAAGACGCTTCATTCGAGGAACGTCTCATACAAAGATGTCTTTGTATGAGACGTTCCTAGATCTTCTGGAATAATCGGCGTGGAATGTTCCACGCGTAGAACATTCGGACCTCGAACAAGCCACAGGATTCTCGAATTTACCAAACAACGAAATTACAGGAATAACAAAAGATGCGTCGCTCCCAGGAATCAAATCCTGGCTTTTCGCGTGGGAGGCCGGCACAATAACCGTTAGGCCACCCGCGCTTTTCTTTTTTTTCTTTATTGTTTAGGCCACCCGCGCGCTGCCTACTTGGCCAGCTGTGCGCGGCAATATGTCGCTCTAAAAGAGGTAGTCACCGTGCCACGTGCCAGCGCAACGCACAACGTTGGAATTTGAGCGGGCAAGCATAGAAATTAAAATGAATTAGCGCGATTTTATTCACTACCTATGAAACCTGCGGCGATGTGTAAGGCGTAAGCGAGCTTCCAGAGGCTCGACCTTCTTGGGAAAAGCGACGTAAGGAGTGCGGTGTTGATGAAAGCTGCGTTCCATGTTGGGTTCACATGGTAGCGGTTGCGTTCAGAGCAACCAGGGCAAAACGCTGACACCATACTTCGAACAGAGTCACAGATACAACCGTTCCATGGCGCCAACCGCCGACAACATGTGCAACCCTTTAATCCACAAAGACGAGCAGGAATTGCAAAAGGACCTGTTCCGTTCAGTTCAGTGTTTTACCGCTAGGTGCCGTCGTTTTGTTAGAGTCGTGAATACCAACGTGGCACAGCGAATCGAAGAACATGTGGGCAAGCGAGGCCCCATATTGACACAGAAATAGAAAACCTGGTAAGGAAGCGTCACATCTGTCTGAAGCAAGGTTGAAACAAGAAAGTGCCAATGAAACCAACGGAGTTCCCAGAAAAGCATGGCAACGAGTTTGGATGGACCTGTTCTTAAATGGCCAAGGGTGGTTGATAGTCACTCACGGTATCCCAAGTTAGTCCACCTGAACAGCCTTACCGGAGCAGCGATTGTCAGTCAATGCAAGTCTCTTTTCGCAAGACGTGGGATTCCAGAAGTGGTAGTCTCAAATAACGGGCCCAAGTTTTTCAAGACGTGCCATGTGCCGCAGTACAACTTGTGCCACGTAGCCTCGAGTCACAATTACCCTCAATGTAGCGCGCTTGCCGAAGCAGCGATACAAAAAATAATTATAGGATTTCTACATAAATCAAAGGATTCCTACGAGACGCTCCCTGCACACCTGACCAGCCCTCTCAAGATTGGCTACAGTCCTTTTGAGCTGCTGATGAGAAGAAGAGTTCGCACTACACTCTTTGTGGCCGCAAAGAGTCTTCGTCCCCATACGCTTGACGACAAGCAGCTACGATCATTCGAGGGTGAGCATTGAGTTAAGCAGAACAAGACAACGACCGACGTCACGGCGTCCGGGATCTGCTCTTACTGGATGATGATATGGACGTCTGGCTGCTTGATCTACAACGTTAGGGTGTCGTCAGCGGCCAGGCAGAGGAGCCTAGATCTTACTGGGTGGAAACTGATGGAAAGTCTGCTCGCCGAAACTGCATACACCTAGTTCCGCCTCTAAAGCAGACTTTTCGTAGTGTAGGCATTACCGAAGACTGGGACGCAAGTTCCGAAGTATGCGAATCGTGCCAAGACCCAACTCACACTTACAGAAAGAGTGGAAGATGCGTTATACCTTTTGAACGATATCGAACATTGTGGCAAAGCACGGGAGAATTTTGGTTTTTCCCTTGGTTCTCGCTTACACGAACGAACCTTTGGAGGCGGACTGTAGAACTGCATACAATCCAGCATCATTTAATTTCTTTTTCTTTTTTTAAAGGGTGAGGGGAGAGGTGTGACATATCAGGGCTGCGTTCGCGTGTGTCACATCCGTGGTCACGAGCAGTCACGCTGGGTTCACGACGTGGATGCTCCGATTGGTCTGGCTGGCTGCTCCTCCGCGAGCACGCCGCGCCCGCCATCACCAGACATGCCTTGACTTGGCAGCACCTTCAACGAGACAGAATACCGCCTGACCCCTATCAATCCTCATGACCTCTGAACTTGCGGTGTACAAAGTGCTAGAAGCCGCCGCTGTTGCCACTGGAATCATAGGCTCTGACGTTTTCAGAGGATCTGCAAAAGCGAGACCAGCAAGCAGCCAGAGAAGAGAAACCTGGTTGCGTATCAACAAAGTATTTGCAGCACTCACCGCTTCTTACCTGCACCTGCACGCAGATATCACACGTTCATTTTCTCAACCTTCATCCTGAACAAGTGGCTGCGTGATTTGGAGCCTAATATCAGCCGCAAATGTCTGTCAAAGCCACGCGCTGGGTTTGTGAAAGCACAGGGTACGTGCTGAGCTCCACACATTGTTGAGGTTCGGCTATTCCCTCCGTTGCAGCGATTCGGAACGAGGCTACCTCCAAAATGAATGCCGTCATTGAACGTCCAAGTTCAGATCAAATGCTCGTGCAGTGGTCGTGTGCACAGTATGTACCGCCTTCAGATGAAATCACCACTGGGATCTAAACATTTGATGACGAAATACTGGGAATCGCATTGTTGACGGCGCCTACATTACGATCCCCACAATATCTTCAACGAGTTCTTGTAAACGAGGTTTAAAGAGAACGGCCGCTTTAGTCCTTAAACTTACTGGGCGATAAAAAGGTCCATCGGTGGGCGGCACTGCGTGGCAGTACAGTTGTGTTCCACTGGTACCAGTAAGCTTGTGTAAATTATGCAACATTTAAACCAAACATCGTTCCACGCCCCCTTTAAGCGGGCCATTGGCTTTATAGTTTTGTTGCTGATTTTTAGTAAGAAATAAAGATTAAACTTTACCTCATAACTACGCCATCTAAAATGTTATGTATATACCAACAAATTCCAAATAGCAAAGGATTCGTTTTATATATTGAAAAATACAGCAAAACGCTTAAGCTTCGCCCTTGAGAGTGGAACTCGGTAGCTATGCATATAAATTTCCGCTCTTTCCCAGGCCTTTAAAGCGTGTCCGCGTTGCCCAGTCGGTATCGTGCCTGGCTCGAAAAAGAAGGGTCGTGTGTTCAAATGCCGACTCCGCCTAAAATGCTGCCATTTGTAATTCAAGGCAAGTAAATTACCTAATAATTAAATTACAATGAATGCGGCGACATTTAATTCGCATTATATGTCATGATTTAATCACTTTCATTGCACGCGTGACGTCACGTTTTACGTCAGCGTTGAGGGTTGTTTGAAATTCCCACGCGAGGTCATGAGGATGAGACGTCATGGCACTATCAACTAATCCTGGATTTTTTGGACCCACCGACGCCGACGTCGGCTTTTCTGCGACACGATCTCCTTAACGCTATTGCTTTAATAGTCCATTCACACTGCCATCATGATTGTATCCTTAGCATAGGTCCCTTGACTATCGGCGAATCAACCTACTATGTTGTGTCGCCAGCACTTATCACGCGCGGAGGATCGCGAACTGATTCGCCACTGGCTATGAATGTCCCTTCGGTAAACGTACGATTAGGCCGTGTAAATTGGGTATCTAACCTATCGGAAGCCAGCGCAGGGCAGAGAATGAACACGATTGTTGCGGAAGCGAACGCCTATAACTCGTTTCCTCATTCATCGAACACGATTTCCAGTCGAACATCTTAGGGGCATTCACACGACACGGGCGGAAAATCCCTCCCTCTTCTCTCCGAGTAGCGTATGACGTGGCAACGGCGTCAGGCCTTTGCGCGGAGGGGCGATGACATAGACCTCACAGAGGGTTCGCGGATTCCCCGCCTTCGCGGAAGATCTCTTAACTAGTGTCGGTATTTCGCTCTCGTGTCTGGCAACCTTAGAGATCATGCTCTACGGGATACCAACAGCGCCGTCGGAACACCTAACGTGTTGCTTATGCATTCCGTGCAAGGCACTCGAAGGAGCCTTCGATGTGCATCGATGTGTTCCTGAAGCAGCTGCTCATACAAATGGTTTTTGGATTCAACTTTCTTTGCAGTTTTGTCGGATGAAGAATCAAAAACGCGCTAAAGGAAGCCGGAAAAAGCCGCTATAAAGAGCAAAGGTAAAGTTGTAAGGCAAGCATCAAACTCTAACATTATTTAATTTTATAGTTAGTTCTAAACTCAGCACATTAAGTAGTGCTTTCATGCAAAGAAAGATTTTCTTTTACAGTTACCCGGTGTTATTAGGAGAGTTCTCTAGCCATAAATGTAGACTGCCGACGTACACTTTCCAAGTTCAGAGCTTTTTGTGCAATATTTCTTTTTTGTGGCAGGTCCAAGATTCAATGACCAAATTGGCATCTTTTTCAAAAAGTAATTTTCACCAGTATCGGTATCTGCCTCGTCTGACGTCGCTTGGAACTTCCAGTAGCCGGTCTCAAAGTTTAGAACCCTATATCCTCCATTTTGTTCCTCTGAATTGTTGTATACAGCTTAATGGGCGAAAAACATATTGCAGACTTGAAAAATGTATTCATAGATTGAGTCATAGTAAGCAAAAATAACGACAATATATGACTCTATCTTACAGCAGAAATTAATCTATTCACGATTCTTAAATATAAAATATAACATATTTTAGACCACCAGTGAGAAACGAAAAATTTCATTTTCTTGTGCTAGAAAAATCAGAGTCTTCTGAAATTAGCAGAAATCTGCTAAATTGGCAACACTAATTCTCTGCGATGCATCGGGCCTTTCTTTCAGGATTTTGTGTTAATTTATTTTTAGCAGGAAGCAGTTTGTCGTTCTCTACACTTAACAGCGCTACTGCCCTAATTCCGTATCACGGGTAATGTACGCTTCTATTGTTCTACTCTCGTCTTCGCACACCGATCCTTATTGTCAAGTGTACGACCACCAAATTCGTTTCTAACCAATAGAGCCCTCTCGGCCATCCACAGTCAGTGTGAATGCCGTAGCCGGGGAGGGAGTCTCAATGGGTCCGACGATCGCTAACTCCACGCTGATCCCTCCCCGAGGGAGGGATGTGTGCGGAGAGAAACGCGGGAGAGATACAAAGTGTTCAGTTGGGCTGGTTGGTTCATGACTGGATAGAAGCGCGGAAAGACACTTACACAGTGAGGAAGGTAGCTACAACACAGAGCGTACTCGCAACTCAATGTTTATTTAAAAAAAAAAAAAAAACACCGACATAAGTACTTTAATAAAACCACGTTACTTGCAGCCACCCCACTTTCTCTCTAAATATAACATTTCCTTATCTAAGAGCGCCACAGACGGTTCACTGGTGCATTTATCGGCACCCCTTGTTTTGATGACAAACGCTTCGGGAACTTCTCTAGTTAAAGGGCAACTCCGGCCAAAACTCAAAATTAAATAAATTACTGGTATCGCTGTAGTGACACAAAATACGACCCCAGCCAAAAAATTACGTCCTTGGGACGCCGCATTCTCAACTAATGCCGATAATAAAAATGCGACCCGCCGCGAGCCGCTGCTCCTTAGCGGGCGGCCAGCGGGTTGCCGATCGCTGAAGCAACATTGGGCCGTGACGTCAGTATCGTTCTCTTTTTTTCCTCCGCCGGACGGGCGCACCCGTTGCGCGCGCTTCTTTGAGCCGCTACCACCGCTACTTCGGCTTGTGAATGCGTGTTTAGCCGTTGCTTTTATCTGTAGCCCGTGTAGCTTCGGTATAGCCTTTTGTTTATTTGCTTGTGAGGACTCCAAGACTCGTTTTAGCGAGCAACTCGGTGCGCCCAAGAGCGCCCAGCAGTTCTTTGAAAGATGCCGAGTACAACTTGTAGCGCTGTGGGCTGCTCAAACAACCCGCTACGCAAACCGGAGGTGCTGTTCCATAAGTTTCCAACGGATCGGAAATTGGAGAAGGTGTGGGTGAACGCAGTTCGACGAGTGGACTTTGGAAAGCCTTGGACACCGACCCCCAGATCGAAGCTCTGCTCCGATCATTTTTCGCCGGAGAGTTACGAACGAAACCTACGGGTGTTGGTTGCTTGTGGCTTGTCAGCGAAGGGCTCGAGGCTTAAAAAAGATGCCGTGCCGTCGCTCTTTGCCCACCGTCCGCCCGGTGTTTCAGCACGAGCGGCCTACATCAAGCGGCGGCGAATCGAGGTAAGATCTTTTCTGCTTAGCGGCCATACATTCCTCGATTGATGTCTTCTGTTGTTCTCGTTGCATGATAGACGGTGAGCCGAGCCCTCGAATCTGGATCGAATCTGTCTCTTGTGCCTCTTCACTCTCCCTGTGAAGTTCCTCAGCAGGTGACAGTGGGTCACGTGCATTTGGGTCAAGGCTCCTGCTATCGTCTTTGTCGATGGTTTTACTAAACGACATGCATGCTGAAAAAAAAAAAATAAAGAAGCCCTCTTAGTGTGGAAATCGGCACACGACCTTGATGTGGGTATTCAAAATCAAATGCTTAATTTATCCATATGGAGAAAGGAGGCAGAGATAAAAAACCAACATTTGTGGCTTGTTGATACACATACTGCATTGAATTAGTGAAAAGGATGATTCCAGCCGAACCACACTGAAGATGTAAGGTAAAACATGCAGTCAACATAGCAATGCACATAGCATTACTAAGTGGCATGTTGTACAGAAAAGGTAAACATGATAAAAGTGTCCAGATCAATAAATAAAACAGTCAGTGTCAAGTGCAGTGTTGAAGATGGAGCATTCACGCTCCATTGAATGTCCGTTGAGCCGGGAAGGGTGGGCATGTAGAGTACAATCACTAACTAGCTCCAATCATTGAAGTTTATAATGAAAAGGAAAACAGAATGTTCTGCTTTACGTCACTGCTTGTTTACTACGCAATCTCGTGCGTAGTACACAGGTCCGTAACGACTACTAGCGATCAGCCGGCGCGTGAAGCTCGATCATGCGATATAAACATTCGCCCCACCCCCAATCGTTCGAACCCGTTACGCAGCGGTATTAATTAACATTGCACTTGTGGATACCATAAAGGACTTAAAAAAATTGCGAAAGTTCAGATTTGTAAGTTACAACACTCTAATTTACCCAAGTTCGGCTGGAGGTAAATATAATATTTAAAAATGCCCCCCCCCCCCCCAAAAAAAAAAAAAAAAAAAACTCTTGCCTTAGTCAAAAGTTACGAAGGAAAACTTTTAAAATCCTATGTATTCTAATAAAAAAATTCTTGTGGGTGGGGGTGGGAATGTGGAAGAGAAAGAAAGTGTTCTTCTCACCTTGCTTACGTTCTCTGTTTCCTCTATCACCCACAAAAACTTTTGTTAGCTTTAAGAAAATGTCTGCCTAATGAACTTTCTTTTTCTTTTTTTTTTAGTGCGGGGCAAGTTTTTTATTTATTATTTTTATTTGGCAAATAAGATTCCCCACCTAGACGCACTTACGTGGTAAATTAGTGTCGCAGCTTACAAATTCGGTTTTTACGCGCCTGAGGAAAAAAAGAACGAAAAAACAGACGTATACAGCCCAGCACACGTCTGTCCGGGCGCCGCGGCCCGCGCCGAAGAGCCTCAAAGCTTCGTGTCTGGGACTGACCCGCAGCGCGAAAGCGAGAGGGCCCCCAGTACTGTACGTCACTGGCAGCGCGGCGTAGTGCAACGCCGCTCCATTCACGGAGCCCCGATGACAATATAGGCCTAGCGACGAGTACGGGAGACAGCACACACGGCGACAGCCGCTGAGTACGGCACCGAACGAGTTCTCTCTTTCCAGTTGCTAGCTTTTGGGTATACAAGTTATGAGTACGGCATAGTGCACGCACAGCGGCGGCCGCCGTGTGCGGCACCGAACGAGTTGACGGGTTTTCTAGTGGCCTACATATGCTGGATAACTACCACGTATACAGAATTAAAACAAAATCAGCTTACCTTCTATCTTTAGACGGCTAGCGCAACAGAGGTAGGTGCCGCTTGGCCTGCGTACTCGTTGAACGAGAACGATGCTGACGTCACGTCCACGATTTCCAGTGTTGCCGGGGCCTCGAGCGGCTAGTTCCGGTTTTGTCGGCCGCGCCCCAAACAGAACTTTGAGGCGTCGATATCTTTAAAACTACGCACGATAACGAGAAAAAAATTACACCTTGCAATTCAGGGACGCTGGCTGCGCTAAAACCAGTCATAATCCCAAAATCGAAACTATGCACCGGAGTTGCCCTTTAATTAAGTTATTGCTCTGTCGTTCCAAGATGGCTGTGTTTGAAAACAAGGAAGTGCACGGGCATCGATCGCCATGCATGGCCAGATGCCCAGACGGTGTCTGTTTCATACCTGCTGCGTGTTCTCTGGCATGGTCATTTACCCAGCAGCCTGATTGCCCCACTTTAAAACGCCAGCGGGAAAGAAAGAAAAATATTACGGGGTCTTTCGTGTTATCTTAAAGACGACTTGAAGCCGAAAGCCCAAGCGCCGATGCATTGAAGACAGACACAAGATTTACGTCGTTAGACGTATTCCATTTAACATTATCTTTTTTAGCATTCTCTTCATTTGTTTTATATGTTATTTCAAGATTTCACGCACACAATTCCTCGTATTTCATCGCCCGGTCAGCTTTGTCGTCCTTCCTAATTAGCTTTGATTACTCTTACTTCTCTCTTAATTCATCTTAATTCACATTAATTCCTCTTAAATCACTTTGATTTATCTTAATACACTTTCTTTCCTCTTGATTTTCTTTATAGTCCTTTATTCCCATAGATTACTCTACCTTATCTTTATATACTCCTAATTTACTTAAATTACTCTTAATTGACATTATTCCTCTTAAAACGCTTTGCCATACTTCTTAAAATCATTGCCTGTAAATCACCTGAGTGGTGACGTAAACGTTTCGGTACATTTTGTGTCGCCGACGTGTATTCGCTCTAGGACGTTGAAGTTCGACTGAACGATGAGACACATAATCATTTCGCCTTAAAGGGCCTCTGACACGCCAAAAAAAAATAAAAATGTTCATGCTCGGCGTTGAAATGGCATATCAGGACATTACAAAAATTGTTTCACTATAGAGTTGCGTAGTTTTTTTTTTTATAAAAAATAGAAATACGAGGCCCAATTCAAAGTTCCCGCCGTGCACTGTGACGTAACAGTGTACCGCAAGGTGTCGGGGCGGTCAGAAGGGAGGCATCGACCTATGTCACTAAAAGTGGGTTCACAGGAAGTCACGTGAGTTTCACTCCTTGTGCTCTCCGCGACCGTGCCTAAGACTTTTTTTTATTTTTTTTTTTATTCTGCTCTTTGTACGAGCGATCGTAGAAAATGAAGTTTCAGTTCCACTAGCTCTTTATTCCTGCACCGTTGGTTAGTTTGCGTGCTGTAAAATTTGAGGACGAAGAGTCAGTGGATCGACGTGATGGAGGTCAATGATGAAAGCGTTGCGAGTACAAGCCAGTGTACGAGTGCATGCCGTCAGTCCGATGATACAGGGCTATACTGGGCGCAAAACAAGCTATCAAGTTTTGAAAAAAAAAATTTAGAACGCTCGCAGAAATTAGGATTGCTAGCATACGACACGCCCGATCGCATTGCTGAAGGTTCAGACACCGAGGTCGTTGAATCATCGGATACTCTCCAGGCTGAAGATGCCTGCCGTCTAAAGAATACGAACTGGTGAGCGTACCAAGCACAAGTAAACGTCGAGCACAAAGTACGTATTTTGTCTAGAACATGAGTAGAACTTGTTTACTAGGTACACATGCGGCCGATGTATGTCTCTCAGAAATGCATGCAGTGTGATCTCTTCTTCAGTTGCTGAAATACCGGGAGAGTCCCTCACATAAAACCTTCTAGGCACTGTAGTTGATCACGTCAATTCACTGACTCCGCTTCTTCTACCTTTACAGTAACATTAAGCGATGAAAAACAAATAAAAGCAACCTTGTCTGCTTGGATCGCTCGTGGAGGTGCGGAGAATAACAAAAATATTTAAAAAAAATATTACACGCGCTCGCGGTAAGCACGAGGAGGGATGCAACTCACGTGACTTGCGTCGATGCCTCCCTTCTGACCGCCCCGACACCTTGCGGTACACTGTTACGTCACAGTGCACGGCGGAAACTTTGAATTGGGCCTCATATTTCTATTTTTTATAAAAAACTACGCAACTCTCTAGTGAAACATTTTTTTTTGTAATGTCCTGATATGCCATTTTAACGCCTAGCATGAAAAAAAAAAGTGTTTTGGCGTGTCAGAGGCCCTTTAATAAGTTTTTGGAAAGCAGAACCTTTGTTGTCTACGACATTCCACTATCCTGAGGGCGCAACTACTTGTGGCAAACAGGCCGCTGCGTAAATGAGAGTGTTGGAGAACATGCAGAAGCTATCAAACAGACGCCGTCTGGGCATCTGGCCGTGCGTTGCGATTGATGCCCGTCCACCCCCTTGCTTTCTAACACAACCATCCTGGGACAACACAGCAAACAATTAACTAGGGGCATTCACGAAGCGTTTGTCATCATAACAATGGGCGCCGATAAATGCTTCAGTGAGCCGTCCGTGGCACTGATAGATATGGAAGTGTTTGTTTTTTCAGAGAGGGTGGGGTTGCTGGAAGCGGCGTTGTTTATTAAAGTATTTAAGTCAGTGTTTTTCTAGAAAAAATGTTCAGTTGCGAGTGCGTTCTTCTTCACTCTGTTTCTGTCCTTCGACGCTTCTATCCAGGAAGAGAAACCTTTGCTCTCCGCGATGTGCATCACGTGGCAGCAACCTCACGCCTGTGTCCGGAAGTGGGCTGACGTCGACACCCCCGGGGGAGTGGGCTGATTCGCTCGGGTTATACACCGTGTCCAGCCCGTGTGAATACCAGTTTACGCAACAATTGCCTTGCAAACTGTGCCATGTGCAGGATTCGTGTAGGCGACGTAGAAAACATTGCATTGCGGCTTAGTTATCCAGGAGGTAATGGTCATACTTACTGGATAGAGAGAAAAAAACAATGTTGTGACGCGATGAGCGCAGCCAAACATCCGCTTTTGGTAATCTCTGGTAGTCTGAAAGTAACGGAGTAAGGTGAAATAAGTTTTTTTCTTGTACCCAGAATAACCCCAATTCGGTTCGGTGGCTCGCCCGAAAAACTTACGTTGGCAATCTCTTTGACAGATGCGTCGCAGAGTCGGAGGCCGGCGCAAACCCGTTTAAACTCCTGAAAAAAAAAAAAATTAATAAAACACTTTGAAGTAAAAACAAAAACGACTGAAAGCTTTAACATATAAGTGTTCTGAGTATCTTCGTTTATAAAATTTTGTAAAATTTAGTGCATCCGCTTTCATACTTGTGAACCCATTCAAAATAAGGGGGTGACTCGTACTCGCATCTATTCATCGCACGAGGAAAGGGTAGAGGGGGTTATGATGAGAAAGAATGAAAAAACTGCGTAGATATATGCGAATAGAGTTGGACGTCAGAAAATAGCCCATTTCGTGGAAAACAACCGCGTCGGATAATCCAGTTTTCTGTGAGAAATCTCGGTATAGGAAAGGAACGCAGCCTTAGCTGTGGGTCACGCCAACAAAGTATCTTTCAAAGTAATTGGAAAGAACGCTGCTGCGGTTAAAAAGCTAACGTAATTTTATAAGCCTATTTTATACCAATAGCAAGAGTACGGCCATCCAATGTTCAGAAGGTGCTGTCATCGGAGGTGTGGCGCTAAAGATATTTTACGCTTCACCAAATTGATATTCGATTGCAAGTCGATACAGGCATTGCAGCCGAACTGAGATTTTAAGTCCAAATGATACGTTTTTAGGATGTCACCTTTCAGTGAAACTGCCCCAGGTTCTCATTGACACGAAAACAATATTTTTTTTATTTATTTACTTTATTTATTTACAGATACTACTGCCTTCTCAAGGAAGGCGTTGTAGGACGGGCTTCTTCAATGACTGAAAGGTACAATATGGAACAAGGCCAGTGAACGAGCATAGAAAAGAGCAGAAACCAGGAAACCCACAACCAAAATATTGCACAACAAGGAAATAAAACAGTGAGCATTATTACACTTTACCGTGTACCTATTACCGTTTATACTAGAAAGCGAACAAGACATTGAACGATGTTGTATACTCAAACGACCAACACAAACTTTAGTTCGAGATATATAGCTGCCAAAATATATCAGGGGCAGTGCGTTGCAGGATTAGCTAATAGCCAGCAGTCACAAAAAAAAAAAAAAAAAACAATAAGCAACAAGTAGCCTCAAGGTTATTTAAAGAATGAAAAGAGCGAGGCTTTAAATGATTGGGTGGAAGTCGTGTTTACGATGTCAAAAGGCAGCTCATTCCATTCAGTAATGGTTTTAGGAAAAAGAGAAAACTTGAAGCAGTCGGTATGGCATTGATAGTCTGTAAGTGATAAGGCATGGTAGCTACGTGTGCTTCGCGCAGATTTTAGAGTGACATAGCGTTACCTATCTATTCTAAACCCATCGTTTATCAGTGCGTATAGGAAGGTGAGTCTGTTAATTTTTCTACGCGTTTGGAGGGGCTGGATACCGTCTATGTTGTATAGGGCACTCACAGAATCTAATCTTTTGTATTTGTTGTAAATGAACCTTAATGCCTTCTTTTGTACTCTTTCGAGTTTATTTATGTTCGATAATGTGTGTGGATCCCGAATAATATCAGCATATTCTAAAAGTGGCCTGATGAGAGATTTGTAGGCTATTAATTTTGTTGCAGATGTAGAGTGTCTTAAGTTACGTCTCAGATACCACAGTTTGAACATCGCCTTCTGACACAGCGAGTCAATGTGGGCATTCCATCTGAGATCAGAAGATATAGTGACTCCAAGATATTTGAATGAAGAAACTTGTTGCAGAGCAGAGTTATTTAAACTGTATGAAAAGACCAACGGAGACGTTTTACGCGTTATTGTCATCGTAACACATTTTTCAAGGTTTAACTGCATTTGCCATGTCAGGCACCGGTCACTGATTTTTCTCAGGCTCGAATTGAGATTAGCTTGATCTGCTCCATTTTTAATTTCAGAAAATATAACCAGATCGTCGGCAAATAGGCGAAAATTTATGTTGATGTTATCTTTTACTACGTCGTTTATATAAATGAGGAAGAGGAGAGGGCCTAAGACGGATCCCTGGGGAACGCCTGAATGCGCCGGAAGAAATGATGATCGTTCCTTCTTTACCTAAACAAGCTGTTTCCTATTGCATAGGTAGTCTTTAATCCAACGAAGCACTTTGCCATTTGGTAATAACTTAGTTAGCTTTACAAGAAGTTAGGGGTGTGACACACGGTCGATGGCCTTCGAAAAATCTAAAAATATTACATCCGTTTGCCCCCTTTTGTTAATAAATTCCGAAAAGTAATGAACAGTTTCCGCAAGTTGCGTAGTCGTAGAGAGCTTCCGCCTGAAACCATGTTGTTCGGAACAAATAACACTGGTTGTTTCGAGAAAAAAAGAAATATGATTATGTACTATATGCTCAAGCAGTTTGTTGACCGTGCAGAGCAGAGAAATCGGTCTATAATTAGTAGTGTCGTCGGTGCTCCCCGATTTGTGGATGGGAACGACTCTTGCGCATTTCCAATCATCTGGCACTGAGCCTTCTCGTAGCGATTTTTCGAATAAACAGTATAAATATTTAGAACACCATTCCGCGTATCTCATTAAAAATTCATTCGGTATATCGTCGGGACCAGAACTTTTTTTAGTATCTAGACTGAGCAGAGAAGCGAACACTCCATTCCTCTGAGACGGCAATATCAGGTAGTGACTGTGCAAACTGGAAATCTGGCGAGCTCGGTTCGACACCGTTGTCTTGCGAAAACACACTGGAAAAGTACTGGTTAAAGGCGGTCGACATTTCTTTGCCCGCAGTTACGTCTACTCCGTCAACAATTATTTTATCTAGCTGTTCCTTCTTGGGAGAAATGTATCGCCAGAATTTCCTTGGGTCTGTTATTAAGAAGCGAGGTAGTGAGACGTTAAAAAAGTTATACTTGGATTTGCGTATAGAATTGTTTAACACCTGCTTTTGCTCCCTCATCTTGACAGCATACTCTCCAAGTAGAAGATTGTGTTTATTTTTGCGCAGTCTATGAATTCTGCGTTTTAAGTGAATAATATTACGCGTTAACCATGGTTTGTTATGATTTTTGGAACGGAGAGTTCTTTTAGGCACATAAAGATTTAAACACCCATGAACCAGGTTTTTGAAATACAACCACATTTCGTTAACATTATTTTCTGGCGAAGAGTACAGACTAAGAAAAACGTCATGTTTAAGTTCAAATTGGTCAATAATACTTTCGTCGGGCGCGTTCTTAATATCGTACACCCTGCGTGTGCTCCTACGAGCAGGACTAGCACAACCTACACAAGAGGGATTATATTCAAAAACAACAATGCGATGATCTGAGATACCATCCGAGACCTCACATGAAAAGGTGCGCTTCACTACATCACTTGAGACAAACACAAGATCAAGAGTATTTGACGATGAACCTTGAATACGTGTGGCTGAAGTGACGGTTTGATACAAGTTTAGATTGAACGACATTTCAGTTAGCAAGACAGAATCAGTACAGTTGTGGTTCAAAGGAGAAAGATTTTTCCAGCTAATATTGGGAAGGTTAAAGTCACCTGCAATAATAACGTGCTTATTTTTTTTTACAATGGGCGTGAGGTGTGAGTATAAATTTTCTAAAAACGACAAGTCAGCATTAGGGGGCCGATAAACACCACCACCACCACCTTAGCAATTGTTTTTTTCTTTTTTGGAGGAGTGTGGGGGTGGGACTTGCCTAATTTTTTTGCGTAAGTGATTGGGTAGGCTTTCTGATAGTTCATCAGTACACGTGTGTGCAGTTAATCTTTGTAGCCTTACTCATGAAAAACTACAAGTTAATAACCCTTTTTAACGGGGACGAAAAAGGTCTTCAAAAGGAAGTACTTTCAGATATTGGCAAGCCAGTGCACGCCGATGGGCACCATCAAGATGAAATGCTGACCACCCAATTTTCTTTTTTTAAAGAGTTTGTTTTGAAGGCTTTTTTAAGTTCCCGTTAAACAGGCCTGTATTCCAGCCAAACCGCTGTGTACAAAAAGTCCATGTTTGCTCGCAGCTGGCGTGATTAGTGCGTGTGCGCGGTAACTTGGTACTAGTGACTTGAAGTGACTACGCATGCGCCGTGCCAAAAAACGGCATGACATCAGAACCGCACGTTTTCTTCTACAATTCCCGTCACCCCCTTTACCAAGCACAAGAAAGAAAATCCCAAGGCAACCTTAACGCAAGAAGCTTTCACGTTCTGCTTTATGATCGATTCCTTGCAAGCATAGAACGCTCCAGTCGCGGCCCTGGTGGCCTTGGCGGTCTCCACAACGTCTGAAAAAGAACAACGATTGCCATCAAAGTCCAACGAAAATTTCTTTCCGCGTAAGCCACAGTTCCACTGCCTCGTACACATGACAGTCTGGAGACACTGTATAAAGCGTGTCTCTTTCTTATATCAAGGTACCGTCACATTGATCGTGGATACAGCAGAGCGTTTTAGGAAACCGTTTTAGCGCATCTAATACGGTACGATGGGTCATCCGGTATGAACTGCGCGCTTGCGAGTCGCGTACAGGAGAACCCACCGTACCGTAATGAATCTGCAAAACCGTTTCACTCAAACTCTCTACTGTCTGAAGGCATTTCCGAAGAATACGAGTCTATAGAACAAGCACACTTTGCGATTATGCTTGAAGCGAATCCGCAGATTATTACGTTTTCTTGTGTGTCGCAAAAGGCCCGTTTCTTGTATGAGTTATGTGTCAGTGCTGCTTTAGGTGCATTGCTGTGAATCTAGGGGGTATCCCCTGGGCGCACTATTTGAGTGCGCCGTTCAGAGCGCATGGTCCGAACAAGCTTAAATCATTAGGCTGCTAAGACCGGGAATCTTTATTGTATGGAATGTACGCCGCAAAACAACTGCGGAAGCTCGCCTTCTGCACGCGCTCATCAGTCGTGCACACTGCTATGCACGCCAGTGAATACTCCCTATAGACCAGTGTGCGAAGCCCTAGGTAAAAATGGGCAATCATAATTGCAAATGGATCATCTTCTGAGTGAGGGGTGCCCATGAAACACAATTTTTCATTTTTACATCACGCTTGGCATCGGTGTTGTTCTTGGAGCTTCGTAACTATTCAATTCGGACGTTCTTTCACTACGATGTGTAAGAAGTTTTGTAAAAATAACAAAAAAAAAACACAAAAATCTTGCAAAATGCGCAGCCCGCCTACTGTGTTATGCCATCAGAATCAACAAACATGGCGATGCCCATGAAACAAAAAAGATACCGGTTTATATCCACTAGCAAGGTGAGAAAGGAAGAGGAGAGCACTAGACGTCCCTACTCCAGCACGAGATGTCTACCTTCGTCAACGGTTCCGCGTCCCGTTCACTTCGATCTCGCCCGTGTAGCCGAAACACAGCGGAAGGCATAGGGTGCGTTGAAGTCCGGGCCAGGGTGTAAGATAGACAGGTGAGGAAACGGCCCATAGAAGCCTACCGCAGCGCCGTGACCGGATTGTGCACTCGTCTGCTTGCGGGTACCCCCGACTTGCAACAGATGGCGCTGCGGCGAGAGGAAAAAAATCGGAATCGGATTTGCATGAAACTATATGGGAGAGTGCGCCAAAAAAAACCGAGAGCAAGACAGTCCTCCATTGAAAATCTACGAGAAACCATCTCCGTCAGTTTAGCCGGTCACCACCGGTCGCCCACCCGGAGTGAGAGTTCGCGGTGCTCCACATAGGTGGCGCCACAGAAAAAGAGAAAACCGAGGGGTACACAATCCGGTCGCTCATTTGGCTCTCGTTTCCCCACCTGTCTATCTTACACCCTGGTCCGGGCGTTGAAAAGACAGGCCCCACCGTCTTCACTATGTCAGTGATTATGCGGGAGGAAAATGACGGAGAGGAGGAGGCGAGAGAGCGCCTACGCGAGAGCGCTGATCTCCGAATTAAATGGTGAGTGGGTAAGCGCAAAGAATATCTGGCATTGTCTCTACACGCTACTCGAAAGCACTCGAAGGTCAGCGTCCGGCGTCTGAAGTTCGCGTTCGTACGCTTTGCAACACTAGCTAGAGATTAAGGCCTTTGCGTTTGCAATCTAATCATTCAAGTCAGAGCTCGGCGCTCTCGCGTCCCCACGCGCTCTTGTCTCCTCCTCTTCTTGCCTTTCTGCCGGCATTGCAGGAGTCTTCTACCCTTGTTTTCACCGCATGGTTAGTTATTGCCCCGAAAATGTTTGCTGCTGATGTTACAAATTACAAAGGCTACGAAACGTGGAGATTCTTGTTTGTGCCACAGCAACGCAGGGGGAATATAGTCGGACCCAGCCAGTCCTCGCAAACACGAATATCAAAGAGCAAGGAACTCGCGACCCCAGGCACTCTTGCGTTCGATCAATGTTATTGACGGCGCTTTTGAAAACTACCGCCAGTATCTCCACGGCAGGTTATATTCCATTGAGAGCTCGGAGTTCATAGAACTTTGAGTGTTTTTACAATAAAGTAACCCCCCACCCCACGCAGTCTGGTTGCTCATGCACCTTGGCGAAGAGGATGGCGGGTGGAGAGACTTATAAAAACGGAGCCGCTTGCTGTCGATCGATGCTATCCTTTCTTCCCCTTCCGCACACCTAATGTTTCAAACACCGACCAAAAACCACGTGAGCCCGGTCGAGCAGATTGTCTCCATTCAAGACACACAACTGTCCACCTCCCCTTCCCGAAGGGAGCTGTAACGTAAACTAAACGAGACTGTTAGCGTGAAAAAGCCGTGGACGGTTTGTTCTGTTATAGAGCGTAGCTCTTAGGCATTCGTTCTCGTGTTTAGCGGTGTCGGCATCGCCGACGTAACCGCGCGCTTTGTGTTATGGGACGTCACTGACCTATACGCCGATACGATTCCCGGTAAATTTATGGAAGAAGCTGAATCATTGTGTGGGTGTGTGACTTCCCATAATGCTAAACTGCGCATTCAGTTTTCCCACTAAATTTAGCGGTAAAACTGACGTCACATGGCCTAAACACCACTTCTGTTTCCCCGCTAAGTTTAGCCGGGAATTGATTTGGTGTTAAAGTCAGGTGACGTCAATTTTCCCACTAAATGCCACGAAGAAACTCAATTTGTTTATAGCTGACTTGACAAAACGACATGTGGCGTCATTTTTCCCGCTTAGTGGGAACTGAATCGTCGTTGAAGTTACGTGGCATCACCTTTCCAGCTAAATGTAGCGGGAAAAGTGTGGGAGGAGCAGAGGGTATGGAGGAGGAGGGAAGAAGAGGAGGACATAGAGGCGAAAAGGAGGGGAGGAGGAGGAGGTTAGAGTCCTCTGAACCCTCCCCTACTCCTTCTTCCCTCCTCCTCCTTATATAAATAAATTATAAATAAATAAATACATTATAAATAAATAAATAGTTAAATAAATAAATAAATATATATATATATATATATATATATATATACATACAGTAATCTCCGGCTAATATGGAGCCTCATTAATATGAACTGTGGAAATACGTTCATTTTTGTCTCGTTATTAAGGAAGGCCAACTTACATTACGGACGATTTTTGGGGGGAACAGAGCTCTCTATATTATCGAGACATCACTGTATATATTATTAGGAAGATATTTCATTATATGCAGGAAGGAGTACGAGGTGTCTATTCGTATCTATTCATATTTCTTCCTGAAATTCTTTAGCACGGTAAATTGCAAAATCAAAATACTTCAAGAGCTCTGCTCTAATTTCGAATTACAGAGATCAGTAAATGACTTTTAAGCTTTTTTTTTTCTTCGGATATGAATGACATCATTTAATCGCACTAGCGTAGTAGGAAGTAGGCATTTGGCACATTAGCTAAGAAGTAAAATTTTATGTCTCGTTCTTAAGGCTTTGTTTGATGCGCAGTTTTAAAAACCTAGGAAGAGAGAAAATAAATTATTATATATCATACCAGTCAGAAAGGTGCTTTAATGGCCATAGCCTCATCCTCCGTAAAAAAATGTTTTTACACAGAACAAGCCAAATGCTACGCACAGAAAAAACTTCTGCACTCATCTCATAAAACGTGTGCATTAAACTGCGCGCGGCATTTTCATTAAGGACATGCATCACCAAAATAGAACGGTCTTTCTCCACGCCTTCTCGCTATAGCTTCCTTTCCTTTACTGATTTCAGAAAGTTGAGGACTGACAACAACCAATACTTTGAGAATAGCCCTCGAGTACTTGAGTGGCTTGCGGACCTACTTGATGAAAAAACTCCAATACTATGTCCAAGCTAAGAAACAGGGCTACTCAGTTTATTCTACGACGATACGATATTTCCGTCGGTGTTTTCGCATTAAAAAGCATACTAAGCCCTTTCCGCCCTAACTGCTTCGTAGAAACTTCTCGCAGCTGTGCCTTCTTCATAAAATCTATTATCACTGTCCCGACATTGAGACCATCTTACTATCACCTCCCGACCGAAGATCGGCTCGCCTTCACAATGCCTGTACCATCTAACGGTCTTCTAGCTCAACAAACACCTTTAATTGATAATTCCTTTCCGCAAGACAACAATGATTGGAACAGCCACCCATCCTCCATCGTAACCACTGTCACACCGAAAATTCAAGTTTTCTCTTCAATTACATTTTTATGTTACCAGTTACAGATTTATTTTGAATGTGTTTTTGTGTCTGTATTTTATTCTATATTTTGAACACCCCCTTCTCCCAATTTATGTAATGACCTAAACGGGCCCTTCAGCTGTAATAAAGAATTGAACAGGGTGGCATTGCTTCCAAGAAAAAGCAACGCCCCAAAGCGAGCCGGAACCGGAGGAAGGCCTCAACTTTCGCCTCTGCAAATACTATGTTCTGCTCTAAACATTATCTGTTTGGGCAACCCCTTAACAAAGTTGTTAAGGCTTCGCCGGAAGATAAGTTCTCATTTTTATTGTCAACCCAGAAGTAAACTAAAACCTTTCAAATATATCTACGTGAAATGCGTGTCGTCTGTAGCTTTTCTTTAATATCCGGCTTTTGAATTTGCTGCTAAGACTGCGTGAAAGAGCGAGGATGATTGTTATTTTCTTTGTCTTCTAATTTATTCTAATCGCATATTACCACAGTGTCGAACCGGAACCGAACCGAACCGAAAACCGGAACCGAACCGTTATTTTTAGCCGAGCCGGAACTGAACCGAACCGAAATCTTCGCCGCCATCTTAGAACTGAACCGGAAAAAATAAACGGTAACCGGTTCAAAATGGTTCACGGAAATTTTTTAATATTACAAAATGAATGTCTGAGACACAAAAATCGGCAGCTGTATTTATAAGTAGTGATCAAATTGTATATGCCGAATCGCAATGTATGAGAAATTGTGGGTTTTTGTGGCACTCTTATATTGGCAAAATGATTAATCATCTGTCACGTGGTCACGTGACGTCATGCTGTCAAGTAATGTCACGTCGTGTGGTCCCGTGATGTAGTCACGTCATTCACCGAGTCAAGTAAGCCGGGCCGGGGAGGAGGCAAACTTGTAAAGTACGCATTACAAGTAATCAAATTACTTGTAATCGATTACTTTTTGGACTAATTTTGTAATCAGTTGATTACTTTAACCAGAGTAATTTTATTACTTTTTGAAGTAATAAAAATTACTTCTAACCGTTACTAATTTTCACCGCCCCCCCCCCCCCCCCTGCACACACCTTTTTTTTTCTGAAATGACAAAAAATAAAATTAGCATCTTTTTTCGCACGGAAAAAAGAAAGATTTCTGCGGAGCTGTAGGAAACGAGGGCAACCCCTTTGTATGTACAGTTTCCGTGAAATGGCCGTGTTTTTTTGTTTTTTTTTTGAGCTGGGACTGGCCCGTGGGAAGCCCCAGGAGAGCCCCAGTACGTGACAAAGGCTATTCAGGGCGAAGTTGAGAAAGCAGAATCTAGCTTTGTAAGTCCTTCGTCCAAACTAGCCCCCTCACGCAAACACACACAGAAATAAAATTAAAAAAAAATCCTGCTTACGGTACCTACTCGCAGCCGGTAGGAGAACCAGAACACAAGAATATCTAAAGCGGGTGCAAAATATAAAAAAGCCAGTTCAAATACACGTCAAGATCCCGTATTTCTCCTACGTGAATTTTGTGACAAGCAAGGTTACGCATGATCGGTTATAAATCCTTGAGCTGCTGATCTTTTGTATAACATGCGAGTTCATCCACATGTGAATAATATCTGGAGAAGTGCGTGTGTGTGCAAAAGGGAGTAGGGCATCATGGGTGCCAGTACAAGAAAATATATAGCAAAAGAAAACAAAATACCTTTTATTTAGAACCAGAGATTTCAAGAAGGTGCAACGACCACGAAGTGGGAACCCGTTTTTTCTTCTTCAATACTTGTGAAAATGTGAAATATAGGTTGGAAGTAGTTCATTGTTATGAACGCTAAAGATGTAAGTCTTCACACAATAAAGCAATCGGAAAAGTAGCGGTTACTTTTTAAAGTAATGTTCAATTATGTTTGCTGTCGAATAATCAAGTAATCTAATCGAGTACTTTTTAGCCAAGAGTAATAGTAATTGTAATCGATTACTTGTTTTAGTAACGTGTGCAAGACTGGGAGAAGCAAGCAGACGAAACGCTAATGAAAGAAGGAGGTTTCTCCCCCTTTATTATTCCGTCTGCTTCCTCCTCCCCGGCCTAGTTTACCCTCGCCCTACCTTCTTGAGTTGCAACGTACTATAGACCATTCCATTTAGCGCTCTCAGGGCGGTGCCATGTTTTTCGACCGCAGCGCCCTCTCCACACATCCGGAAAGTTCAGCAGGTTCGGCAGGGTAAAACGAGAGAGAGAGCAAGCGCCCGATTCCGCAAGCAGACGACAATCCGTGCTGCTCTCCACCTTTGGGCTGTACCGGCGGGCTCTACCGAACATCGAACTATAGCTCGTGGCTGCCGTTGGGAAGTGGTTCGCGTTCTAGAATATCTATGGCTACTCCAAAGTCAGACTATAACTCTCTGTTGTTTTATTTCAGTAAATGATCAACTAGCGTATCTTTGTTCCGTTACTTCAATAGCAATGAAGTCAGCCGGCAGTACTACCCTCAACCACTGCATCTATTGCGTCAGGAGAACACGTTTTTATTTATTATTCCAGATTTCCACTCATTGTCGCAAAAGGCCTACAGGAGTGCAAACTTTGTATAGTAAAAAAGCTACATCAACCGGATTTACTTTTCGCCGAAGGGCCGGCCATTCTGACGCAATTTTCTCAATTCTTTCTTTTTATTTACACGCAGGTAACAACGCAATGAGATTCGGTTATTCGTTTTATCAAGCATAGCATTAAACGATAACTTGCATATTAAAATCCGCGCATCTGAGCTTGAAGTTTCCAAAGTAACGCGATTTTAAACCGAGTTCGAATGCCAGCCGGATGTTAGGTACACCCAACACGGCGTAGCAGACGACGCGCGGGGTGAGAGGGGGAGGGCATTTATCTCTCTCCGATCTTCGTAGTCTAACGGTCTACAGGTTTGTTATAATAGGTTACAAGTCAAGAAGGTAGCGGCAAATGCCCCTCAAAGGGAATCATATATCCCTCCGCCACCTCCGCATCCAAGAGCGTCCCATCGTTTCCGTGACGTTGCGGCCAACGCGCGAGGAGGGTCGTGCCTTTCTGTACATATTTGCTTTATCTCTCGACTTTGACTTAGCATTGTGGAAGCCACGAGAGGGAGATTAAGTCTCCCCCCTTCCGATGGAAACAAAGACGACTTTCGGGGATTAGCTTCCCCCTCCGATTGATACATAGGCTGCTTTCAAGGGCTCGGTTCCTTCTCCGATGAATACAAAGGTCGCTTTCTTAAAAAGTGGGGGTCGGAGACAAGTTGGCACCACTCTGGGGCCATTATCTATCCATTGAAACGGAACAAGGAGCGTTTCCAGTGAACTCTTCTTTCGATTGCGGAGGGATTTGAAACCGGCGTACCACGCTTGTGGGAGGAGCTTCTCCTACCTTCTTAACTTGTAACCGACTATAGCGTTGTTGACGCCGTGACGTCACATGGCATCACGACTCCTCACCACGAGTCACGTGACACCGTGATCTACTCGATTGTCATGAGAATGAGTCGAGCGCTCGAGTTTATGACAATCAGCCTCGCAAAACATTCAAGTAACGGCTCGTGTTTGATCAAAGATAGAATAGCCGAGCTCTAACGATATCTAAAGCTCGACCCATGCTTTATTGTTTGCCAACTTCAGGCCATGACTATAATGAACACTGACGGTATATAATTAGTGTCAGATCACTTGACCGCTTGCTCTAATATCGAGTTGAGCAAGGGAAATCTTTTCTTATACTTCACTTTTTTTGCGTTTGCTATTGAGGTGAGCGGAAAACTAAGGGGTGTCTTTGCAAGTTATCATACGTCAGGCATTAGCTCTTAGCGGTATTTATTGAAAGTACAAAAATTGTTGCACGACCCAGTTTACATGTACACATCACTGAAGCACCCAAACATGTTTTCGTTTTTTCTGAACTGTTTCAGAAAGTTGTCCCCGAGAACAGAAGCACTGGAAGGACTAAAATTGACTCATTAATCCGACGATAGATAGAACTACACCCCAGGCAGCACACCATTGTTGGAGCCCCGTTGGCCCAATGTTGGCAAAAATTGTTCCAATACTGGTCTCATGTTGGCATTTTCGAAAACGCCACCCGATCCAATGCTGGTCCAACATTGGTGCCAATGTTGGACCACTGGTTTGCAACGTTCTAGCCCACGTTGAACCAACGTGATTTGCGCTTTTTTATCCAATATTGGCATAGAGGTTTCACTGTTGGCTGAACCAACATTGGCATCCAGCGCCTTACACACTGGCTCTTCCAACATTGGCTTAACTATTGGCTATTCCAATATTGGCATCCAGTCTAATACACTGGCTATTTTTTGCATCCATTGTCTATGACATTAATGGATGCCATTTTTCAGCCAGTTTTCTAACCAGCGTCACAAAAACAGTGCTGAAAACCAAGCAAGATTGCCCTTTTTCCTCAAGCACGGTTTTCTTTCTGATACTAAAATCTAATAAATGCAGTAATTGTACCATATTTGGACACTTTAGAAATCATTAAAGCATGCAAATGACATTCATAACGTTTGACAAATCATAATTTACTTAAATCGAATAAAGATTTAAAAAAAAATTGCGCAAGAAGGGAGGCCTAGGCAGATTCGGCGGCAGGGTCGGCGGCAGGCTTGGTAGTGGACAGGGCAGAGGGCTGGGCAAAGGGCTGGGCAAAGAGCTGGGCAAAGGGATTCCACGCAGGGGCCCGGCCACAGGATTCTGAAAGAGACAGAAGCGGCGGTTTGGATTCAGGTGAAGGGTTTCAGAGGCTCTCAGTTCTCTCTTACGTTTCTCAGTAATGAATATCAAAATAAAACATAGCTTCATTATTAATCGCCGCCCTTTAATTAACTATTCGATTAATCGGCTCAGTTGCTTTTCAAGTATAAAATCTCGAAAAGGCCTACTGACTTTTTTATGTTTACTTTTCCATATTATAAACTTTCTTTTCCAGTGAATTATTTTTCGTTATTTTGCATGTAAAAAACGTAGTACTGCCTTCTAAAATAAATAGATGCGCAGGTAAGACACCGGGGCCGGCTTGCTGGAATCAGTGTCTCAGCTGATACTGGGTGAAAAAAATCACTAGTAAAGGCTGGGACGCACGAGCGTCTTGAGTCGAGGTTTGAGTCCCGTTGAGCTCGTACGCTGGCTTTGACAGTGCTTTCCTTCCTCCCGTCTCAGCTGAGACGCTGTTTCTAGCAAGACGGCACAGGCGTTTGCTATTGTTTTGTTCGTCCGACGTGTCCTTACTCAGAGCTCGATCGATCTAGATTAAATAATTATAGTGATTTAAAAAATTAATCAAATAGGACGAAGGTTATTTAATAAATTGCTTAGCTCTGCTCTTGCAACATCAAGGCGTTCCTCAACCTTTCATCTAGCTTTCAGAAGTCTTAAGAATTACTATCTCGCCATTTAAGCTCAAACCTATATTTCGTTGACCTGAAAAAAAAATGTTTTTAAGATTCACGGTATTTGCGGCACGGATATATGTAGTTATAAATGCACCCAAATTGCCTCCATAATATTTACAATTTATAAATCCAACCGCTGGCGTCCCTTTTCAGCTGCCCAGTGTCAAACACACTACTAAATTAACAGTTCAATAAATACCACGTTATACGTAAGAACATGACAGTTGAACAGAACTTGATGCTTGAATCAATCAAGAATTTAAAATAAATCACGCACATAAAATAGCTTGTCGTGTAAAGACAATTACTTGCAATTACACTCGCAGAGCGCGGTGACATATCTGACACTCCACTCGCAGCCAACAAGCCGAACCTTGGCAAATAAGGAATACTCAACGCTCTGTGGTATTCGGCTTTGGACATACCGGGAGGACTTTTTACTACAACACACATCTACCGCCAAGAAGACAGACATATTTTAACAAGAAAAATTAAATAAAAATGACTTCAAACACAAAATTAACCAATCAGAACGTCTCTCACGGTCTATTAGAATAAAAAAAAACACTTACAAATAGCGCTGTACAGGGCCTTTGGGGCCGATCGCTGTGGATTACACGTTTCACTCGTCGGACATTCCTGGCACATAGTTCGACACGGTTCAAACTCATCGGATAGTAACAAAACGTACATTGCGTAGCAAGAATACCTATCCCCAATGATCAGGAGGACCTCTCCTTGTCACTCACATGGAAGAGAAGGCGGTCCGTCGTGTCTTCGGTCCGTCGAAGCTAGTGGTCACATGTACGCCCACAACAAAGGAAGATCGCCGGTGTGTAGGCGCTGCCGAAAGAATATCCATGGTCTTGGCAATCCGCATGTTGAAGATCGCACTTGGCACTAATTTAAAATGCGCTGCTGGTGATCGGAACTCTAGAACCACTGTTCTTGCCAGCTCCAGTATAGGGCAGCGCGGATGGCGGAGATGCCGAGCCGCTTCGCCCGATAAAAACAGTCTGCTAAGCAATCAAATGCACTCAGACAACTTAGAAACGGGCACACGGTGTCCTGATATCCGCATGATTATCTTTCCATTCTTGTTCCTTGGAGAAAAGAGCTATTTCTGCAACATAAAACAAACAAAAAAACATGCATAAATTGCGAAGCGCATCTGCGCACTTGCAGTTCGCGGATGCGCGTGTTGGAAATTGGGGAGACTGTCCCCACCGTCTTCCAGTCTCTACCTTATCGTGTGGCCTAGGGTGCCTTCATGTGCGCTTCGCATAGAGTGATGCCAACTGCCTGTTTCCCATTCCCACACCCTCTTCTGCCGCCATTTTGTTTTTCTCACTGTTTCCCCGGTGCGCCGGAAAGTGGCCTTTGTGTCCATCGGTAATCCCATCTGAGCGGGAAGATGCTAATCCTCCCTCCGTGGGTTCTACAACGCTGCTCCGAACTTGTGAGATAAGGTGCTTGTTTCCGGGAGGGTTATAAGCCCCACAGATTATCGCCGAGAACCAAAATGGCCTGCTGGTTTGTCGGCGAGTGGTATTACAAACGGTGGCATCACCCTAGCAAAGCGCACATGAAGGCTCCCTAGTGTGGCCTTGGTTCACGCGATCCCACATTTTGTGTGCGTGTGTGTGCGCGTGTGCGTGTGTTTCGGGGGCTGGACTCCATCACCCCTAAGCTGAGAGTGTAGAGAGGGCTAAGAAGCTCGGTGAACCAATCACAGGTCTATTTTTAATCACGTGATCACGCTCTCTCCCGTAACCACGCGCAGAGAGCGGTGCTGGTGATGACTGGTCCGGCCGGCGCGTAGCCCCCCCGGCACTGTCAGCATAGGAATGCGCAGTGCGCTCCTCCCTCAAGGACGCCGAGTCCTCTTCGCTCACAAAGCAGGGATTTGGAGAGATTAGTGACGGCGTGGGGAAAACGGGGGGGACTGTTCTCTCAATACCCTCTCTCGCCCTTTCCGAAGCCGTTCCGAGGCCGTCGGCGCCGACCCTCCCCCTCTCGAATGGACCTTTTTCCAGTAAGGGTTGCCTCATGACGGTTTCGCCGCCTACTACAAATGGAGGGCAACCGCACTCGCCTTCTCCCGTAGGAACAGATTAGTGTCGCAACAGAACAGTGCCCCCCAAGAATGGCGAAAGGGCGGTCAAGGGGGAAAGGGTTTGCGCGTGCGCAGACGCTTACTGGAAAAAGGTCCATTCTTTCGTTTGTCTCTGATTCTATTTGCTATCCGGGTTTCCAAAAACCAGTGTAGTAGAGATTGCTTGGACATGATAACTCTACAGCAAGAGGACGAAAAAGGACTGAAAGACACGAAGCTCCGAAATCAGCTCGGAGCCTAATCTCAAAATTAAAAAGAGGCAAAGATAAATCAAATGCGGAAAAAGGGGGCTCGACTCTAAATCAAGACCAACATCCGGCTATACTCTAAATCAAGACCAACATTGTCGTCTGCTATCAGTGCCTTGGCGCCATGTAGGAGGAATTAGGGATCTTATTGTGGCACCAGTAGTGCCGCAAAGTCATAAAGCCGTCATTGTATAACCACATTTCAGAATAGTGTCTTGTTCGAGTCAATCGCAAAGAAGTTCTTCACCTGACACAAGGTGCAGTCCACAAGCGCGTAGTTGGGGTATGAAGATTTCTGTTGAGATCATAGAGTCAACATAATAATCTATTTTTTTTATTCTAATACGCAAATATTGTTTTTTTCCAGTTGACGTGTTTTGACCCTATTGAAAATTCTCATTTGTATGAGAACTTTCTCTGTCCAATAAACACATTTGAATCATACAAGATATATAAGGACATATAGGAACCATATGAGAACCATATAAGAGCTATATAAGAACTATATAAGATATATAAGTACATGCAAGCACCATATAAGAAACTTGTGAGAAGTTTCTTATAAGTGCATTATATGGTTCTGATATAGTTCTTATATGGTTCTCATATTGTTCTTATATGTTCTTATATATCTTGTATGATTCATATGTGTTTATTGGACACAAGAAATTTCTCATACAAATGACTTTTTTCTTTAGGGGATGAGCCCATATCGATAGCGAATCCTTAATATGCACACTGAAGGAGCAAAATATCGCCATTAAGTTCTGTACCTTGTTATTGTCTTGTTTACTTTGCAGAAAAGCACCTGAATCGCGCTTTGACAAAATAACATAAACTTGACAAGCGCTTGAGAAATTTGAACTTGTTGAGGTAAAACAAACACGCCTAAACCAGCCTATTCCAACATGCTTCCACTATTAAGCCAATGGTATTGCCAGACTAACAGACACTGACCATTATATGCCACTGTGTTCTTGAAACGAAGATGAGCCAATGGTACTAACAGGGCAAAAGTAACCATTATAAGCTCGTGTTTATCTAACATTGGCACGCCAATGCTACAGACAAGCCAACAGTGTCCATTTAATGCCAGTCCCCATTAAATATTGGAATGCCAACGGCACGAACAGGCCAACATTGACCCGTTTATTCCAGTGTTCATCCAATGTTAGCAAGCCAAGGGTACTCAAAGGCCAACATTGTGCGGTTTACGCCAGTATTCATCCGATATTCGCAAGCCAATGGAACTGACAGGCCAAGATTGCCCAATTTATACCAGTGTTCATCAAATATTCGCAAGCCAATGGAACGGACAGGCCAACATTGTCCGGTTTAAACCAGCATTCATCCAATATTCGCAAGCCAATGGAACTGACAGGCCAAGATTGCCCATTTTATACCAGTGTTCATCCAATATTCGCAAGCCAATGAACTGTCAGGACAACATTGCCCATGTTTTGCCAGTGTTCATCCAACATTCGCAAGCGAATGAAACTGGCAGCCCAAGATTGCCCATTTTATGCCAATGTGCTTCCAATATTGGTTGGTTATTGGAGAAGCTGAGCCATCACTAAAGATTCTATATAATGGCATAGACAATATTGGGAGCAGATTGGCTAAAGTGAACCATCATTGGACCTTTTTTGCCAATGCTCTTCCAATATTGGCCCAACACCTTTTGCTGCCTGAGACATTTGTACAAGAGGGATACATAAAAAAGATAAGAAAAATATCTTAGCGGCTTTAGAGGGACAGCCTGAATTTCGGTGGCCGCTCTAAATTTCACAGGAGTGTAGTTCTCAAGTTCTTCCCCAAACTTTGACCACGTCCGTATTTTGTTTAAACTTCACAATTTTAAGTGTAACATTACAAAAATTGAGGATTATTGTCAACAAATGACACAAATAAAATCGTCGAATTAATACGCCAGAACCCAGGTGGGAGTCCCTCAGGAAAAATAAGTATCCTCTAGCAGAGCATCGAAAAAGATTTAAAAAAGGAGGGGGGGGGGATGTAAAAAACACTGTGTTGTAAAGGTTCCTCTGCTCCGCATTTTCGGCACAGAACAGAAAGCATAGTCCCGAAAAATACTTTGTTAGCAAAAACACTGCTGCCAGAAAGCGCGTTATGGTGCCAGACGCTCGCGCCGTTCCTCACAACGCTGCTCCAATCAGGAACAGTATGTGTCTGCATTGAGCGCGAACCTTCTGCAGCGTGCATTGTGCACAACCGAATTTGATTTTCTCATCAAGAAAAAAATTGCAATGACCACCAGCATAAAGTGCGATGACCGCGCGTGCAGACTAGAAACAGGCCCTGTTTCATGACCTGTTTCACCAGAAACAGGTCATGTTTCTGGTGAAATACGATGTCCTCAACACTATCGAAATTCGATGTCCGAATTGTAAAGTTGTGCCTTATATATCACTCTCGCGATGATATTCGGCAGCCTAATAAAATGTTAGAGCGCGCATGACTGATAAAGCACAGAGTTGCTAAGTGAGGGACCAAAGCAAGTTCACGAAAAACCGAATGCAGCATTAGCTTCCCGAGACAGTATTTTGGGAAGTTTCGAGCTCGTGCACAAAGATGTTCAAATGTGACTTATATTAGAAATATATTGCCTTTCCCTTCGCGCCATTTAAATGTAATTAAGAATATTATTCCATGCATCTCCAGGTATTTATCTTGGCAGTAAAGTGTTGTGTATGGGATTAGTTTGAAGAATACAATTTCGTATTTATCTGTCTGCACATTTCGCGTATTTGTCTTCATAACTATTATGTGAGCACACAGTTCTTTTTGGCATAGCCCGCAACCCGGTGTTTCACAATCAGCAAACAAAAAACACCTTTCCGCAGACTCAACCACTGGCGTCTTAGGGTATCGTCCTTTCGTGTCGGTCTCAAGCGGTTATGTGAACCTCATGCAGTGAAATTTATCGATGAAAATAAAAATATATTTAATTACTGACTGACGCTTTGACAACATAAATAAAGAACCGATCACCTTAAAGATGTACATCATAAGTAAATGCACCCCCAAATTATCTTAAAATGCTCTGCTAATGTTTCTCGCCGTTTTTCTCTGATTTTGAAGCTGCTTTAAAAAACTGTGTGTCTGACACATACTGAACACTCTCAAACATATAGAGATCTGTCATTGCATCTTTGATGTGATGAACAACACGTTTATATGAATGTGGAAATGCTGGCGGTAATCCGTTACAAATGACGGCGTTACCGGTAACGCGTTACTTTTTGCGATAACGTAGTAACGTACAGTCGTTACTTTTTCAGATCAGTAATGGGTGACGTACATAGGTTACTTATTTCAAGTAACGGGTAACGCAGTTACATTACTCGTTGAATCTTCTCAAAACATGGGGGAAAAGGTACACTCAAGTTTGTTTTGTGTGTGTTCTATACTTCGTGTTACCTTAAGTCCCGACGCAGCCGACACTACAAGTTGATCTCACCAATCAGACAGAGTCAAAATGCCACCATACTGGTGCCCGCCATGTTCCTGGAGGTATTCTATCATCGCTGAACCAATCACAAGCATAAAAGACCCAGTGACTTTCGCTTTTGACGCTGCTTGATTAGTCCCAGCAGCTCGTAGCGTCGGTTGCCTCTGGACTTAAGCTGAAACAAAGTATAGGCGCCAAGTCATTACTTATTGCATGCACTCATTCCACCTACCTTCAAAATTTTGCCTTTCTTTCCTCACGCAAAAAAGTCCCACTTCAGCAAAAGCCCCGGCGCTGTCGCCCTTGTCCCAGTGTCAAAAAACGCTGTCGCACACAAAAAAAAAAAAAACCTGCTACCGTCAATCTATAAATAAAAAATGACGCAAAAGTAACGTGCATTACTTTTTATCGGTAACGGTAACGGCTTCCTTTTATTTTGAACTTCCGTAGATCAGTAACGCGTTCCTTTATTTTCAGAGTAAGGAGTAATGTATTCGGTTACTTTTTTTCGGTAACGCCTACAACGCTGGTCTCTGGGCTCGACAAAAACAAAGTACGCAAGGTCGCGTGGTGGAACTATGACGATTGTGCACGCAGACCGCCACAAAGTGTCCATTTAAGTAGCTGCAATGTCGAGAACAGTATGACATACTACTTTGTTCTATTTAACAACAATTCACCAACTAGCAAGGGTTAGGCTTACTTGCAAACTGAATTAGCTGGCATTTTGTCAGGAACAAACCTCAAGTGCCAAGTTATGCCGAAAATAATCACTTGGGTACGCGCTATTTTAAGTCAGACACGATCTGAGTACGAAGGTGCGTACACTCTAAAAAAAGGGGTGTAGTGGGTACACCCACAGGGGGTGTAAGTGCTGCCACATATACTACACCCATAAAGGTGTACAAGTACACCTCTAGACGAGGTGCACACATACACCCTTTTTAGGGTGCATATGTGCACCTTTTTAGACACCTTCAGCATTTGGGCGTGCACAGATACACCCCATATTGGGGTGTGTCACTACTCCTTGTTTACACCCTCTCTGTCGTTTCAGTGTACAGGTACACCCCAATTTAAGGTGTACAAGTATTCCCTTCTCTACACCCACGCATTTTTTCGGAGTAAACATCCACCCACCAAGAGGGTTTACTATTACACCGTTGTTTACACCCACCCCGCTCATAGGGAACAGAGATACACCCGCCAACAGGGTTTACTATTACACCGTTTTCTACAGCCACCCCGCTCATAGGGAACATAGATGCACCTCATTCAATGGTGTACCATTACACCTCTTTGTGCACCCACCTCAAGGAAACCTGTAAAAAATGTACGCACCCAGGTGGTTGCAAAAAGGCAGGTAAACAGACACAAGGGATTGTTTTCAACTCTCCTAGAAGTTTATTAGACAGCCTATTCCGTAAACAAGTACAAACGTGCAAGCAATCCGTGATATGTGAAGATGTACAACGAAGCTGTTACACAACTGAGAAGATTACTTAGCAAACAAGAACCGGGTTGATTCTTAGGTAGTGTCTATTCTCCCAGCAGCCGGCACAATTATTTACCCGAAATTCTGCCGGCAGTCGCCACTCATTAGTGATACAACCACTTCATCGAACGACGTTTCATCGACACGCGATGTTTCATAGACAGCTTAGATTAGCTTTCCTATATTAGCTTCTCTTTTTTTTTTTAAATGAGCCGCCCTACACTATATGCGCGAAGTGACATGTACGGGTGGCACAGGTGGGGTAATTGTTTTTTTTTAATGAGCCGCCGCCGACTGTCGCCACGAAGCGACGTGAACGGGTGGGCTGGGTCGGTGAGCACGCGCCTCAGAGACACACGCGCGACGGAATGTTCCTTCAGCGTACAGTTCACGTAACGAGTGACGATGAAACGTTAGCGTCGACGAAACGTGTCTACAAAACGTGTATCAACGAAAAGTTGTCCATGAAACGCGTTTTCACAAAACGCCGGGAGAATAAGAAAGTCAGTATTCTACCTGCAGTTATCACCTGATTGTAGGCGGCTAATGGCAGGCGACTGCCGATAGAATTTCGGGGAAATTGTTCTCCTGGCTGCTAGGAAATAGACACTGCCTAATTTTAGAGGTAACCCGGAACGGAAGGGTCAATTGCTGCAAAGGAGTAGGTAGCAGCGCACTTACGATGAAAATACCGGACTTAAAATATGTAATCCGAAATGTCGACACGGCTCACTGCAGAACAACCACACAAATACAAAAACGAAAAGAAAGGGGTCTTCGAAGATTCAACACAATGTGGCAGAAGCAGTAATTTGCCAAACCGAACACTAAAAGCATCACAGGAATTCATTAGCTTTTTTGAAGAAATCGCTTGTTGCCGATGTACGCGTAGGTCTTTTCAAACACTGGAAGCCTTGGTGCACTCGAATACGTTGTCGCGGACGAAATCTCCGGCAGCCCCACTGGTCGCAGCACAGCGCACAAGAAACTAGGCCGGGAATCAGACATTCCGGGATCGGAAAGAGCTACCTGCCATTAACCGCGCCCAGTCAGCGGAGTAAAGTGATAAAAAAGCCCCCGGTTCATTGGTCCGGCGACTGCGCAGCTTCTTCCACGCTTTCAGCTTAGGGAGAGAAAGAAACAAGGAGTATACGTGTCACAGTCGCCCCCGCCTGGAGGTTAGAGGCGCGATTCCCCCTTGACGGTTTGCCCGCCGGCCCTCTACAACAAATGTGGACAACATTTATTTTTGTTGAGGCCGGTCAGCCCGCGCGGTTGGCGCGTGTGCCCAAGTCGGGGAAGAACGGAATGAGCTCAGGCGGACACATAGAGTTTGAACAATGAACAATATATTTACTTAAAAACAAAATAGAAATTTAAATTCCAAGGTTTGGCACAAAGGCAAACAACCCACAACAAAAAGAAACCCCAAAGCTCCACACGGAGATTCAACCAAAAGAAACAACAAGGAAAACGGTTGGCACGCTACAGCAATACAAAATAAAGACAATGAAATCAAGCAACAAAACCACGGACGGAGAGCAAGTAAAAATAAAACCTCCACAAAAGTAAAGTCCGAAGTGTACGGACGGGTCTCACTCAAATTTGGTGTCGAAGGGGATCGTCGGGCTCTCGGCGGTGGTGAGCTGGCAGGAAGATGGCGGCGGTGACGATGAAGAAGACTCACTCATCTTGCCTCCTTGAAGACCCAAAAAGCTCTCTCCCGAAACTATGCGCTCCCCACGAAAACCGTCCCAACCGTCCCTCTCCACGGCGACGTATTTCCCGCCTTTGTCGGTGCCGAAGGCACCCGCGAGGGAAAAAAAAGAAGAAACAAACAAAACCGGCTTTGGTTTTCCCGTTTGTGGCCGCCGCAACGCGAGGCGGCCCACCGAAAAGGCAAAATATCGAAGGGGCACGGCGAGCAGCACAAAAACACAAAGAAAAAGATCGCGGGAAAGTCGGCCGGCGCCAGAGTTTGTGACAATACGAAAATAGCAGCTCCTTCAAGGCCAAAAGAGGCTGTCCTCGCAAAGGCTTATCTTCAGGGTTATCCCAACAATGAACCCAACGAGAGGTTTGTCCCTTATATCCTCTTGAAAATTCGACCCAAAGTTAATAGTGCAGTGGATGCTACCCGTGGCCTTGGCCTTCAGGCAGGTGCCGTGCTCTGCCTTATCTCTAGCTTGGAGACTGTAGTCACGTGATCCTACCCGGAGACCCGATTGGCCTAAAACAAGCATAGCGTCCACTCTACTGTCAATACCGAGTGAACAGGACAGCTCCATACTTTCTAAGAAACTGCCCGACCCAAAAGTGACCCCCAAGGGGGAATCCAAGCACAAGGTGATCGGGGTGCGTGGCTAGCGTGGCGGTGCACTAATACACCTAGAGGTTTTAAGGGAGAGGAGAATGCTCATTTTTGGTGTACAAGTACACTGGCTGGGCAACGGAGGGTGCATCTTTCAGAAAAAGGGTGCATGTGCACCAGATACACCCGAATACACCCTTTTTTTTCTTAGAGTGTACAGATTAGAGTGGACAATTCGGATCATCCTTTTCTGCATGATTATTCACCTGCATCACGGCGCTGAATAAAAGCAATATTTGCCAGGAAAACAAGGGTTGCTATTGCCACTCTAGAGTACCAAGGAAGAAAGTTATAAGCCTTCAAAAAGAAGCGAAACGGCATTCCTGGTCTTGTTGCACATTAAAGGCGGGCGCTTCTTTGCAGATTGTCGGCAACTACACCTGCCTTTTGTTGTCATGGGGCGAGGACAAAAGACAGAGAGCGTTGCAGAAAATTAACGCTTTTGTCACCTTCTCGTAGCTCATACTGCGAATTCGGCCGTTTAAACACGTGGCTCCAATCGAGCCGTTGGAAACACTACGAATTATAGGTACACTAGAAAAGTATACGTCGCTGCCTGACCGCAGTTCCCTTCCGAATTTTACGAAACCATTTCATTGTCCATTGGTTAAAATACAATAGAACTGGGTCTGCTTCCTCTGTCCTTGTCTGGATTTGTTTTGAGTGCACGTATCTTTCTTTTTTTGTCTCGGTGCTGTTGAAAATTGTGTTTTCTTATTCAACGTTAGATGAGGGTAATATGCAAAGTGTCGAACCGAAATTTTTATCGGTTCGGTTTGGGTTCACGGCTTACGGTTCAGATCCGGTTCAGTTCCGGGAAGCAAAAATAACGGTTTCAAACGGGTTCGAACCGGTTCGGACCGGTTTGAACCGTTCAATCGAGAATTATCTTTTTAGTTGTTTCGGCAAGAGACATTATTTCAACCATAAAACGAGAAACTTCATAGGCATTCACGACAAACATTTGTCGTGAATGCCTAGTCGACGAGTGAGCGCATTTTATTGCTTCAACTATGTGCTATCGAAAACAGCCGAAGGTTGTCGGCCTCTGTCAGCAATAAAAGATATCAGACCATTCTCTGTATGAAGTAGGCCGGCAACCGCTTTACGTTTGCACGTACCGGGTAGAGACAAATACAAAAAAAAAACACGACTACGCAGTTCGAACGTATCTTTCATTCATTCTACCAACTAGCCCAAGCTTCAGTCTTAGCAACCTTCATACCCACATTTCAACGCATACAAATATGGTGGTAGCCTTTGTAGCAATAGCGGAGCGAAATATGTAAATAGGTTAAATTTCTTGTATTGGCATGGGAATACAATCGGTTGGAAGTTTTCGCCAATCCTTGTCATGTGTATGGGTGTGTTGTTTTTAGGGTCATGTGCTACTTAAATAGTTTTCAGTATGAACCAACTTGCCTAACAGAGAGTCGTCATTCAATCGTTCATTCGCGCAAACTGCATCCGACTTTGACACGTTACTTGATACTAACACGATGCATAAATGCAAACCTCAAGCTCAGACATTGTGCCACCGGAGCGCGTGCAGGAGTGTGGCGCCTTCGCCTACAGGCAGCGAAAGTGACCAAGGCTTTCGGTGGCCAAAGCGCTGGCTCTAGCGCATGTGAAAGCCGCTGCGCAGCGGGCCTCGGTAGCCGGTAGTAGTGCTGAAGTTGCGATCGACTATCGTATCTAGTGTCCGACGCTCCGGAATAAGTGCTGCTGCCGCAAACATATTCTAGCGTCGTGTTACTGCTCAATCACAAACGCGACGTAGGTAGACAATGGAAAGGTTTTGAAAAAGTTCGTAAGTGCATTTGAACCCCTGTCTTAGTATTTTGTTTTAAATTACGCAAAAACAAAGAACAATTTTCTTTCGGATTACCAAAATGTTCGTAATTTTTGCGTAATTTGTATTTACGAAGATTTATATATAAGAGAGATTTGAGGATTGGGTTTGTTTTATGTCGCAGTATTATGATTATTTACAATTCTTAGTTATTATTTAGCTTTTAGTTGACTACATTTTCTGATATTGAAAAATCCAGGCTCTCTAACCTTTTCGAAAATATATGGCTGCGCCTCCGTCTGCTTGAAACATTATAACTTTTCGATGTATGACACGTGAGATTATTCAGGAATCGAATATGATTTCAAGTTGGTTCAACGATTTGTTACTTCAGAACGCGGAAAAGACAAAAAAAAAGGAATACAAAGTAGAATGAGGCCTTCTTTTTATTTCGTCTTTTTTTCTTGTGCATTCAAAACTCCTAATTACAATAAATAACGAATTAAGCCGCTTCCAGGGTATAAAGAACGTTCGAGTCGGTAGGAGCGTAAATGGAATGAGACGCACAACTGCGCTAAGGAAAGTGCAGCGTTGGATAGCTAAAAGTTCTCCTGGGATTTAAAAAACAAAAACAAAAACGATCACTGGCTCGCTTCCATGATCGCCCCGGAGACGGTCACCCCTCTCGTTGGATGCCGACCGACTCCCGACCTGTTGACGGTTTCAAACTTCTAATTTTGCCTTGTTTTTTTTGTTTTTTTGCCAAGACATCGGAGAGGCTTCGGGCAGAAGAGGCACTAATCTCGTTAATGCGATCTGACCATCAAAGACAATGGACACACTCAAGAACTCACTCAAGACCGAACGATTCTCTGAGCGTTACTTCTCGACGTTTTGCGGGCCTCTAACCTTCGAGACCGTCCTGTAACCTAGTTGTCGTTATCGGTCAATATATATATAGGTTTTGTGGAAATTGACTGGTCGTTTGTTACATCCGAGAGTCAAGTGAAAAAGAAAAAAGAAGAAAAAAGATCAGGGTGAGGAAACCGATTCACGGCTCCATGTTTTCTCGGTTTCTTCAGGATCTCAGTTTACAACAGTGGCGATGGGTCAAAACGATGATGACACCCGCAGCCAGGGGGATTCCTTGGTCATCCTAAGAACTGACCGTGCGACTTCCAATTCAAAAATGAATCACAAACTTCCGGAGTTCCAAGGAAACAAGGACAAGTGGAGCAAGTACCTTCTCATGATAGAGGCATACTTGGAAGGCAAACGTGTAACGGACGAGGCTAAGTGACGCGCGTTCCTCGTCGCGGCGCTGGGAACCAAAACGGTTCGAGTACTCTGCGGAAGAGTAGCTCCACGAAAGCCTAACGCAGTAACGTTTGCTGAAGTGCTAGCAGCGCTATATGCGTACTACGATCGCAAGCAATTGAAATACCAGAGAGCTTTGCGTTTTTCAATTCCTGCCAGAAAGAGAGAGTCTGTTCCAAACATTTTCGTGGATATTCGCAGGATAGAAAAAAACTGATATTTCTCAACTATGGTGTACAAAATGATGCGTGCTTGGGTAGTCTGCGGCGTGCGGTCACAAAATATCTCGGGGAAATTGCTACACACAAACATTATCATTAGCAGATGCAGAAGTGCTAGCCGTCGCGGCTGATGCTGCCAAAATGGAAGAGAAAAAATGTCTCGAGTAGAGCCTTCGAAATTCCTCAATGTGACAACTTAAACAAAGTGTTTAGGAACTTGCTGTTCACAACAAGAACGCACGAGTGTCTGTGAGCACTGTGGGAGCCAGTAAAGGGGGGGGGGGGCACGAAAGCAAACAAATGTCGCTACAAGGAAACGAAGTGTTTGCACTTTGATAACTCGTGTCACTCGGCTAGGATCTGCAGAAATTGTAGACAAAGCAGTTCACATTTGAAACTACACGAGGAAGTTAACGCACTTGAAGCTGCTGGAAGCTTGTCGTAAGAAGCAGAAACCGAGGAGGTTCAGATATGGAGCATGAAGCAAATAAACTGCGTGTAAAGTTTCTGCAGTTGAGGGCATGTTTACCTTGGGTGGAGTTCCAAATGATAGAATTAGACACTAGATCACTCGACTGCTTTTCTTGGGATGCCTAGGCCAAGCAACACGATTGCTGGCCACAACTTTAAGCGTTACACGTGGAACTGTTTTGCTACCTAAAGATAATACCACTGCTGGGTGAGGTACACAGGCAGTTCTTATATCGAGACACTCCCGTAGAGTCAGGTTTAAGAGTGTTAAACTGTTGCGAACCTTGTTTGTTTTAACGCGATCTAATCTTGAAATTAAACCGGCGGGCAGCCCCGTGTTGAGTCTTACAGGCAACATCAGACTTCCAATATGCGACACAGTCAAGATTGAACATCTAGAGGCGACCCTTGTCGACTTTTAAGGCCTTTTACACCGGGACTTGGAGTGACCAAGGCACCACCTGGTACACTTCAGCTTAAAGAAGGTGCCAAGCCCAATGTTTGTAAAGCAAGAACCCTTCTTTACGCTCTGTGAGCTAACGTTTCAGCAGAACTTGATCGTTTGTGAGAAGTCGGAGTGATCTTGCTAGTCACGCACTCGCACTAGGGTGAAGCGATCATTCACGTACCTAATAAAAACAGCTCAGTGCCAATCTGCGGGGACTTGAAGGCGAACCTCTACCCTGCATGTGAACTGGAGCAGTACTCTCTACCATAAATTGATGATCTCTTTGCATGCCGGAACTGTGGCAACTCCTTCAGCGCCTTTTATCTACGCGAGGCGTACAGTCGGGTATGCCGGGACAAAGAGTCGAGGAAGATGACGGCGACCAACACCCACCGTTTACGCTTCTGCTACAATCATTTGCCTTTTGAAATATCTTCCGCACCGGCATTATTTCAACGAACGACGGAGATCATGCCGCGAGAGCTACATGACGTGCAGGCATACCTGGAAGACGTAATATTGTAGCCACGAGTAAATGGCGATACCTCCCATTCAGAGCGCTGCTGCAACGTTTCAGGGAGCACGAAGTGATACTCCAAAATGATAAGTGCAGGTTCAAGGAACCTGCGGTTTCGTACGTCGGACATCGGATTGACGGCAAGAGCCTGCATTCACCAAAAACAAAGGTTTAAGCCATCATGCAAGCACCTCGGAATACACACATCGGCCAACTTCAATAGATTATGATGCTGACTTTTTACGCCCGCTTTTTTCCCAACATGTCGAGCTTGTTAAGCGACATGTAGAAGTTGCTAAATATGAGCTGGATGACCTGGGGACAAGCACAGGATTCCGCTTTTCAAAAAGCAAAATACTCCCTCAGTTCGGCGAAAGTTCTCACGTAGGTTGATTAAACAACAGAACTACTGCGCGGATGAAACGCGTCAGCATATGTCATTGTAGCTGAACTGTTTCACCGGGAAGGCAGGAAAGAGAAGCGAATAGGGGTTCGATCTAGAACACTGACAGTGGTATAAAAAAAAATATCATCATTTAGACCGCAAAGCTCTCGCTTTAATCTTCGGCGTAAAAAACGTTCTGAGACCACCTGCTCGCACAAGAATTCAATCTTGTCACGGATCACAAGCCGCTTCTGGGGTTGTTGAGTACCGATTGTCAAACTCCCGCTATGGCAGCGGCACGAATTCAACGATCACTCTGTTCTTGGGAAGCTACCGCTACAATCTGGAATGCAAAACTGGCAAAGACATGCTGAATGCAGATGCCCCAAGCACTCGAGAATTACCCGCTGTAGCTGCAGTGGCAACAGAAACAGCTGCAAAAGGTCAACTTCCAGGATATTTACTTTTTCTGGAACACTTGAACGAAGGCGTCATGACAGCTAGGAAGTTGAAACATATATAAGAGCTGCGGATTCAGTGTTGGCGCAGGTTCACAGAAATGTCTTAAATGGCTGGTCCAGAAGAGAGAAACATCTGCATTTGAGTCTGAAACCGTTTTAGGGAAAGAAACCAATGTTTTCGGTGGCACACGAGCTGGTGCACTGGGGGCACCGGGACATTGCGCACGGGGATGCTACGAAGCGTCACCTACAGCTTCTTCACGATACTCATCAGAGCGCGTTGGCTATAAAAACTATAGCAAGGTCAAGATTTTTGTGGCCTCGACTGGGCAAGGAATTCGAACGAACGTCAGCGCCCTGCGATACCTTTGTCCAAGTGCTGTCCATGCCAACGTCAAAGGTACAAGTAAATTGGCCGGCAACACAAGAAGGATCGTCTTTGTTACAGAGTAATTCATCAGGGCCGTTTAAATACAAAATGATCTTGGTAGTGGTCGACGCTCACAATAAATGAATTACAGCCGTTCCGATGAAACAGACAACCAGCGCATCCACCGTGTAGTGCTTGCGTGAAGTAGCTAGCCGATTTGAGACAGCTCGTTGTTTTGGTAACGAACAATTGCACACTATTCACAAGTGGCGATATTGCCCAATTTACGTCAAGAAACATAATAACACACATTCTGGTAGCGCCATTTCACCCTTATTTAAAACACTTGGCGGAACTCATGCTAAAAATGATTAGAGATGGGTTAAAGATAATTGCGAGCGACGACGTTGCTACCAGCCTGGCAAGGAAAATGTTGCTAAGGCATACAATACGCTCTCGCCTTGAAGCATGTTTTTTATCACACCCAACAACACCTTCACACAAAAACAGACAACTGAAAAATCTAACCTGGAGGCTCGGTGTATGTCACGAACTACCGTATAAGAGAAACGTGAATACCGGGAGAAGTCGTGGCGACAGCGGCGGCAATCATGGTTACTAGAGCAAATAAATGAGCAGCGCTTAGAGTACCGGCACTCCGTTCCCCGACATTGTTGTGGGTGCCGCCATTTTGGTTCATATGCAGAGCAGATGCAACTGCCAACTGTCATTAAATTCGGTGTTGGGAAGGTAATGTAATATTGCTTTGCACTGTCAAGAACTGTTTAAACATTTTTGGAAGGCCGAAAAGCGTTGCTTGTGAATTCAGAAAAAGGTTCAGATAAGTGGTAACCATGCTTTTAAGACACAATATGGCCAAGTGTCGTTACTTTAAAGCCTTGCTTATTTAGTGGCACTAATGGCGACCATTAACACTCCAAGCAAGGTGATACAACGCCATGGCGACGTTCTCGGCATGGCGTTTTACTGACTGAGTAACGTGCCCTGACCCAGTCAATATATTTATGTTTTGTCGCAATTGACTGGCCTCTCGTGACAACCGAGATGTATGTAAAATACCAAGAAGTTCAGAGTTTTCGGAAACAGATTTACCACTCCTGATTTTCTCGCCTTCTCCGGGTTCAGAAGTTATATAACACTTCTTATCGGACTTTTTGAAGATTACTTGTCATAAATTACCGTATCGTTAAACGCTCATATATCTAAGATATTTAAAAAAAAGAAATCACTTGGTTGAAATTCCCATACTAGAACAGTGAAATCCCAAACTTCCAGGATTTGTTTAAGGTCATTTTCACAATGGAAGACAGAGGATGGACACAGCACAATCGCTGCAGTACTCGTTCAATTACACCGTCAGTAAATGACTCTGCGGTTAGCTAGAACATCTCTGCTTAAACACATATTATAATGTACCTAAACTCTGAGGAATTTTTAAATAACTTTCAACCAAATACGACACAGTGAAAAGGAATGTACGCTCACGTAGTTTTTTTGTTTTGTTTAACGGAGCTAGTTCAACGTTATAGGGCGTATATTTTTCACTACACTAAAATTAAGCTCATGCACCTAAAGACCAAACCAGGCCCCGTGTGTGCGAACTACTCTCAATTAAACGGTCAGCGCGTGCGAGATTCTGGCGCAAGCACAAAGCTGCCGTCGGCAGCTCTGCAAGCCACAAACACTTGCCAATCACTTTGCGAACGTAGTTTCATTGCTCAAAAAAGCGCCTGCTATAATTCACCACTCACAAAGCTCTATGGCTCGTGCGAAGTGACACGTCAATAAGTGTCTGCGCTACACCACACAGAATAGGAAAATATAAGGCCGTGAGCAGCCTTCTGTATTAACGTCATCACGCTCGGATTTCGCCAACTCAGCATTATGGAGTGATCCTGATGAAGAGGACTTTTCGATACATTAATTGAAATGACGCCAAGCCGAACGCTGACAAACTACTCGCGTGCAATCTGTCCGCGTTCAATCTCGCTGGGAAGGCGACGAGGTTCTATATTTCGTATCACCTTAAGTTCAAACTCAGTAAAAGCTACGAGCATGCCAATCGGACGTCAAAAGCAAACCATCGTTCTTTTGGTCATACTTCTATAGGTGTTTTACTCATCGCTAAACTAATCATAAACAAAAAACCCAGTTCCTTGAGCGTTTGACGCTTCCTGATTGGTTTCATTAGCTCGTAGCGTTGGCTGCGTAAGGAGTTAGGCTTAAGCAAAGTGGAGTGCGTGGATTTTGATTATTAAGGGTGGAATTAATTTGCGGCGCTTTTAACGCGAAGTCGACGGTGGCGCTTTTTCATCTCCCCCCAAACATGATCGATTTTCACTCGCACGGATTTCACATCAAGAGGATGAATGCAGAAAGCAGAATGTAACGCCTAGTTTAGTGCCCCAAATGAATGCTTAGGAGCCATTTTGGTAACAGACTTTCGGAAGAAAAGTGACCGAGTATGCGAACGCATTGAAGCTCGGTGCAAGTAAAATCTGACACTGCGGAGCCAAGTCATCTTGGTTTCAAAACCCTGCCCTACCGGCTTTGATCTGGGTGAACATCGTATTGGCGTGCGCTCGTGCATCACTGAGGCGTAATGCGTGTCGTTGACACCGGGCAAGCAGTGGTGCAGCACTGACTAAATGGCTCGTCTCCATCAATGACTCCAGACGCCGAGTGGGGTTGACTTATTCGCGCTGTGTAACAGACACGCAACAGAATTATACGACCGCATTCCGATACTAAATTTAAAAAAAAAGTGGCAATGGGCATTCACTTTTTCACGCTTACAGCGCTGCCTATGTGCATATGAGGCTCTGCACTTCGGTGGGAGCATAGACTAAACACGCGCAGAACTCTTTTCGGAAATTCTGCATTTGTTAATCTGGATTCCTAGATTCGCAAACAACAATGACGTGGGGCCAAAGTTTACGGTGTGTGTAAATTGGACGCTCGCGACGACAACGACAGGCTCTTGTCGCCGAAGAGCAATAGGCGCGCTCCGCCAAACTTTCGGGTCTATCTTTCTGTGTTTGACTAGTCTTTACTCACTGCGGTTGTTGTTTTTTGCGAGTTATGACGAAGGAACCGCACGATTACACCCAATCATATCAGAGAACCAAAACAACGGGCCAAGGAGAAATGAACCCTTCCAACAGCACCAAAACCAATAAAAGCCCGTGCCCCCTACTTTTCTTGAGCTCCGCCAACCCTACAAGCTAATGGTGGCTTCGAGAAACGGAAAAAGTGTAGCGTCAAGGAATTCACCATTTTTTCGGCGTGTGTGCTATAATCGGTCAAATTAATAAACGGTAGTAAATGCACCGTGGCTTCGCAATTTTAGTAAGTGCATATGTACCAGCCTTGATTTGGCTCGGACGTATGGTGAAACTTAGTATGTACAGCATTCCGACATAATCACAACTAGATCAAGCAGACTAGTCAGTTTAGACACAAGTGCTGTGTGAGCGTTCGGCTAAGCCTCGTATCCTGTCGATGCGTCAAAGCGCTGTTGGCCTCAGACTCGGACCAAATAACCGAACTGACGACATTCGAGTGTGATGACGACACGTGAAGGTACAGAAGGTTGTTCCCGGGCTCTGAATATTCAGGGGGTGCTAACTGAACACGTTAAAGAATACATCACGTTTTTTTATATATATTATCTCTCCCCGCCCCCATCGTTTGCTCCCCTGTTTTTTTTTTTTTTTTTTTTCTTGAAATATTTGACAAATATTGTCGTCCGGCTTACTCAAGGGTGGGCCACACCATCTCATCTCTTGTTGTCCCGAGGTCTTACGCTTTGCAGCGCCAAAGACGCCAAAAAGTAGTACCAGTGGCACGGCTCTCATCTTGTGGCAAAACGGGTGCTCAATGAGCGTGTTCCACTTGATCAGCGTGCCTACTACAAATCGCGGATGTGAGCGTTCCTTGGCGGATATAATGTAACTTTTTGTTGGCGGTTAATGGATGGCTTTTGTTGGCTACAGAAAATAGAGAACGGATTGCCCCTTTTGGAAAAAAAATATGAACTATCTGTTTGCTTACAGTGGTCTGTTTCAACAAATCGATCGTCCGTGAATTTCTCTGCGTACTTGATTTTTGGGGCGATCATTATTCAACCTTAATGATGGGAGGCGACAAGCGTAGCAGGACATCAAACACAAAAACGGGCAAGTGCGTAGCTGCGCTTTCGAGTATTCTTCTGTACTTTTAATATATTGATTCGTTATGGACGAGTCCATAAATATTATGTTATTCACGGCGAAGATGTACGAACGAAGAGTGAACATTTTAGGATCTCGTTCTGGCGTGTGAAATGCGGAATGATTTTGGCAAAGTCGAGGACGGACATATTACATATTATTTATCTTTAAAATGTTATTGCCGCTCTCCAGGTCATATGCATTTCCAATGGCTCATAGCGTCTAAAAGGACGTCACAGGTTCCTAGACCACATGCATTTCCAACGGCAACTTTTTACACCTACAACTCACCAACCTCCCGACAAATTTAATTCTGGATGTTTTTTTTTTTAGATTCACAAATCTCTGTTACACGATATTAGAGCGCAGCTCTTAAGGAGGAGGGGGGAGGGTAGGCCCCTCTTTCTGCTCCTCCCCCTCCACTCCTCCTCCCCTCCTCCTCCCGTTCTCCTTCCTTCCTGCTCATCTGTACCTTTCCGTCTTCCTCTTCCATACCCTCCGTTCCCTGCTCCTTCGTACCCTCCCATTCTCCTCCTCCTCCGTACCCTCCCCTCCCCCTCCCCCATAGCCTTTCCTCCTCCCACAGTTTCCCCACTAAATTTAGCTGAAAAATGGATGCCACGTGACCTTAGCAGCCATTAAATTCCCCGATAAGTTTAGCGGGGAATTGAATTGCTGTTGAGGTCACGTAACGTCAATTTTCCAGCTGAATCTAGCGGAGAAACTAAATTCGTTCATTGGTGACGTGACACAAAGTCATGTGACGTCATTTTCCCCTTAAATATAGAGGGCAAACTTAATCGGTATTGAGGTCACGTGACGTCAATATTCCCGCTAAATCTAGCGGATAAACTTCTGTTGTTTATAGGTGACGTCACAGCAAGTCTTGTGACGTAAATTTCCCCGCTAAATATAGAGGGGAAACTGAATTGCTGTTGAGGTCACGTGACGTAAATTTGACCGCTAAATTTGGCGGGGAATCGAATTGCTGTTGAAGCCACGTGACGTTAATCTCCCCGCCACATCTAGCGGAGAAACTAAATTTGTTTATAGGTGACGAGACACCAAGTCATGTGACGTCATTATCACCGCTAAATTTAGCGGGGAAACTGAATTGGTGTTGAGGTAACGTTGCGTCAAATTTCTCGCTTAATCTAGTGGAACCAATGAATTTGTTCAAACGTGATGTGACACCAAGTGATGCGACGTCATTGTTCCCGCTAAATATAGCGGGGAATTAAATGGTTTCGAGAAGACGTGGCGTCAGTTTTCCCGCTAAATTTAGGGCGCCTACGCCGACGGCGACGCCAACTGAGGCGCAGAAGCCGCGAAACCCAGAAACGGGCGCCTAAGAGCTGCGCTGTAAAACCCATTTGAAACTTTCCGCCACATTTCCCGGTTCTGACGCTGGATTTTTAGTGCGCAGATCTTAGGCACCAGTTTCCGGGTTGAGCGGCGTCGGCGTTGCCGTCGGCGTCGGCGTAACCGCGCGCGTTGCACTATGTGACGTCACAGTTTCCCCGATACACTTAGCGGGGAAACTGAATTGAGGTCACGTGACTTCAATTTACCCGCTAAATTTGCAAGAGAAACATAACCCGCTATCTTTAGCCGGAAAACATTTCTCAGTAAACTTTTTTCTAAATTTTCAGCTAAATACAGCGGGAAACTGTCCGCTAAATTTCCCCGCAACGTTTAACAAAGAAATTTTCGCAATTTTTTTTTTTTTACATTTGCGAGAACATTTTTGCTAAATTTAGCTGGAAATTCAACGAAAATATCCCGCTAAATCGGTGGGGACGAGAAGAGAAGGAGGGGAGTACCCTTCTCTCCTCCTCCTCCTCAACTGCTGTGCTCTAATTTCGCATTACAGAGAATTGTATACGTCTTACATTTTTAGAGCGCAGCTCTTAGGTGCCCGTATCTGGCTTGAGTGGCGTCGCCGCCGCCGTCGGCGTAACCGCGCGTTGCATTACGGGACGCTTCCCATAATGACGTCACACGTGACGTCACGTGTGACGTCATGAGAGTCACGAGTGACGTCACTCGTGACGTCACGCGTGTTGCATTATGGGTAAATTTGCCAGCTAAATTTAGCGGGAAATTATCTGCTAATTTAGCGGAAAAACGTTCCCGCTAAATTTAGCGGGAAACTTTTCCCGCTAAATCTAGTGGAAAATTTTTTCCGCGAAATTTAGTGGAAACGTTTTGCCGCTAAATTTAGCAGAAAAGATTTCCCGCTACATATAGCGGAAAAAAAGGCACGCTAAGTGTTAGCAAGAAAGTTCCCCACTGAATTTAGCGAAAAAAAAGCTTCCCCGCTATATTTTGCGAAAAACGTTCCCCACTACATTCACCGAAAAAAACATTCCCGCTAGCGGAAAAAATTCCCCGCTAAATTTAGCGGAAAACATTTTCCTCTAAATTTAGCAGAAAAATTTGCTCGCTAAATGCAGCGGAAAATTTCACCGCTAAATTTAGCCGAAACATTTTCACGCGAAATTTAGAAGAACATTTAGCGAAACGTTATTGCTAAATGGCTGGGGAGAAGGAGAGGGGGAGGGGATGGTACGGATGAGGAGCCGGATTATTCATCCCTGTAACGCCGGATTAGAGCTGCGCTCTAATCCGGCGTTACAGGGGATTGTAAACGTCTTTAATTTTTTGTATGTGAGCTTAAATTACTTCAGCACGCCACGTTTTAATTTTTTAAATTTATGAGCACTTTTGAAAAAATAATCATTGACAATTTTTGAATACACGTAGCGGAAGATAATTTCGTTTTGTTTTCATATCCAACAGAATCTTGTTTCACTCATTTTTTACCGACGTGGGGTCACCAAGATTGCATCTCGTGAAAGCTTTCCAGCAGTGATTTTCCTATCCGTTTAGTTGCGCTATCTGTGTTCAACAGTTTTACATGAAATTTTATTTTGTTTTAGTTCGCAGAAATGAAATACCTTCCTGCCCGTCTCTTTATTTATAAAAAGTTAAGAAGCGCAAACGAGACCATAACAAGCAGAAAACACGATCGACATGGAAAGGACCTGATTTTTAACTAATTTATTGAAGACCAAGAAAACACGGAACTATACACTCACTGCCTATAGTTGCCAATTCCCACTGGCTACTTTACAAAAAATATATATATATATATATGTATATATATAGTATATAAGAAAGCGATTCTTTTCAAGTAAACACACAACATTCATTATCGAGAAATTACCTCCCTTGTTTTTATAAAAAAAAAAAATCCAGCAACAAGCTCCATGTATCTATTTTATAATTCGCTTCCCTTAAACCAGTCGTAGATTCTAAGAAAAGTTCGCATCCACAGTTACTCCTGTGTTCTAACGTTGCCCTCCTCAGTTGTTGCGTAAAAATATATTGATTTTCTTGGTCTGTCATCTAATGAGTGGCCTGTCTGAAATACGTATACCCGCCCACATCTAAAAGGTATCTCGTAGATAACTTAAGATGCACAGTCAGTGTATGCGCTTTGTTCTGTCTTGTCATCATCGAACAGTTCCGAACCAACTTAAAGGGAGTAGAAAGGAAAATAATAACGTCGTTTCTACATGCGTTTTTTTTTTTTTAATGTTATTTGGAACTCTAAGCATAGGTGGCAAGGCATGCACCCATATTTTTTTATCATATAGCGCTTGTGGAGGCATTGAAATGGTACAAAGGCGTCTGATACGCATAGTCTACGATAGGCATTTTAACAGGAGACTCTATTTCGAGTATACTTTTCTTGTTAAAGTTTTAAACCTCAGAACCCTTATTCAACGCATTTATTGCCGAGATGTGGTGTTTTTACAGAAACTCATCCAAGGTCGTTTCGATGTTCCTCATCTTTTTAGTAGTACAAGCTTACGTGTGACAGCTAAACACACGCGAGTCTGCGATACGTGTTATCCTGTAAAGTAGATTGAAGGCTCACCAATGCATAGAATTCAACTTTTTTGTAATAGCCTTGTAAGCATGATCTCTTTTCCATGCCTTATTTTACTTTGAATACCGAGTTGTGTCTGTAATTTATTTTATTATGGCTGAAGTGTCACTCCTGTATTACACGTCTTTGCATGTTTTACTCATTAGTGACTTTTATGTGCACCAATAAGAGAGCCTTCGCGGTGTTTTGCGCACGTAATAAATGCCAATACCAACATTCTGTCCGGTTTTCCTTGATGACTTTTGTAGCGTAAGCTACACTGGCCGAGGTTGAGCAGTTTCGCGTGGCTCCTGAAAAGCCGTGCTGCGCATGCGTGAGGAACAGTGACGTCACACAGCGCACAGCTGGCGCAAAAAAGTCAAATAAGCCTCCGTCAGGATTGTGGGCACCTCGGCCGGGATTCGAACCCGCTACATGAGGATCCGTAGGCCAGTGCTCTCGCCTCGGAGCCACGGAGGCGGCTGCACAGCTGGCGCTCCGGAGCCGCCGCCGCCGCGCGTTCCGCCGCCACCGCGCGCGCCTCGGCGGTCTGCGCATTCCAGAGGAGTGACGTCATAGCCGCGGCGGACGCACTGGCGCCGCCACGTGCCCAGCTGTGCGCCTCCATTGCGCAGAAGCCAAGTTTGATGCTGCACCGGAGCAGCTTGATAGCGCCTCTCATTTTGTGCGCATGCGCAGAGGTATCAGTGGGGGTATACATATAGCGGGGCGTTTGCCAGTGTGGTATAGCCATGGAGAAGGAGAGCGAAATTGCTGCTGAGCGGCGCAGAAGAGCGGAGAAGCTTAACTCATCGGATCCCGAAGTAGTCACATCATGCATATACCGTGTGTGTGTCATTGAAGCAGCAGTAAGCATGATAATCAAGCTAATCCTAGACAACCAGGAAAGCTATGAATAACCAGCTGAACCTAAGCTTACGCTATTTGTTAGTACGTGCGTTTGATCTCTTTAGGTAAGCTTTTACAGACACTAAAAATCCGTAAGTCAGGCAACCCAGTATTCTTTAATGGTTCTACTTGCCCGTCAAAAACAATTAACATTTCTTTATGTTTTTTCCATCGGAGCATGGAGGCATCTCATAGTAATTCCCCTTTTAATTAGTATGGATTGAGCATTTCGAAAGGTCGCAAGCTTTTTTTTATTTTTGAAGGGCGGTATAAGCACCCCACAAATATGACGGCTAGAAGCACCCAGCGATCGGTCTACGGATTAAATTAATTTATCATTCGGGATTTCCCAACTAAAACTTAAGTACACCTGAAGCTTTTGGGAAGGTCCTAAGAATATTTCCAAAAACATCAACTAAACCTAGTTTAATTTTTAAACACACATAAAAATTATCTACATATCATAACGCCTTTACCATATGTAGCTGATCTAGGCTCCCAGATATGCAGTGATCTAAAGATGCTTTAAAGTATTAAACAAAACGGGGGTGACCGAAGCATTTGTAAAAACCAAATATCAGATGATAATACCGGTCAACGAAGCTGAAGGCAGCAAAGGCCGGTAAATTTGGAAAAAGCTATGTTGATAACGTCTAGATACACGCGTAATTTTTTAATGCCACATCCCCTGACAAAGCGATCTTGTACTTCACGGCGTTAAGTGAACCCTCGTGTGGAACAAAATGGCACAGGTCTTCAACATCAACTGAGAAGGCTGAAGTCGCATTCTCGACCCCTCTCTCCATGCCTTGAACAACGTCATCGGAGCTTTGTACAAGCATAGGATCGTCTGTCGCAAGCGTGCTTAAGTGACGGTATAGAAATAGGACTACCTGAACGTGTCGTGTATTCCTCTCACAATAGATCTTAAAGGGAAGTCAGGCGCTTTCAAAAATAAACTTTCCGCGTTGCTTACCGCCATTCACAACTCTCCAAGTTTATATAGTTTAACGTCTTCAGTGTCGCCGATTTTTGTTTTCGCTTGTTTTGCAGTCTTGAAATTACTTTCAATAGCGATTAGCGTCTTCTCTGGAACATATACCATACGGCATCCAAACAAACGCGCCTTTACACCACGGGTTCTTCAGCAATATCAAAAACCTCAAAGGCTTGATATTGTTTAACCATATCGTTTTTTTTTTTTTTCGAAAGTGCGAGAAGTAATTTAAACAGGATATCTATCATGTTCAAACAAAAGCATAGTTACAAATTTGGAAACGAAACATTAAAATGGTATGAACATAGTGTTTATCTTTTAATTTAATTACTGGCTTCCTTATTTGTGCAGCTTATATTTGCTGAGTTATTAAGAACATTGTGCGAATTTGTTGAGTTTCCTTTTCTTAGGAGGCATATAATTTCTACATGTAAGTTGAAACTAGAAACCAATCAATAAATGGATGAAAACATTCTTGAAGTAATATTTGCACCGCAGTAATTGTGATAATTTGATTGCTTTGACAGTGCCAGGAAAGGCACTTTTGGCGCGGAGTTTGGTTTAATATTGCGAAAGTTGACGAACAACAAGCCGAACACCCTTAATTATCTTGTTCTGTTTCTTGCACTCTCTACGCTGCGACATTTTTGCTAGGCTGTTAGTCCTCCATTTAGTTGTTTAGGTATTTATATCGGTATGTAAACTATATTTTGCAAGCAGCTACATGGTGACGAACCAGAGTCAGTGCATTTTTTTGCTCATTGTGTCCATGTGCTTTGTTGACTAGATTTATTTATCGGCACCAACGTTTCTAGGAGAACCAGCTTTTCATATGTGCTCCCACAACACACAAAATCACTGACGAAGAGAACACAGAGGTGTTTGGTTATAGTATAGAAGGTTATGGTCATTCAGAAACTTATTTTTTCTTACTATCATTTGCTTTCATCTGCAGCGGAAAGAAGGAACAGGCAAATGCCTATCATAGACATAATTGCTCGCTTTAGACAATTTTAACCTTTGTTCGTGCGTTTTTAACGTACTTTATGTAGGGCGCTTCGTTTTCGTGTAAAACACAATATTTAATATATTTACACCCCGAGCATGTTTCTTGACAATCGGGTTAAACCCAATTTTTTTTTTCTTCAAATAATTCGGTAATGTATTTACACCATTATCCAAACTGCACTGCTCCGATTTTTTTTTAACAAGGAGTTAATAGAGATACGTGCGTTAGCTCCAGAGCTCCGAAACGATACCTAGATGCTATTGGCTTCGGTGAACTGCAGTGACATGAATCAGTCTGCAAAGAGTCTTTACGTCTAATGTGGAGCGTGGTTTGCCCTTCTCGTTTCAATTCCACCTAAAAAAAAAGGTTCATAAATAATCCTCTGACAACTTTGTTTCGAAAGGAACAGCAGATATTTTTTTCCTGTCCAACTGAAGTGATGTTCTGCACCGCAGATGATAATAACAGTAATGACCATCTCTTGGCTCAGAAAAACCGCGTAACTTCAGAAAGGCAAAAGCCAGTGCGATAGAGGCCCGCGGTGCCGCGCCAAGGGAGAGTGGTTTTGAGATGATGTAAAATACAATATAAAAATGGCTGTGATTAATATATAATATGTACAAAATTGTTAGGCCTAGCCGCGGCTTTCGCGAGGGTTGTGTTCGGGGGGCTGCCATGGGCTGGTGACTTCTAGCAGGCGGGTCTCGAGCGCCTGGAGAGGGCTCCCTGCGTGCCCGGCTTGCAGACGAGCCGGCCCCATTTTCGGCGACGCAGGGAGTCCAGCACCTCGGAGGTGGGGCTTTAGGGGTTGTCACTGATTTCGGCCGGGCAACGGTCTTCACGAAAGCAGGCCTTGATGTCTTCCAGCTTGCGGTCGAGCTTGTAACCGAGCAGCGTGATTCCCCTGTAGACACAAGACATGGTGTGCACTACTCGTCCGGCCGGCTTTCTGACAAAAAAACACGTCTAACGCCCAGCTGGCTTTCTCTTCGCTTCAAATGGTGTAGTGTACACGTAAGCGTATACATCACAGCTGACGTGTAATGAACACGTAAGCTTTGGTGTTGAGAGAGCGTTCTCTGAAAGACGTGCTCAAAAACAGTACAGGACTACGACGGATACAGACATCCTGCGGATTCAGAATATTATGTAAGCAATATAGATAATGAAAATTTAAAAAGCCGAAGTAAGCTCCTATGCCGTGTTAATTTGTGTAAATTAATCACTTGATTATAAAGCGAAATGTTTGATATAGAAACCGATCAGAGCTGTTATTCTGAATTAATAATGAGGCTTATATATTCGTAAGTATAAGAAAAAAAAAGAAATTGTAGAATATTAATAATTAAAAAAAACGATTTTCCCACGCTAACCTTCTAAGAAAAAATGAAGCGATATTTAACCGCCGATGTTTGAAAGATAAAACACAAACTAAGCTGACCCTAAGTATATCTTCTAATGCAATATGATGAGAAGTAAAAATAAAGTATGTATTATGTTCGCAACGAATGATGAATGAAGCATTTTCTGAGGCAACAGAGGTTAAGGCCCGTTCTCACTCTTGCGACCTCTTAGAACTGGGTGCCTTGAAACCTCTTACAACGAGAGGACACACTGGCGCCATCTATTGGGTAGCTGTCTAAACTTGGCGGTCCGGCATATTCTCTATTTTTCTCGCGCATCATCCTTTCTTTCTTGGCTCCAAATTCTTTTGTCAACGTCATAAACGAGCCTTTCTCATAGGTATTACGCACATTTGATCTCGGAAATCCCGCAACAGCTTCGCTCTTGTGAAATGGAGTTCCAGGATTTCAAGCGCCAGCGTGCGAGTGTGTTTTCTCGTCCTAAGAAATTTTAAGAGGTTTCAATGGGTCTCGTTTCTCTCGGTTGTACTCGGTTGCAAGAATGTGAACGGGCCTTTAGGTTAAAGCTCTGCAGCGGCGGCGTTTGCTCAGTCAGTGAAGGTCGAAATAAAATTAACTGGTAAATAAATTACTCGTCTCTTATTTTAAATATACGATATACTGTTACATTGATGTGTTAATTCGTACAAAGCACCAATTTGTTAAAAATATATTTTTTATTTGTCTTTTCGTCTCTCCTTCGGACATTATATTGTGACGCATAGAAAGGGGCGATTAATTAAATGGTGAAAATAGATGAAAATAATGCGAAGGTTTGCCTAAAAACATATAAGGTCAGCATCACGCCGGCCGGTGGCGTTGGTACACGGAAAACAGAAAAAGGGGAGGGGGAATAACCCGATGTTTTCAACATTAAAGGTGAACAATACGGGAGAGATAACGTAAACCTGGACTTACGCTTACCGGAAAATAGCTCTATAATCTTATGCATCCCTGTAAAGCTTTACAGAAATATCGACCATGACACGCAAGGATATGGAATACTTAAAACAAGCTGCTTTTAATAAGAGTGTTTTGCCTCGTGAAACTTTGAGTCGTGGCCTTGTTCTTTGCGACAACTAAGAATAGCCTCCTTATACCGTAAACTGCGGATAAAGCCACAACCGCTACGACGTCATGACGCCCCTAGCAGCGAACATGCTAAATATCGCCGAGAGTGCGACAAAAAAAAAAGAAGTTAAAATCCGGGTGCACTTAGGTTAACGTCTAGCGCGTGTCACAGCGAAAGCTGCTTGGCGCCTGCGTAATTTGCTATGATTGTAGGGGCGTTGTAGTTTCCAAACCACCACCTGAGCACGTTTTATAGGGTTTATACATTTAGGTTTTGCTTCCGCTTCCTTGTCTTATCCTTACACTTTCTACCACCAGTCTCCTCAACGCTACGTAACTAAAATTCGCAGTCTTCAAACAATCAATCTGATATTATACGGTCTAGCTAAATAAGGCTTGCATGTCCGTCTGCCCGGATGGTTGTGCGCACTCGCAGCTACAAGGGGGTGTCGATTACAGCCAACTCAGTTACAAAACCGTCCATACACGCTGCTTCCACGAACAGTACCCCACCCCCCTCTTCCCCCGGAGATCAATCTCCCATCGTACGACGCACTCTCTAGTTTCTTCATATCTACTAATATGCCTCATTCACTCTACTTGAATAAATGTGCTTGTATCATAGCTCCACTTGCGATCAGCGAATGGGTCCTCGCTTGGGGGTCTCGAGCAGAAGACACGCGCGGAGGACCGCGAACCCACTCGCCGCCGACCATTAAAGATCCCTTATTGTGCGTTAACAATTCCGAAATCACGGAAGGGTCCGCGGTGGCGACGAGCGGATTTTTAAGCCGGGTGACGAAATCCGCTCGTCGGTGGCGGAAAATTCGGAACGGTCCGGGACCCAAGTTTTCCGCGAGGCGAAGCGTTTGGCTATACGCGAGTCAATCGGCGCTTGCCGGAAGTTTCGTTGCGCGGTACGTGCTTCTGGTCTTTCCTGTTTGTTTATAGCGATGGAGTCGCTGGCGGATCTTAAGCATTCACCTACGAAGACGAGAAAGGCCTGCACCCTCAGTCTTTCCCAGCATGAACGAATCACATCCGCCAAAAACGCCGCAGCTTCTGTGGTGCGCTCTGCATCCCCTGCTCCTAGCAAGTAGGGCGCTCGGGAGATTAATGGTCGTGACCTCAATGGTTTTAGCCTAATCGATAGCTAACATGAACGCCCCTGTGTACGTTCTGTTCTCCATCGCCGCTTCGAGGAAAGCCTTCTGAAGTAAGTAAACGTACGTACCTTACCACGAAAGGTAGTCCGTGTAGCGTTTTTTTGTGTTATATACGGTGTTTATGAGAAATCCGAACCCGGCTTTTCTCGCCACAAAAATAAACTAGACAACGCGGAGAGCTCAATCTCCGTCACAACGTAGCCCCAGCCGTTTGAGCAAGATGTCAACGTTTCAGCACCAACCGTTGTCTTATTCAAAAGTAAAAAAACGATAGTCTGAAAATTTTAATGGAAAAATGAAGCCCATTTTGCCCGTTTTCGGTTTCTGGCGCCATAGATCTCAAGGTATTCGAGAGTTCCGTCGGTCGTCATTTTTTCAGTGACATTTCGTCATATTCCTAACGTTATTACACGTTTCTCTCTTGTTTGCCTACACGTTTCATCTGTTCATAAAGCCCAGCGAACCCGACTGGGAAGGGTTAGGGAATTCTGACCCGGCCCTCAGTCTTCCTTTCTAGATGTATCTTCTTCCACAATCCCCACATGAACACAATTAGTTTTTAGTTTATAGCAAGAAGATCTGACTTTATACCCTGAACCTTTGCCCATGGTTGCTTTTACTTCCAGGGTATTTGCTTTACATCTCTGCTAAGTTTTGCTCTGTGCCTTTTTAGTCCCCCCTTCTGTTCAACATTTATGCAACGAATATACCAGAATAAAAACCTCATTAAGTAATACTCGCGGTTGCGATTAATCGAGCAGAAAGCGTGTGATTCAACACAAAGCCCTCGCTAACCGCTGAGGCAGCACAGGCGTTGATTGCGAGCGCTATGTAGGCGATAAAACTATGACGGACTATGGTTGTTTGTACAGCAGCTAATTAACGGGGCGCGTTTTGAATTGGGTCTATCCTACGGTAAGATGAACGTAATAACAAAGTCAACAGTGCATAAAAGTGCGCAAAAAGAATAATTCATCGCAAACCCGGTCGTCTGCGAACAGCTCCGCCGTTGACTTTTGCAAGTTTGTTGGTTTTATTTATTTATAGGGAAAGAAAACTATACGCTCTTAGATTTCACAAGGGAAACTGCAATAAATAAATGTGTATTCAGTGAAACCTTGAGTTTTTCATGGGCAGGCGCTGATATTTCTATGTGATTTATAGCTCAATAAACACCATGATCCCCTTTCATATTTACGCCCTTATTTTAGCAGGGGGGGGGGACATGCTTTCGGGTTATAGTTTCCTAAACACTACCCGATAAATGTTTACAAGGTAAGCCTCTTCTCACTTCGGAGGTAAACCTGTAAACAACATACATTCGAGCAAATTACTTTAAACTTGTCGTACGTATATTGTGCGGTAGCATGTTGCCTGACACGTGGTAGTGACGAAGCTTCTGTTCTTTTATTTTATCTTCCTCCTTTAATATTTCTTTCCAACTCTGATGCCACTGAAACGAGTCAAGCATTGTTTGGAACATCTGGTCGGGTGCTGCATAGCACTACCTTTTCAAGGATGTTTCAGAAAACTTCCACGTCCCCTGATGTCAGTTTAACTTGTATCTCCTGGTGCAGGAAGGGGAGACACTTTAATGCTCCCAAACTCAATACGAATCCGCAGTTTGCCCCGGGGCATTTGCACAGCCTGACACAAGCAACAAGCCAGAGTAATTTTTTCTCGGCATGAAGTTTTTGTGACAGTTAAAGATCTGCTTGTTCCTGGTACAATGTGAAAGCCCCTCTTTGGGCAGCTGCATCGAGTGAAATGTGATGCGGGTTCTGTTAAGCCTCATGCACATGTGAACAAATAGTGCGTCCCATCGCGATGCCAAACCTTAGCAACCACCGGTGACGCTGCGGCTAGGCCGTAGACTTTCCAGTCTTCACGGAAAAGCACCTATAATAATCCGTCGGTATCAGTAATACAAAGGTGTCTCATCCGAAAAGTACCGACATGGTTTTCATTAAAAATATAAAACAAGTTAAAAACGTAAAACGTCGAATTCTGAAAAGTTTTGCTCCAGCTAGGAATGATTATTCCGAAACGCTTTTCTACCACATTTAACCTTTCAACTTTTCTCTTTTTTTTTATTTTTCGCCAATAAATACCATTTTAGCGTCCACCCGGAAACAATCACTGAAGTGCATTGATACTTCAATAATAAATAAATGTTGAGAGAAAGAAGAAACGCAACATTTTTTTTTAGCTAAACATCGGAAAGTAAACGACTTGGCTGTGACCTGCCGACGCAGCATTCAGACATGGCCCGAGCGACGGTTGCCATGATTACTTCTCTCAGCGGTGAAACAACACGCGGTGTTTGCTAGCATGTGTTTTACACTTCAGACACGAGGAAATGAAGAAGGTTTTGTTGGCTATTTTTACAAATTTATTAAAAAAAAAAGCCTGTCGCGGGTTCAGCAACTTTTGTCACATTACCCGCGATAGGTTAGAGAATGGAACGTACCAGAAACAATGAAATCAATTTATCCTTGCGAGGTCTGCCGTCAATAAATTTATAACTCAACTTTATAAGACATTTCTTGCGGCATGCGCAGGAGTGGCATTAACCAATTTCAAAGAATACAGAAACGAACAAACTGCGGAAATTATAAAGCCTAAAATAATTTATAACTCTAATTTATATGATGCTGGGCGTCTAAAAGAGGACACTATATTATGGAAACGTCTAAATAGTAGTCTTTTTAGTACATCTCACAAGCCAGAAAATATTGAAAACTTTAAACATAACGGAGAGGATATAAGTGCCTCTAATCTAGCAAACTTACTTAACAACTCTTTGTCAATATAGGGAGCAACTCTTATTAACATGAAGCGACAGAAAATATTAGGCTAATCTCGGACTCGCTCGTTATGTACCCCACATACAAGACAGAAGTGTGTTCCTCTATTACGTCTCTCAGTAACAGGGCAGTCATCAACCGAATGATTTAGAAATTAAGCCTGTGAGATATGTAGTAGATATTATTGCCCCTTGTCTAACATATATATAAAACCTCGCAATATCATCCGGTATCTTTCCTAAAAAAAATGCAAACCGCGAAAGTTGTGGCTTTATTTAATCAGGAAACAAAAATGAGTTAGGAAAGATGCCGTCCTATATCCATTCTTCGAGTACTTTCAAAAAAGGTTAGCCTCGCCTATTTCTCATTTTCTCCTTACCCTCCTCACTTATCAGGCCAACGTGACAACATCACGTGACCGTAGCTAGCCTTCGTCTAGCCTTCGATCTGATAAAACCTACCGGACGGAGCGCGCGCAAGCCTGCAAGAAATCCTTCTACAATCAATCAAACATCCATCTCACTAGTGACATGTCACGCGCACCAATTGCCAGAGAGATCTACGGTCACGTTGGCCACAACATCGCATCCCCCTCCTAGTACTTATAACCTCCTTGCTTCAACCTAAACTGGTGGCGTCGGTGTCGGTAGCGATAATATGCGAGTTTCTTTGCTTTTGTGACTCCTGACTTTTTAAACTGTGCTTACTTTCGCGTTCGCCCACCCGTGTTATGGCGGATGTAGGTGATTGCGGGGAACCGTCTGCGAAGCGGAGGAACGAACGGGAAACGGCCCCAAAACGAAGAGAGAATAGCGCTATTTGGAAATATTTCGCGGAGGGTGACGACATCGATGACGCAATGTACGGCATGCGAGTCAGCGCTTAAAGCACCCACATTTACGACAACGCCCCTTGTCAACCATCTCAAAGTACATCCTACGTTGTTGAAAGAGTATCGTGGGATTACCGCTGGTACGCCAGGGAAAGATCAACCGACGCTGACGGACTTCGTGCGCCGCACGGAGCCCCTGCCAGAAAAGAGGGTGCGAGCGCTAAACAACAAGGTGGCCGCCATGGTGGCGCTTGATTTACAGCCTTATGGCATTATTGAAGACCGCGGCTTCAAAAAACTTCTGACAGAACCCGTTCCCAACTATCGCCTACCTCTCGCGCGTGCTTGTGCCAAGGATGTATGACGACACCCGAAAGAAGGTGAAAGCAGAGCTCAACAGTGCCTTCGAAGGTGGAACTACCGCTGTTGCCTTCACAAGCGACATGTGGACATCGCACGCTAACGAAAGTTACGCGAGCTTCATCTGCCATCTTCTCACTCTAAAATGCATGATGAAGCGGTTCACATTGAACACTCGACACATGGCTGCGTGTCACAGTGCTGTGAACATTGCAACTATGCTGGACGAAATTTGCCGTGATTGAAAGATACCCGATGAATGTGCGAAGTTCATCGTAACGTATAACGGTCGCAACATCCGTGCTGCGGTAAGGACACTTCCGTGGACTGAAAGAGCGTGCTTCGCACATACGCTTCAACTGGTGATTAAGAACGCGAGATCCCGTTCGCCGGCCATTGATCGCCTGTGCAAGAAAGTGAGGCATATTGTGGGACATAACAAGCACAGTTCATCAGCTCAAAAAAGGCTTGAGGAGTGCCAAGAGAAGATGAGAAAGAACACATTACGTCTGGTTCAAGACGTGGAGACGAGATGGAATAGCCAGTATATAATGTTGTCTCGCCTTCTGGAACTCAAAGAAGCAGTCACTGTTGTGCTTGCAACCTCGGACTGTGACATCGATGGACTTGGTTCATCAAAGTGGAAAGGTGCTTCTGAATATGTACATGCACTGAAGCCGTTGTTTGATGCCACTGTTATTGGCAGTGCTGAGAAGTATCCGTCTTTGTCCTCCCGAGTTCCTATAATATTTGGTATGCCCCACTGTCTAGGTAACTGTGCTGGGGCATCAGAATTTCCCGCAGAACTGATAAGATCCATCAAGGCAAGGTTCACTCTGTATAAGGAGGACAAGGAAGCATGCCTTGCTATGTTCTTAGATCCACGCTTCAACTCCACTATTTGTAAAGCTACAAAGGAACAATTATGGCTAAAAGCTCTGGTGCTGCAAGAGCTAGCCTCATTTGATGCTACTGAAGAAACTCAGCCAGAAGCTGCAACACAGTCAAAAGAGCAAGGCTCAACGCCGTCAGCAATGTTTGGCTAGCATTTGACCACTTAGCTAAAAGTGCAATGGAAAGGAAAGTGGTTTCAGCTGCAGAATGGGAAGTTGTAGCGCATGCGGAGGCGGCACTGCTAAAGAGAGAAAGTGATTCGTGTGAGTGGTGGCGAACTCCCGGGTGCTTAAGTTATCCGAGTCTGGCGAAGCTTTGCATCAAATACCTGGCAATACCTGCTACTTCAGTGCCGAGCAAGAGAGTTGTTTTTTGTGTTTTTTTTTGTGGCTGGAGGTGTGGTTTCCGCTTGAAGGGAGCGCCTCCTACCTGACCATGTGCAGCAGTTGATTTTTCTGCAAGGCAACTTGTGATCTTCCCTACAACTAGAATTTTCGTTTTTGTGTTTCTATTCTCGTTAACAGCAGTGCCTCACTGGTGTTAACGACAATAAAAACACAAAAATGAAAATTCTAGTTGTAGGAAGGATTACAAATTGTCATGCAGAAAAATCAACAGTTCTGCAAATCAAAAATCAAAACTTAAAAAAAAAATCAACTGCAGTTCCGACATGTGAAAATAAACATGCTGTGAATAAATGCACCTGCCTTCGACTATTCGATATTCGATTCGATATTCGAAGCTAACTATTCGTATTCGATTCATTCTTCGAGTACTTTCAAAAAAGGTTAGAACAATTATTCAATGCCGCATTATTAATTTTTATGATAAGCACTCGCTCATTACTGACTGTCAATATGGATTTCGAAAACAACAGATCAACGGTCACAGACTTATTAGTACAAAATAACATTCACTTAGAAATTTCGAAGTAAACATTTTGACGCTTGGACTGTTACTAGATTTCAGCAAAGCATTTATTGTTTTATTTCTCTCCAAACAAGGGGAGGAAGGGAGGTTGAGAAAAAAGCTGCCATTGCAGCTTGACGAGGCCTCTACCTCCCTTTACAGTACAGCGCAAAACGTGACATCTGCAAATGCATTTGCAGAACCAAACAAATTCATAATAAACACTCGTACCACATTTGATTGCATAAATCATTTAATTTTGCTGGATAAAGTATTTTCTTATGGCATTCGCGAACTTCCACTCACACTAATTAAGTCATATTTACAAAATCGCTCCCGATTTGTGCAAATTAAATGTCAGAGATAAACATCTTTAAATATATTATCAGGAGTTTCGAAGGGAAGTATCGTTATAAAGAAATGACAGAGTAAAACTCCATTCAATTTTCAAATATGATATATATGGGGATAACACAAGTGTATTTTTTTTCTGATTTATTCAAAGAGGGTCTAAAAAATAAAGTTGATGTGTTTCTGACTAAAGTTAAAACATGGGCTGAAGTGAATTGTTTAACATTTAATGTGTTAAAATCCAAAGCAATAATCTTTGGCCTACGTGGTTCGAGTCATAGATTATACAATCCTCTCAACTTTGGGCTTTTGCACATTCAAAGTGTAAATAGTGTTAAAACACTCGAAGTTATTTTCTTCGATAATATCCTCTGGACTAACCAGGTAAGAAAGCTCTGCCCTAAACATGGTAAATCTGTGGAAAGTGTGAAAAAGCACAGACATGTTCTACCGAAAAGCTTAAAAAGGTGTTATATATTTCAATATTTTATTAACATTTGTTGGTCCAGGAATCTCGTCTGCGAAAATGCGTCTGATTCGAATTAAACAATGATACATTTACTACAAAGAAAAGGATTATACGAATAATAACAGATGTTTTCTACATTCATCACACCGAATCATTGTTTCAATTATACAAAATCCTGAACATACAGCAAATTTATAACTATCGTTTAACAATAGCTGATGAAAATGCGACATATGGGCGTTCCAGTACAATTCTTCAGTTATCTCAATTAAAATAAAAAATATAGCCCGTCTTGACATCACCAGCCTTGTCAAATTCCGAAATGCGGGACAAATTATGGAAAACAAACAATACGATATTCTTTACCTTTTTTGTTGAACAAACGTTTTTATAGAAATATAAATGTAGTGAAAATGCCAAACAGGAGCATACTTAATTTGTATTTTAATATTTAGTAATGCTTCTCTTACGTGCGCACAATATGTGTATTGTTTATTTCTGAGCGCATTTCATTTTCGGCATTTTTGTTTTCCTTCGTAGCTACTGAGTGGGTGGTCCGGTGCTCGTCAAGTTTCATTTCTGCAGCTTTTGCTGCGGCCTCCCACTCACCACATGCCTATATGATTAGAACACAGTTTGTATTGTAATAATAAAACTGTTATATACTGCAGCATGTGCGCAAACGCTTGGACGCCACTTTAGACGCTCCGCTAAAATTGGTTGCCCAGCGTTTCGAGCTGCGATTTACTACAGATGCGGTTACGTGGTGGAGCCTTGGAGCGAACATATCCGTTCATCAACATACCTCCGCCACAGATTTTGTCTGTGGCGGCTTCGTAACCTTTGTTCCATTCTATCAAGTACGGTTCATTTACCCGCAAATTTTTGAATATTCCTCTATATATTTATATATATATATAAAAACTTTAAAAAAACGTAAGAAGTAATCAAATATAAATCACAATGCAGTATTGCACTGACCACAACTATGATCGCGCGTCAAGAGAAAGTCGGAGCCGGTGAAATAGCAAAGACGTATAAATATTAAAAACATTGTAAAACATGAGAATTCGTTTTTGTGCTAAGTCAAGGGTTTTAAAATGTTGAAAGTCCACCAGCTCGCTTGCATCTTTTCTGTAATTTCTACGTCAAAATAACTCACGACGACAAATTAATTATTTTCATTTTTTTTAAAATAACCTTAGATAACCTAACGTCCAAAAATACTAGCAGCACCCTTCAAGCTCGAAGTCCTAAAAGGTATGTAATTCATAATTTAGGTGCCATTGCTTCAATTGTTTGGTACACAAGATTGGGGTAATAGGGAGAGGGCAAAAAGAGGCAAGTTGGGGAGGGGGGGGATAGGGAGAAGGAAGGAGAGGGAACGATGGGGAAAGGTATAGAAAAACTGAATTGGTGTGACACACGAACAAAACGATAAGGAAAAGGGAAGGCAGGGAGGAGGAGGAAAGTCACCGTAGAAGAATGGGGTAGAGATGGGTGAAAAGATGAAGTAGAATGGAGGGTGAGGAAGGAAAAGAGAGAGAGGGCAAGAAAAACCAAGGAGGGGGAGAGCGATTAGGATGAGAGAGGTGGGGGGAAGGAAGGTGATGGGGAGAAGCGATTTGTGCGCCGCGTGTCATATACTTCCCCGCTAAATTTGTCGGAGAAATTAAATTGTTGGAAAGGTCACGTGGCATCAGGCCGCGTGATGCCGATTTCTTCCGCTAAATTTAGCGAAGAAACTGAATTCACCTATTTGTCACGTGACGTCGTTTTCTCCACTTCGTACACATGTCATGTGACGTTAGGTCACGTGACGTATATTTTTCAGCTATATTTAACGGAAAATGGACAGACGGACGAACAATATAATGGGGGTTCCATTAAAAAGCCTTTTATGCTTTAAGGGTAACTTCAAAGAAAAAAAAAGTGTTTTTTTAAACAGCGTAATTGGGACAAGCATGTCACAAAACAAATCTTTCGCGGAAACAAAAAACAAGTTTTTAGCGATATTTACGCCACAGGACGTAATTAATACCCGTGCCACACGGGAAAATCGAGTGCCATTCCCCCATTTACAACGAATGACATTTGAGCGGACGGACAGTCAGCGCCCGACACTCCGGGCGTGGCGCATTTCACGCGCGACAGATTGCGAGTTTATTCGCCGATCACACAAATGTCATTCGTTGTAAATGGCATTTGAGTTGCCCGTGTGGTACGGGCATTAGTCGGAGTCACACCTTTCCACATTTGAAACTCCCGCTCTTTCGAACCTGGTGGAGAAGTACTCCCGCCCCTCACTCTTGGATTCTCCTGGATTAACTTGGCTGCGGAGTACGCAGCGTCTTGACTTCCGGCCGCAAATCGAGGGCGGGGGGGAGGGGGGGAGGGAAAGGAATGGAAGGGAAGGGGGCAAGGTTCCGTGGATGTGCGCTGGAAGCTAGAGCCGGTTTGCTTTCGTTGTATTTGTTTGGTCGGTGAAAATCTTGCAACTACGCACGTTCAACATGGCGCCGGTATTCTTTTGGTTTGACGGGACGCGTGAAGCCTCCGTGGTTTGCGAGCACATGCATACGAAGACGTGACTTAAGAAGTGCCCCTGAGATGTTCCCGGAAGACGGAAAGTATCATTCGTAATCGTCGTGTGTGCTTTGAAAGCGAAGGGAGTCACAGGGTCCACGAGTCCGCAACCACAAGCCAACGTTCACGAGAGCGCTGCGTTGACTTCGGCTATCCCGTTCTGTTTGGTGCGACACCTCGATGCGACAAAGAACTGAAACGTTCGTGGTGTGTGGTGCGGGGCTTGGAAATAGAAACCCACACTAACACGGAGCGCGAATTAATAGTTGTGGGGTTGACGTTCAGCGGGTTCAGTCCAGTCGTCGTCGGCTGATCCGGTTCAGCTGGTCCGATAGGACGCAGCGAGCTGTGGCAGCGAGCGTTTTTAAAAGTAAATCTTCCTTCGTTTCGTTTCAAAATGTGGAAGATTCCCGACGCATACCGTAAATAAAAAGCTGCGGGGCGTAATCAACGAAATTACCTCGTTTTAATTGAACAATGGACTCCGGATTGTCCTAAATCAGCCGTTTCTATGGTTGGTATTGTTACACTGGGTTTGCACAGAGACGTGTTTGCACAACGACGCACACCGCTCGAGTAGATGATTCGGTCTTTCAAACGACCGGTTATACAGAACTTCAGTGAAATTAGGTCACCACTGATATTTTCCTGTAAATCTCGTGCGCGTTTGTAGCCCTCATCATGCGGCGTGAATAAATTTGTGCAAGATTCCCCACCTGCCCACAGATGCGTGAACTGAGACCATTTTTTTACGTAATGAACATAGTGGTTTTTCTTTATTTTGGGAATAGGCGTTGGTGCATTTATTATGGTACAATCACTTGAGAGTGCAGAAATCGGGGAGGGTGACAAAGCTTTCCGAACATTGTCTCTTTCCCCTCTGGCACTGCCCCAAGTTGCAGTTTCAGTAGGCATACCTACAAGCAGGTACAAACTGCTCTAAAGCTGGTAAAAGACTGGGAAGTCAGGACGGTGCGGACTCCGTGTTTCGGAAAATGACTTGGGGAGTTCTTTTGCGAGGTATGCGAAATATGCTAACGATTTTGTTATGCCCGTCGTTTGCGTCTCTCCAGCAAAAGAAATAAGATGATCTACAAAGGCGTAATCACAAGCCAAGATTTACGATAACAGTACACATTCAATTCAAACAAGTTTACGTAAATTGGTTCGGAAGCCGAGGAAAAAAAATGATTTGTCGTCTAAAGCAGAATACGGACGTGCGAAGGCTTCTGCGGACAGCTCTTACGTAATAACTTGTCTGTGCCTGGTTTTTTACGTAACAGCTGTGTCTCAATCACGGACGTTCGGTGCACCCCGTGCGAATCTCGAAGACCTCCGGAACGAAATGACGAGAACATACCTGGACTCGTATGTCGCTACGCGAACGCCCGATTGCCTGCAGCCAAATAGCATTCAGCTTGTGATCTTTCGCGGCGACATGGCTACTGGAAGACTCGCTGTCGTGATCACTAATTTCGCAGCACTTAGCAGCGGCGCCGCTTTAGAGGAGCAGACATTTCCAAAAAGCAAACATTTGCACGTGCAAGCAAAAAAAAAAAAAAACACGCTAAGAAAGCAAAGAAGAAAACGAAAGTAACAATCCGCGCTATGAAAGCCGGATGCACAAGAGCGCATATCGTACCTTAAACCGCTGTCAACTAACGAAGCTCAAACACCGCGCTGACAGGTCAAGCAAGGCAAACTGAGAGCTAGCATGCGGTCAAACCGAGACGCTAGGCTCCTCCCGGACAAAATACAATGCAGGAATAATTTCCAAACACAGTCCGTGCAACCGCCATCCGCAATGGAAGCGTCCTCCACCCAGAGCGATGCCTCTCTAACGCGTCCGATCGGTAACAAGCGGTCCAAAACATTACATCGATACGCGAGCAAAAGCGGTTGGGCGCATGAGATCCCCCAAACCGTAAGCTGACATCTTTCCCAGCAGACGTGTACGGCCGGAGGCGTAGGTGGGGGGACGCCCGACGCTACGGGCCTCGAGATGTGTCGTAATTTCGACACGCACAGCGCTCTTGCGCAGCAGGATCAAAACGGTGACAACCCGTCCCGCGACTCACGGGACTGTCCTGCATTGAGGGCTTGTGTCCCGCGTCCCGCAAGAGATTCCCAAATATTCAATATGCCCCGCATTTCATACTGACGTAAAACTCACTCTGCAACTCACATGGTGCTGCCGAACAACGGGGAACGGGGAAGCGCGGAGATCGCAGGCAATCGTGAAAATCGCAATAGTTCGGCATTTTCTATCCAAGAACTGAGGGAAGCGACTGTCGTTGTTGCAGGAGAACCGACGCGCATGATCCGTTGTGCCTCCCCCCTTGGTGGCAAAATATTGCAAGAAAACGTTTTCGCCAAAAGTTTAAATATATAGTATTGTAATTATTCTCAAATCGCTGCGTCATTGCGAAAGGGTTGCTGTGGATATATATATTTATATTTTTTGGGGTGCAGACAGCCAACCAAGACAAAAACCTTCAACTCACAACGGTTGAAAAAGAACATAATGTTAAAAATTTGTGTAGGACCGTGTTGATAAAGTAAGCGTTGACAGGAAAGAGTAACCCGAAAAATATTTAGTTTTTCTTAATTTCATTTGATGAATTGAGTTCTGCTGCAGTTGATGATTTATCCTTTCAACTTTGACACATTCAATAACATATTTGGCATAAAAAATATATCACTGCGAGTGAAAATTATTTTAGCCTAATTGATGCAATACAATTTGCAGGTGCATAAACAGAACAGGATATTAAAAGAGCCGAGCCTCGGTTTGTAGTATGCGTCTTCATAATTTTCCTCTCCCCCCCCCCTTTCCCCTTTCCCTCGCCCCCCCCCCCCCCCCGCGTGTCCCGCATTCCGCTAGGAGGAAGGTGGTCACCCTAAGGATCGACCTGCCAGCATCCAACGGTGCGATGGACAGCAAATACTCAGTGCGCTTCTCGTAACGGGGGATAAGTAAATTCCTGACTGGCTGGGACAAAGGGTTAATCCCTAAAGACAACGGTCAAGGTGCGCGCCTCCTCGTCAGGCAGGCGATCATGTCAGGGCCTTCGTGCGGCGTGCCCGCAACGAAACTTCGTTCGGCGTTCTCGCAACAAAGATGACCGCCAAAAAGAGCGCGAAACAGTGCCCTATTTCAACCGGAAACAGGCTAGGATTCGGAATGCCAGCCTATTCGAAAATCAGACCCCCACGTTGCGGCGCCAGTTTATGCGGGTTTCTATACTCCCATTCCTTCAGACCCTGTTCCCGGATGAATATGACACTGCAATACTTCGCTCTCGGCAAAAGGGTTTATTCACCCACTTATTGCAGGTGGGTTTCGGGATCTGGGAACGGTCATCAGCGAGGCCGGGGCAGAGTCTGCTGCCGCTGCAGCTGCTTCTAGTCTCAGCGGTGGTCGTCCACACCGCGTCATGGGGACGTCGTCATTCAGACTCGCCTTCGGGTCTGTTCGTCGAGTCCGCCACTCGACGTAGCACCTGCACTCACCGCGCCAGCTGTAACTACGACAGCGTCTCGTGTGAAATAGATGCTTTATTCCAGGAAATCAGCGCTGATATAGATCTCGGAGGGGGGGGGGGGGGGGGGGGGGGCGGGGCGTAGTCCCTCGACTGATAAGTGCGTGTGCGTGACTGTGCACTACGTCACATCTTCCTTTATTTCTTTGATTTTAATTATTTCATGATTAGAACTCTGGCATCGGGTATCTTTTTGGTGGTTGACGCAATCGGTCACTTCTGCGAAGTTGTTGTTCTGGTCTCTCCGATCGTTCTGGGGGGTCTATGGTTGCCCTGGGAGGTGGTGGTGGTGCCGGCCTGAGATGTTCTCTTGTCCACTGCAGCTGTTGTCCCTCCTCAGTTTCCACGATGTACGCTCGCGGGGTGTTCGCCGTTTGTACGACCTTGGCAGAGGACCACGTCCTTGTGGGCATGTTGTGCACCGTGACGGGAGAGCCAACAGGAAGCTCTTGAAGTGATTCTGTCCCTCTGTTGTAGAAGGAACGTTGCTTCTGTCTGATGTTTTGAAGACGCTGGCGTACCTCCTTGGGTGGCACAATCCTGGGCTGTAGGTGGCTGGCTGGCACAGGGAGCAGCGTTCTGGTCTGGCGGCCCATTAGTCGCTGTACAGGAGATTTCAGACAGGAGTCACGAGGAGAGTTCCTCCATTCAAGAAATGCGGCACAGAACCCAATGGTACCGTAACGATACCTCCTTAGGAGCTTTTTAGCCTCTTGTACAGCGCGTTCGGCCATTCTATTGGAGCGAGGATGGTACGGACTAGAACGGGCGTGCTGCATGCCGATCTTACCGACAAAGTCCTCGAACTTGTGACTGCTGAATGGTGGCCCGTTGTCGGTGCATAGTTGCATCGGGAAGCCATGTGTTGCAAAGATGTCGGCCAAGGCTGCTATCACCTTGTCGGCTGATGTCGTCTGCACCGCTCTGATTTCAAAAAAAGAACGAATAAAAGTCAACAACAATCAAGTAGTCGGTGCCTTCGTGATGGCAAAAGTCGGCTCCTACAAATTCCCAAGGTAGAGATGGGACATCGTGGTTTAGCAGTGGCAGCCTTGCATTTCTAGGCCTGTACTTTTGACAGGTTTGTCAGCGTCGCGCTACTTCCTCGATGTCACTGCTTATACTCGGCCAAAAGGCTACCGTTCGAGCACATGCCTTCATCGTTTCTGCTCCCGTGTGCGCGGCATGAAGACATCAGGGTACGTTACTACGCAGGCTGGCAGGAATGATGAGGTGGTTGCTCCGAAACACGAGGCCATCTTGCGTGTGCAGCTCATCGCGGACGCTCCAGTAGCTGCGAAGCTCTGGAATGACGTCTGCCTTGTTGGCAGGCCACTGCGCGCTTGTATACTGGCGAAGTTGCACCATGACTGGATCTCGGTCTCTTTCTTGCCGGACTTGACCCAGGCGCATGTCAGAAACTTGAAGAGAGGCGATGGCGTTAACAGTGGAAATGCGCATACTGCTCTTCCAGCTTGGCTGTATTCGGAAAACGCGATAATGCATCTGCAACGAGGAGCTGCTTTCCGGGAGTGTATTTGACGGTTATGGGATATTTCTGCAGGTTCAGGCGCATGTGCTGCAGACGGAGGGCGCATTGACACAAGGGTTTTTTGAAAATCATCTCAAGAGGCTTGTGATTCGATTCTACAATGACCTCTGGTTGACCAAAAAGATAGTCCTGGAATTTCTCACAGCCATGTACAATTGCGAGCATCTCCTTCTCTATCTGTGCGTATCTTTGCTGAGCGTCTGTTAGCGATCGTGACGAATACGCCAGGGGGTGCCCGTCTTGCAGTATCACTGCGCCAACCCCAGCTTGCCTGGTGTCGACCGATAGAGTGATCGGCTTGCCCTTCTTGTAGTAGGCCAGTACCGGAGCTTTCGCGAGGGCTTCGCGCAGTGCTTCGAAACTTGCCTGATGCCCGTCTTCCCAAACCCATGCGACATTCTTTTTCAAAAGTTCTCGAAGTGGAGCTGTTAGTGCTGACATGTTCGGTATGAAGCGGGAGACAAAATTCACCATACCTAGGAAGGTCTGTAGCTCCTTCCGGTTGGTCGGTGCTCGCACTTTCAGAATGTCTTCCAGCCTCCTTGGATCAAGGCTCAGCCCGTCCCGTGTCAGAACATGTCCGAGATACTTGACAGCTGTCTTGGAGTTTCTTGTCTCTTAGCCCGAGAATAATTCTGCTTCTTATCATGCGTTCTTCCAACTCGCCAAATTCGCAGCTTTTAGCGAGTACCCGAAGCTCCGTTAACCAGTCGTTAAAGCTTTCACCATCTTTCTGGTCACGCTTTGTGAAACGGAACTCGTGATAGGCTAGATTTAGCGCTGGCTTGTAGAAAGCTTCGAACTTTCCTTTAAGTACTTCGACGTCGCTTTTTTCCTAGTTAGCTTCAAACACAAAGGTGCTATACGTTTTGCGTGCGTCTTCTCCAATACTGATAAGAAACGTGGCTGCCTGTACCTCTTTCGGCTGCTGGTCCAAGTAGGTTGCAGTTGCGAAGAGCTCGATCTCTTGCCTCCACGTCTTCCAACTCTGCCAGACGTCTCCTGTTGTATCCAGGGGTTTCGGGGGAGGCAGTAGCGTGGTGACTGGCAGCTGGCGACGTTGTTGGTCTTCGAGCGCCATGTCTCTGGTCCGGTGACTGCTCCGCCCGGGCTAGCGTGCTACCCGGTGGCTCTTTCGGTGTCGGTTCCGTGCATTGGCCGTGAACCGCCCACTCCTGACGCCATGTAACTACGACAGCGTCTCATGTGAAATAGATGCTTTATTCCAGGAAATCAGCGGTGATATAGATCTCGGAGGGGGGGGGGGGGGGGGGCGTAGTCTCTCGACTGATAAGTGCGTGTGCGTGACTGTGCACTACGTCAAACCAGCGTCCGTGTCCCGTCGAATCCCGCTCAGCGTACTTGTCTCCTTGTCACCGCTGCACCATCCTTCGTATCCCGCCGTTCGAGAGAGTCATCGTCCGAGAAAGCGTCACCGGTCGAGAGAGCCACCGTCCGAGAGAGCCGCCGTCCAAGCGTCCGTTCCGAAAAGCCAGTCGCGTGACGTCAGTTGGCTAGGGGAGCGGTGTATCCGGATGTTCTGGTACGCGTGGCCATGGCCGCTCCCCCGAGGCATGACGCATCTCGGAGATATGGCGCGCTAAGCTTCTGCCGGGCCCTCGACGAAGTCCGAAGGGTCGCGCGGAGGAGGGCAGCCAGGTCTCCACAATATATATATATATACAACCGTAGCGCAGGATGACAAAAAGTATATACGGCAGAAAAACGCACTTGAGGCGGTTGTTGGAGTTTATGAAACATATTATTCGTAAAGGTCGTCGTCGTTTCGGCCTGAGACAGACCTCGAAAAAGGTCTATCTCAGGCCGAAACGTCAACGAACTTTAAGAACAATATGTTTTCAAAATTCCAACAACCTGTCGCAAGCGCGTTTTTTTTTTTTGTGGTATATAAATAAATGGGTGATTTCATCTTAACCCAGGCACGAATTTTAAGTTTAATTTTTAATTTTTTTCGAAAAAAAAAGCATGTTATCGGGCAATTCCTATAATAAAAGAAGAAGCAAACGGCAAGTTCGTCGGATTTTTGTTCTCAAGTTATGGACCGTTGAAGCGGCCAAGGTGGAAACTGTCGTTTTTCCAACTTATCGGGTGTGCCATATTTCACACCATCCCTTTTTCTTACTTTTTATGCTAGATTGATATAACTTTTTGGGAACACTCTCGACATATGCTTTTTTATGCTAATTAATCGTCTAGGTAATAACATTCTTAATGTATGTTTTTTTATTTGTCAAACCGCCTCTCTGTGACGATATTTGAAGAAGTTCAGCAAGCTGTGCTGTCTGACCTAACCAACATATTTTTATATTCTTTACATCACCGTAAAGCTGCAATTAAGAACCTCTCTTTTCAGTATAATTTCAATATTGTGCAATAATTGTATAATGCGCCAAATTTGCCTGAAAAACGAATATTTTGAAAAACTAGCAAGTTTAGAGTCGATTTTCTTTACAAAAAACTTTTATTTCTTTTATTTTTATTCAGAGTTAGGTAATGTTGTAGTCTATCAGAAACTACCATCAAAAATTGTAATATATTGTTTGTATGGCCGCTATTAAGACTCGAATCTCGTGCTATGAGCGTTTTGAACGGGACTTCGCACAGGCGCTCTGCTGAGCAGAATTTTGGCCTAAGTAAGGTTTTCTACTTATCGTTAGCAGTTACCTCAATATCCAAACGTAAACATTAATAAAATTTGGAGTAGTGTACTTAAAAAAAAGTTACTTAGAAGTCCGTATCACAAGTACGGGCCACCCAGCGCTTACTTCCTCTCAATACGGGGGAATGCAGATCGTTAGAGAATTCCTATGGGGCCTTTTGCTTTCGGCTTTGAGTTTGAAATACCGAACTTGATATGTAATTGCCATATTGACTTATGTCATACAGATATGCAGTGCTTACACATATGGGTGGTTTCATCTCAACTCAGGCACAGATTTGGGGTGGAAATTTTTGATTTTGACCAATAAAATACATGTTTTGGGGAAATTCCTTCTGTGACAGGGAGTGCAAACCGCAAATTCGGGCGATTTTTCGTTCTCGAGTTATGGACATTTTAAGCAGCCGAGGTGCAAACTGACCTTTCTCTCGCCTGTTGCAAGTGTCATGTTTTACTCCTTTCTACTTTCTGCCCTTTTTCGGTAGTGCAGTGTAACTTTTAGAGTGCAGCTCTTAGGGGTCCGTTTCCGGCTTGAGCGGCGTCGGCGTCGCCATCTCCGTCGGCGTAACCATAAGGTCACGTGACCCCCCCCCCAGGTTACGTGACACCCACAGGTCACGTGACCCCCCAGGTGGCGTGACCCCCAGGTCATATGACCCCCAGGTCATATGACCCCCCAGGTCATATGACCCCCCAGGTCACATGACCCCCCCAGGTTACATGACCCCCCCAAGTCACGTGACCAACCAGGTCACGTGAACCCCCAGGTCAGGTGACCCCCACAGGTCATCTGACCCCAGGTCACGTGACCCCCGTGAAAGGAGAAAGGAGGGCTATCTTCCCTCCGCCTCCTCAAGAGCTGCGCTCCCATTCGGCGTTACAGGGAGTTGTAAACGGCTTTCATTTTTTCGGGCCACTCTCAGAATAGAGATTATTTATGGTCAATAACTTTATTGTGTTATTTATCTTCAATTTTGTTTTAAATATTGTCAAAGTGTGTAGTTTTGACAATATTTATCAAAGTTTGACCAGCTGTTTCGTGTGACCTATCTAAGATATCGTAACATATTTAATATTTCCAGAAAGCTAAGAGTATACTCTTTGTGTAAATAACAAATTTAAAGTTGTGTGTAATATAGAAAGGTCAGTGTATTCTCGTAAAGCAAGGACTATAAATATGAGCAAACTGGGGGTCCATTTAAAAAAAAAACGCGCCTTTTGTTTGGCTGATTATTTTTTCTCTAGCTAGCTATTTCAGTGCTTTATAAGGTAATATAAATAGTAAATGTTAAAGTTTCTTTGTGTGAAAGCTATGAGAGCTTAAAATTTGATTTTGTTTGACTGTTTTGTAAGTAAATCAATTTACTCGCAAAAATACACTAATTCAAAATTGGCGCCTCTTATTTTTTTAATAGATACCTGTTAACACACTTATTCTCTGATAAATATATTACCGCGATAATTTATATGAAATATATTTGAGAAAATTTGTCAATATGACGTTTTTGGACGATATTTGTGAAAGTTTACCATCTCTTCCGTGTGACCTATATGAGGTGTCTTGACATATTTAGTATTTTCAGAAAGCTTAGAGTATACTCCTAATAATGATAACCAATTTAATTTGATGTTGTGTATAAAAGAGAAAGGACAGTATTTTTTTGTAAAGCAAGAACTATATCAAATATTTTGCGAATTGGAGGTCGATTTTCTAAAAAGCCTACCTTTTTTGGCTAATTGTATTTCTATAGCTACCTACTGCAGTGCTTTATAAAGTAAAATAAACAGAAAATGTAATATTTTGTTTGTTTGGCGGCTATAAAAGTTTACATCTTGGTTTTTGTTCACTTGTCGCCCAGTAATACAAGCCACAATTAACGCCTCTGAAATTTTTAGTAAATACCTGTAAATTCCTTCAATAAAAGAAGATGCAAAAGGCGAGTTGTGCTAATAAAGCGTCTAGGTTAGATGTTTATTTTTTTTTTTTAATTCTCAAAGCGCCTTTCTGGAACAATATTTCACGAAGTTCAGCAAGCTGTGCTGTGTGACCTAATCAGTATATTTTTATGATCTTTAAATAACCGTATCTCTAATAAAGCTTTTTTCTTTTAAATATATTTTGAATATTTTGCGCTAAACATATAACGCGGAACATTTGCCTGAAAAACGAATATTTATAAAGACTTGCAGGTTTGAAGTCGATGTTCTAAAAAAAAAAAAACCTTTCATTTCTTTCATTTTTTATTAACGGTTAGGTAATATAGTAGTCTGTCAGGAACTACCAACAGAAATCGTAATATATTGATTGTATGGCCCCTATTAGAACTCGAATGTCGTGCTATGAAATGTTTGATCGGGACTTTGCATAGACGCTCAGCTGAGCAGAATTTTGACTATGTAAGGTTTTCTATTTAATGTTAGAACTTACCTCAATATCTGAGCGTAAAAGGCAGTGAAGCAACAATAGTTATCCTAACAATATCTATTTACTTGGCACTGGCGTGATTTGCAAGGTGTGTGAGCTTGGCCCTTATGTATTGACGGAGAAGGTACGTATACAATCTAGACTCCAGACAAATGTAAGGCAAGAGGAAGACCTCTAATTAACCCGGCACGAATCACTGAAAACAGCAATGAAACCTAAACACATGACTAACACATTGAAGCCTTACACCCTACGAAATGCTCGTTATTTTACGAAAGAGTCCGTACGTGCACAAAATAAACCGTACTTCCTAAGCGTCAGATACAAAATCATACATATGTATATGCACTGCATATCCGTTTGACATAACAAAATATGACAATTACATTACAAGTTCAGTATTTCAAACTCAAAGCCGAAAGCAAATGGCCCCAGAGGAATTCTCTAACGATCTGCATTCACCCGTATTGAGAGGAAGTAAGCGCTGGGGTGCATGCACTTGCGGATACGGACTTCTAAGTAACTTCTTTTTAAGTACACTACTCCGAATTTTATTAATGTTTATGGTTGGATATTGAGGGAACTGCGAACGATAAGCAGCAAACCTTAGATAGGCCAAAATTCTGTTCAGCAGAGCCCCTGTGCGAAGACCCCTTCAAAACGCTGTTAGCACAAGATTCGAGTCTTAATAGCTGCCATACAAACAATATATTACACTTTTTGTAGGTAGTTCCTGATAGACTACTATATTACCTAACTCTGAATAAAAATTAAAAAAAAAATAAAAGGTGGATTTTTTTTAGAAAATCGACTCCAAACTTGCTAGTTTTACGAAATATCCGTTTTTCAGGCACATGTAGCACATTATACCTTTATTGCACAATATTGAAATTATACTAAACAAATGAGCTTAATAGCAGCTTTACCGTGATGTAAAGATCATAAATATATGTTGATTACGTCAGACGGCACAGCTTGCTAAACTTCGTCAAATATCGTCACAGAGAGGCGGTTTGACAAATAAAACAAAAAAATACATTAAGAATGTTATGCCTTAGACGCTTAATTAGCATAAGAAAAGCATATGTCGAGAGTGTTTCCAATACGTTATATTGATGTAGCGTAAAAAGTAAGGAAAAGGGATGGAGTGAAATATGGCACCCCCGATAAGCTGGAAAAACGACAGTTTCCACCTTGGCCGCTTCAACGGTCCATAACTTGAGAACAAAAAATCCGACGAACTTGCCGTTTGCTTCTTCTTTTATTATAGGAATTGCCCAATAACATGCATTTTTTTTTCAAAAATGAAATGTTTGACCCAAAATTTGTGCCTGATGAAATGTAATCACCAATATATATATATATACAGGGTGTTTTTTTTTAAGCTTAACAGATTTGTTTAAGAAAAGCCTTGAAAGTTACACTTATGCCGCTTGTGGAGTTAAATTATACGGCCAGGGGGACATATTATAGTGGCTAATCGTAACGATCAGTCGGCTAATTGCTTAAAATTCGTTAATTAACTTTTGAATTAATGAAAATAGACCTATGGTTTCAATTAGAAATTTGCTCAGCGTCATCGAAAACCCCTAAATCAGTCATTTTCAGAAAGACTTTGAGCGCGTGAGAAGCATAGTAGTGAACTGAAGTTACCACTCTTTGAGCAGGTACAAAGCTAGAGGTTGCGATAAGGCACCCGCGCGATTTTTCCGTCTCTTATCTAGCCCCAGCCTTGTACCTCCTCCACGAGTGGTAACTTTAGTGCACTACTACGCTTCTCACGCGCTCAAAGTCTTTCTGAAAGCGACTGATTTAGGGGTTTTCGACGACGCTGAGCATATTTCTAATTGGAACCATATGTCTATTTTCATTAATTAAAAAGTTAATTAACAAATTTTAAGTAATTAGCCTACTGATCGTTACGATTATTGCCCTATAATCTGTCCCCTGGCCGTATAACTCACCTCCACAAGCGGCATAAGTGTAACTTTCACGGCTTTTTTTAAACAAATCTGTTAAGCTTAAAAAAAAACACCCTGTATGTATACATATATTGTGACGAAAAGAAGATCTACGGTACGTTTTGGAAAAACACCGAGGCTGAGGGAAGACGAGGAGGAAGAGGTTTGTTCGGGCAGAGCGCGCGATTAGCTGAATTCCCAACGGCCTTTTTCTCCGCCTGGCTACCACACTGTAAATAATAAACCCCCATCAGTTTGTAACATCGTTTCCTTACAATTGGTGGAGGTGCGGGGTACCAATATCCTCTTCGCGACGAGCTTCCTCTGGGCAGGCTTCCCAAATACTTCCTGGATCTTTGCTTTGAACTCGGGACAGGTCACCAGCTCTGACTCATGGTTGGTATACCATAATTTCGCGAAGTCGGTCAAATAAAAAAATTACGGTATTGAGCTTCGCGATGTCATCCCATTTGTTGTGGAGGCTCACCCTTTCAACTGACTCGAACCAGTCCTCAATGTCATCGTCCCCAATCCCGCTGAAGAGCTTCGGGTCCCGCTGACGGAGGGCTCCGGCGCACAGGATAGTGGTTGCACCTGCAACAGTAGGTGCCTGGTCAGAAGTGGTGTCCTGCGCTGCATCGTCCGAGGCTCCTTGGCGTGATACCCCGTGGCGTCGCATCGATTTCAGTGGTCCAGACTTCCGTGCCCAGAACGACCATTTCGTGCCCAGAACGACCATTCGACCGTGTCGGAATAGATCTTTTTTGGCCCACTTCCTCACTCCTCCTTTTAAAATTGCTGGATCATCGTCGCCATTGATCACCTAACGCGTTATGTTGAAACCGCTGCTTTGCCTACCGCCACAGCGGAAAATGTGCCCAACTTTTTCTTGAACCAGGTTGTTCTCCGTCATGGTGCCCCGAAAGAACTCCTCAGCGACCGCGGAACTGTGTTTCTTTCTAAAATCATCCAAGAGGTCTTGCGAGCTTGCAGTGTCATACATCGAACAACATCACCGTATCATCCGCAGAGCAACGGCATGACCGAATGCTTCAACCGAACACTCGCCGATATTCTCGCCATGTACATTTTCCCCAATCATCGTAATTGGAACAAGGTTCTTCCGTTCGCCGTTCAAAGCACTTCTCAATTTTCACCATTTTTCTTTCTTTACGGGAGGCAGGTCTCTTCAACATTAGATCGCTTGTTACCCTAATCACCCGATCATTCTGAATGCCTTCCACTCGCCGAAATCAGAGATCATGCTGAGCAATGCCGCCAGCTAGCACGAGCACACACGACACACCTGAAAGGACAACAAAAACGCCGCCACGATGATACATCTCACCCAACTTCTTTCACACCTGGCGATCTCGTCCTTTTGTGGATTCCACAAAGCTAACCCGGTCTCTCCGAGAAACTGTTCCCGAACTACACAGGCCCATATCGCGTGCTTCGTCAGACCTCAGCTATTAACTACAAAATCGAGCCGCTCTCGCCACCTGCCGATCGCCGCCGACGTACTCGTGGAACGGCCCATGTCAACCGCCTTAAACTCTACTGCCCCCCTACTTACCACACCTAATACCAACTTCGCCCGGATGGCTATCTCTACAAAGGGGGCATTGTGACGAAGAGAAGATCTACGGCGCGTTTTGGAAAAACAGCGAGGCTGAGAGAAGACGAGGAGGAAGGTGTTCGTTCGGGCAGACTGCGAGATCAGCTGAATTCCCAACGGCCTTTCTCTCAACCCGGCTACCACACTGTAAATAATAAACCCCCATCAGTTTGTAACATCGTTTCCTTAAAATTTATATATATATATTGTGACGTGTATACTTCACGATGTCCCCTTCATCGTCTTTCAGCATGGTGGCCGAGGAGGACGAGGCCCGTGTGCGCTTGAACTGGATGCGCGGGCAGGGGCTCGCTCAATGCTTAAAAAGTGCGGACATAAAAATGGTCTTAGCCCATCCCCGTCCCATCTTGCGAGCGCTGGTCTTCAATCCTGGAGTTGAGGAACCGCAGACTGCAAACCACTATGACATCAGAGATAACATCCAGCGGCACCAGACAGAGTCACCAGTCCATCGCCACAGAAGCACCAAGGCAAAGCAATAACCAAGCGCCGATTGCCACAGGAGCTCCAAGTCAGGTCAGTCCTGCCGGCTGCTATATTAAGTCCCGCCAGGGAGATTCTAAATTCTTCACCGGCCTCGGCGAAGAAGAAGTAGACGAGTGGCTCGATTTATACAACCGCATAGGACAACACAACCGCTGGGACGACGCAACAAAGCTTAGCAATATTATTTGTTATTTTACTGATGTCGCGAGAACGTGGTTTTTTAATCACGAAGCTGAGTTTTCAACCTGGGAATGATTTACCAGCCGAGTAAAAGAAGTATTTGGCCACCCTGAAAACCGACAAGTCACCGCGGAACGACGCATCAACACCCGTTTCAGCAGCCAAACGAAAGCTTTACGGCCTGCATCGAGGATATGTTAACTCTATGCCGCCGTTCCAACCCGAATATGCCAGAGGCTGAAAGAATCCGCCACCTCCTCAAAGGAATTGCCGAAGAGGCTTTTACCTTGTTCATCCTCAAGCCTCCAGCCACCGTCACCGCAATTGTCGACGCCTGCACTGGACTACAGGAGGCCAGACAGCAGCGTCGTCTTTTCCCTTACCATACAGGGCTAGTGGGAGGACAACCAATCTCAGCATCAACCTCCTTTACACTGACACAGGTGTCGCTACGTCTGTTGATAAAGGATATCGTTAGAAAAGAACTCGAGACCTATTTTTGTCTACCATCAAGGTTCCAAAAGCCTCTTACTGATATCCAGCAGATGATCCGCGATGAACTTCACCAGAACGGCATTTCCAGTTTGCCTGGTCCAAGCACACGAATTGACCCAAGACCTAGTTATTCCGAAATATTAGCAACACCTAGCACCCAGCAGCCAGCGAACGTGCTTCCCTACCCTTCACGTCCAGCTGCACCAAGCTCTGAAGAACCACAGAGGTCTTTCGTTTTCAACCCCGCAGTTGCATCTCTCACAAGCGCCCAAGCACCACCTTTGACCCCATGGCGCCAGGACCAAAGTTACCAACAACCTTACCGCCAGCGACGAGTCTGCTATTACTGCGGCATGATGGGCCATGTCGCTCGCCTTTGTCGGCGCCGACGTCAAGATAACGAGGCTCGCTACCACTACAAGAACTACCAGCAGTCTTCTAGAAGGGAAAACTCCAGGAATTATAAGAGCACCCCCCACCGACTCACCTCGACGTCGCTCCCCTTCTCCACACCGCCGCTCACCCTCTCCTATGATTCCAAGGTCAGCCGAGCGTGTCCATCTGGGAAACTAGCCGGCGCAGTTTTCGGAGGGGCAACTGCGGTACGTAATATCACCGGACACCCTCCGATTGGACCACCGAATGTTGTAGAAGTTATTGTTGAAGAACTCCACTTACACGCGTTGGTCGATACGGGGGCCGCAATCTCTGTCATACGGGAAACTATATGCACTCAGCTTCGTAAGGTTAGAACACCTCCATTCGTCGAAACACTACGTGGTGCTGCATCTGAACTCATTCGCCCCAGTGAACTTTCCACAGCTCGTGTTTATATTCAGGGTTCTCGTTATCACATTCCGTTGCCAGTATTGCCGTCATGTTGCTACGATTTAATACTTGGTTGGGATTTTCTGCGGTCCGCTGATGCGATAGTCCTACTGCGACCCTCCACAACTTTCACTGGGAAACGCGACACGTAGTTTGGCTTCTCTAACAATCCCTGACTACAAAATTGCGTATTTCAGAAGATGTGGTTGTACCTGGCCTGTCATCGTCCGTAGTCACAGTAGTTTCTCAGACTCCACTATCGGAAAGTGTATTAGTAACGCTCCTCTCACGCGTTTTGTTGCCTCGTGGTTTAATACTTCCGCACTGCGTTTCCATGTCTCAGAAATGAAGGATACTCATTGCAGCTTCTAACGTCACATTTCAACCCATACTACTTCCTATCGGGATGGCAATTGCAGAAGCAGAGCCCCACAACTTAGTGGATATAGCTTCCATTCAGTCCGCAACAACGTTGCCTCCAGCGGAACCCTCCCATTATCTAAGAATTTATTAGAGACTATTGACAAGCATTTAATCTCCCCCCAAAAGTCGCGTCTTTCTGAAGTCCTTTCCACATTCAGATCCTTCTTTGACGTTCAGACGTCAATCTTAGGCAGAACCCCGTGTGTCTCACACGCCATCCAAAAAGCCGAAGGACAAATCATACGTCAGCGTCCTTATCGTGTGTCTCTATACAAACGACGCACTATTGATGGAGAGGTAACAGCCATGTTGGACAAAGGCATCATTAGACCGTCATCCAGTCCTTTTTCCTTTCCCGTGATTCTAGTTAAGAAAAAGGATTGTAGCATTCGCGTTTGCGTTGATTATCGGCGTCTTAACGCTATCACAAAGAAAGACGTGTACCCCCTTCCCCGAATTGATGATGCAGCACTTGACACGTTGCAAGGTGCAGAATGTTTCTCGTCTCTTGATCAACAATTTGGCTATTGGCAAATTCCTCTCAACGAGGAAGATGAAAAGAAAACGGCTTTCGTTACACCTGACGGTTTGTTTGATTTTAATGTCATGACGTTTGGCTTGTGCAATGCACCTGCTACGTTCGAGCGTATGATCGATAACGTGCTACGGGGACTGAAATGGCGAACTTGTTTTTGTTATTTGGATGACATTATTGTCTTCTAACGCACTTTTGAGGAACACTTAGACCGTCTCGTCGAAGTTTTTACGTGCCTGAAAACGGCAGGATTGCAGCTTAACACAAAGAAAGGCCATTTTGCTGCTCGTCAAATTAAGATTCTTGGTCACTTCGTTACTAACGAGGGCATCAGACCTGATCCAGACAGGGTACTCGCTGTTACGGCATTTCCGACACCGCGCAATGTGAAACAGGTCAGGAGATTTCTTGGCTTGCGTTCCTACTTCCGTCGTTTTATTCCCCAGTTTGCTCACATAGCTGCCCCTCTTACTCGTCTTTTTTCAAAGTCATGTCTCATTTGTGTGGCCTCCCGAATGTGAACTCGCGTTTAGTGCCCTGAAAACAGCCCTTAAGTTCGACCCAATACTTGGCCACTTTAATGAGGTAGCACGAACAGAGCTACATACAGACGCCAGTGGCTACGGGCTCGGCGTCGTTTTAATTCAGCGTCACCCCGAAACGTCGCGCGAGTACGTTGTCGCCTACGCTAGCCGTTACCTCTCCAAAGCAGAGAATAACTATACAATAACAGAAAAAGAGTGTCGGGCCGTCGTTTGGGGCATTAACGAATTTCGACCTTACTTATATGGACGCCATTTCACAATCGTCACCGACCATCATGCCCTTTGTTATCTCTCTTCCCTTAAAAACGTGACGGGACGTCTCGGTCGATGGATACTGGCATTACAAGAATACACCTTCACAGTTGCTTACAAATCTTGTAAGAATAATACGGACGCAGACGGACTCTCACGCTGTCCTCTCGAGGGTCCAGACGAACGCCTAGATCATACAGATGACGCTTTTGACTTAGCTTCAATTCATACAACCTCATTCTCAACCGAACGACAGAAAGATCCTTGGATTAGGGTTATTTTTGGGTATTTAGAACGACCAACCAATCTCTTAAATAAGACACTTCGAAAACAAATGCAGTTCTTTTCATTGCGTGATGGAATCCTTTATCGCCACAATTTTTCTCCAGATGGCAATCTATGGCTTCTCGTAGTTCCAACGCACCTCGGCCTGGCCTTCTTCGCGCTTTCCATGACGACCCTACGGCTGGCTATATGGGATTTGCAAAAAAATACGCACGTATCAAACATCGTTATTTTGGCCGAAACTTTATGACATGGTCTTTAGATATGTACAATCATGTCTCTAATGTCAGCAACGCAAGCGCCCCACAGGCGGTCCAACAGGATTACTCCAACCCTTAGTTTGCCCAGATCATCCATTTGACCGCATTGGCATTGGCCTCTTCGGACCATTCCCAGTCTCTTCCCAAGGGAATCGCTGGATAGTCACCGCGGTCGACTACTTTACCAGGTACGCTAAAACGGCTGCACTCCCAAATGCATCCGCTGAAGCTGTTGCCAGTTTTTTTTTGTTTTTTTTATTACACACATCCTGCTACGCCACGGTGCACCGAAATTTCTTTTAAGCGACAGAAGCCGTCAGTTTTTATCCCAAACCATAGATGCAATCCTAAAGGCTTGCAACGTCTTACATCACACCACCTCTCCCTATCACCCTCAAACTAACGGACTGACTGAACGCTTCCATAGGACCCTCGCGGATATGATAGCAATGTACATCGTTTCTGATCATAGCAATTGGGACACTATTTTGCCCTTCGTCATATTCGCATACAATACCGGACAGCAAGACACCACTGGTTTTTCTCCCTTCTTCCTTCTTTATGGACGAGAAGCATCGTGCAAGATGGACTCTATCTTCCCTTATTCAGCGAGTGATCAGGACGCCCTTCTCATGCAGCAGACATGCCGTGCCGTGGAGTGCCGCCAACTGGCTCAAGTTCGAACTGCTTAGCAGCAGCATAGCACAAAAACTCGCTATGATTTACGGCATACAGCCGCTACTTACGCACCAGGAGACCTCGTCATGGTGTGGACACCCATCATGCGACAAGGCTTAGCAGACAAGTTCCTTACGCAAGTATGTCGGTCCATATCGCGTCATCAAACCAACGACACCAGTCACATGCCATGTCGAACCACTCTCACCAACATCCGATGCCCGCTTCCGAAATGACGACATTATTCATGTAAATCGGCTGAAGAAATACATTCAGCCCGCAGCCAACCCCTCTCAAGCACCAATCTCCGAGATGCTCCTCACCGTACAACTGCAAACACCAATACCGCCTTCCTGTCTATAAAAACTCCTGCTGCGTCCTACTTCACACGGACGCCGCCCCCACAACCCCCTCTTCCTCCCCCCCCCCCCCCCCCCCCCGGAGGGGTAATTGTGACGTGTATACTTCATGATGTCCCCTTCATCGTCTTTCAGCATGGTGGCCATGGAGGACGAGGCCCGCGTGCGCTTGAACTTGATGCGCGGGCAGAGGCGCGCTTAATGCTGAAAAAGTGCGGACATAAAAACGGTCGTCGACTCTTGGTCTTCGTCTCAATATATATATATATATATCAGATTGTTTAGCAAGGTATATCGGAAAATCGAAATACCTGAAGAGATGTGGAGGAGGAAGAGGAAAGGAGGGGAGGAGAACAGGAGGAGTAGAGAAGGAGAGGGTACGGAGAGGAGGGTTTGCCCCTGCCTCCTCCTCGTTACCCTTTCTCCTCCCCCTCAAGTGCTGTGCTCTAATTCGGCGTTACAGGGAATCGTAAACGTGTTTAATTTTTTCATGCTTTTCAGTGGGTGAGTTTCGAAGCATTCTTTTTCAAACCATCAGACATCTTGTAATCAGTTGGGAACTTGGTTACTTTTCACTTTGTACCATTTCTGTTGCCCCACTTAAGTGTTGCCAGTTGGGGCAATCGGTTTCTGAACCACGATGAGAACAAATTTTAAAATTCAAAACATTCAGGATTTTTTTTAGCACAATACTTATGGGGTAGGGGGAGGGGGGATGGTCAGCTGTGTCCATTGGTGTGTTGAGCCGCATTTGAGGCAAACCAACGACCATAGAAAATGAGAGGAGTACCCTGTAGAATATTTATATGAACTTATATATACATAGGTTGCACTGACGTAATTTGGTCCTCCTTTCTGGTGGCCGAACTTCCTCGAGCGTAGCCTTTACTGTGCATATTCTACGAGCAGTACACGAGCGTCGCGAGCGAGCAGAAACGAGTGAGCACAGCTTCATTACACTTCGTTTCACTTTATCTGCGAGCGAAGCCAAAGCTAGAATCGCGAGACCAGCGCTTTTTGCGTTTCTGCCCAGCTCGCGCGCTCGAGCAAAGCCTGAAGGCACGGAGCTTTCGTGCTCGCATTTCCAGCTCTGCCTTCGCTCGCACATAAGGTGAAACGAAGTATAACAGCAGGTTTTGGCCACCAGAAAGGAGGAAGGATATGACGTCACGTGCAACCCATGTATCGGTTTCATTGAAGACAAAGAAGAGGACGAATACTTGAGCGCGAAAATGCAAACGGGATGACGAGGTGGATGAAGACGTGATCGCAAAAAACGCCTCAACGGACCTCAACGCCTTCCAAATGTAAATATTGTATATGAACCCTTTTGATTACTCCTCCTGTACCGATATTTTACAAAATCATGGTGCCGAAACCCGGGAAATAACGAAAAAACGATGGAAAGGCTCAAGAGAAGACGATGAGTAATACGGTCCACTGTTACCAAGCTTGTCAACGACATTTCCTCGGCATTAGAGCTGACTCCACTACCAGAAGGTGACATAGAAGAGAAGCTCATCTTCCTCACATTGAAAGAAACGTCGCTACACCAACTAGATGCGGAGATCGCAGTCCTCATTGACCAGAACGAAATAGAAGAAGTAACACAAACCTGTACCACGTACTAAGAGACTATAAGCAACGTTAAAACAAGAACGGCCCGAGCGTTACGAAAGCAGCACTGCAACGAAAGAGTTTTTTCTAACAACGACACTGAAGCAAATGACCCTAGAGAACGTCAAGCAAGTGGACGTAACGTCAAGCTTCCACGACTAGAACTTCCAAAATACAACGGAGATCTTGAAGACTGGCAAACGTTCTGGGACCAGTTTCAGTCATCTATAGACCACAATCCAACACTGTCTCCAGTCGACAAGTTCAAATATCTGAAGATCTACCTGGTCGGAAAAGCCGATGCTGCAATCAAGGGGATTCCCGTGACCAGTGACAATTACAGCGTTGCGATTGAAATCTTAAAGAAGAGATTCGGTGAGCCCACTGTGATAGTTAATAACCATCTTTCCCATCTCATGGACACCAAACCAATAAGATCCTCAGAGGACACAGAGGGACTCAGGAAACTCCATGATGATGTAGTGACAAGGATCAGGAGCCTACAAAGTCTAGGAGTGGATGTACATTCTTACGGTGTTCTTCTGCACACCATACTCCAAAGAGCCCTCCCTTCTGATCTTCTGCTGAGGTACAACCGGAAGCTGGAAGCTAAAGGGCCTTCAGGGGACGGGGAAGACGATCTCACAGTACTTCTTGCATTCCTTGATACAGAAGTTATAACAAGGGAGAAGTGCTTTCAACTCTCCACACACTCTTCAAAAGAAAAGTTCCGTCCATCACAAGGGTCTATTGTTGACAAGGTAAGTTCTGCATCGGCTCTCCCTACATTGGAAAAGGTGAACGTCCACTGCTGTGTTTTCTGTGGCTCTGATGACCACCCGCTGCAGGAATGCACGAAACACCTGACATTACAAGACAAGAAAGAGAAACTTAAACATGACAACAGATGTTTTCGATGTGGAAAACAATTTCACAGAGCAAGAGAGTGTCGAAGCGCACGAACGCTTTCTTGCGCGAGTTGCGGCGGCAGACACCTGACAGTGTTGTGTGATCCAGAATGGGCTGCACTCCGACCATCACCTAACGTTCCTGGAGGGCCTTCGCAGTTCATCGGGATATCTAGAGCGGGATCAAGTAGCCCCCAACAAGTGTTACTTCAGACTGCTAAAGTACTAGCTAAGGGTCCAATTGAGACAACACTTCGAGTCCTGATCGATGGGGGGAGCCAGCGTTCCTTGTAAGACGGACTGTCTCAGAAAAGCTCCGTTGCCGACCCGTCGGTGAAGAAGACCTCACCATTTTTGCCTTCGGTGACTCTGCACAAGGGACGAAAAGAAGGTGTCGCCGCGTCGAGATTCTTCTGAAAAGCCATCACAGCAGAGCGCAGATTGTCATAGAGGCCTTGGAATTTCCCGAGATTTGTGGAGAAATTCTCTGCGTAACAGACACCAGCCTCATACAAAATCTACAGTCGAAGGGTATGACTCTGGCGGACCTTCCCTTAAAGAACGAAATACCAGAACCTGGAGTGAACATCCTCATCGGGTCTGATTATTATTGGAAAGTAACGATTGGGAGTGTCAAACGTATCAACTCGTCTCTGGCTGCTGTGGAGACCATATTTGGCTGGTCTTTGCAAGGTCCCGTAAAAGTGAGTAACACCTCTAATGTATGTACTGCCACTGCTATGTTCACGATGAGCGTCGGAGAGGCATCTAACGACGTCTGCTCAGAACTGCGCAAATTTGGGGAACTAGAAAGTCTGGGAATTAGGGACTCACCATCGAAGGACCAGGAGTGTGGCTCTTTTCTGTATTTACTAAAATCGTTCAACTCCTCCGTGAAGAAGATAGACGGAAGATACGAAGCCCGGCTATTGTGGAAGTCCCCTGAACCTCTGTTACAAGACAATAAGGATGTTGCAGAAACTCTCTTAGCTGCATTGATCAGGAAACTACGTAGAGATGACTGTCTGCTCATGCAGTATGACAAGGCTGTGAGGGAGTACCTTATTAAAGGGTTCGCCGAACGAGTCCAACCTGATGATTACGAGGAACACAGTGAAAAAACGTATTACTGGCCCCACAGAGCCGTGATAAAAAATGATCGACAGACAACCAAGGTTCGCATAGTGTTCGATGCGTCGTCTCATGCCCCACGTAGTACTTTTCTAAATCAAAACCTAGACACCGAGGGCGATGGTACAGTCGTAGAACTTCATGTGTTTTCAGACGCTAAGTCAAAGGGAATACGGTACGGCAGCATACCTCAAGATCGACAATGAGGAACATGTCACGACTGGTCTGATCGTATCCAAATCCACAGTATACGCCCATGATCTCATTACCCTCAAAGAAAGGAAGACTCTTGACAAAACATCACCTTGAGTTCTCTCACACCGATTCTCGACTCCAGTGACATCATACGAGTGGGCGGAAGACTACAGAAGACACAACAAAAAATAGAAGAAAAACATCCCATCATTCTACCCAGCACACATAAGTTCACGGAATTATTAATAAGATCTACTCACGAGAGGCTTCTGCACGCTGGTCTTTGTGACACCTTAACCAGTCTCCGAGAAAAATACTGGATAGTAAGAGCACGGCAAGTTACTAAAGAATAATCAAGCAATGTGCAACCTGCGATCGCTTTCGATGCAAGCCAGCTAGCGAAACAACCGCACCGCTACTGAGTATGAGGGTGAACCAAGCTGATCCCTTTGAAATCTCCGGCATGGACTTCGCGGGTCCCCACGTCTCTAACGAATGTGGCAGTGTTAGCAAGTGCTACATTCTTATCATTACTTGCGCTGTGACCCGAGTGGTACATCTCGAACTTGTAAGTGACTTGACTACCCAAACATTTATTCTAGCTTTTAGACGATTCATTTCTCGCAGAGGAGTTTGCCGTGTGGTATAATGACGGATTACGCACAGACATTCCGCCGCGCAAATCGTGAACTGTCAGAACTGTGGAACTACATACGTCGAGAGGAAGTCACAGCCATGTTTGCGTCTTTCCAAATTAAGTGGCGTTTTATAGTAGAAAAAAGTGAAAGCCGTTTACAACTCCCTGTAACGCCGAATTGGAGCGCAGCTCTTGAGGAGGAGTGAAGGGTACTCAGGGGAGGGTATACCCCTCCTCCTCCTCCTCCTCCCCTCATTCTTCAATTCCTCCGGGGGGGGGGGGGTCACGTGACCCCGGGGAGGGGGGGGGGGTCGCGCGGTGCATTATGGGAAATGTCCCATAGTGCACCGCGCGAGCCCCCCCCCCCCCCCCGGGGTCACGTGACCCCCCCCCCCGGGTCACGTGACCCCCCCCCCGGGTCACGTGCCCCCCCCCTCCCCCCCGAGGTCACGTGACCCCGGGGGTGGGGGCTCGCGCGGTGCATTATGGGATATTTCCCATAATGCACCGCGCGGTTACGCCGACGCCAACGCCGACGCCGACGCCGACGCTGACGGCGACGCGGACGCCACTCAAGCCGGAAACGGGCGCCTAAGAGCTGCGCTCTAAAAGCAGGTTGGTGGGGGGGGGGGGGGGGGGGATTTCGGGAGCATATGGTTCGTTGTGTGAAAACTTCCCTGAAAAAGGTTTTAGGACGTAGTTATCGGAAATTTGAGGAGTGGATCACGGTATTAACGGAGATCGAAGCAGTGCTTAACTCCAGACCGTTGACCTTTGTATATTCAGAGATTTCAGAACCATCCCCTCTCACACCAGCGCACTTCCTTGTTGGAAAGCGACTTACCACACTCCCCCGCAGCGAACCTTCGAGCATTGTAAGTGCAAGTTCCTTTGACATTCAGAGACGGTGGAAGCACAAACAAAAGGTAACAGATCACTTTTGGAATAGATGGCGAAGAGAATACCTTAACAAACTCCGGTCTGCCCAGCCTTCTCGTCCCGTCCTGTCACGCACTTTGAAAGAGGGGGATTTTGTGTTAGTAGATGAACATTTACTTCCCCGACAATGTTGGAAAATGGGTCGAATAGCAGAAACGTTTCCTGGACGTGACGGCAAGGTGAGATCTTGTTCGATAAGGCAGCCATACGGCAAAGTTATCAAACGGCCTATACAACTTTTGTACCCATTAGAGTCACTTAATGAATAAGCAGAGCTGCTCATTGCAGGGGCGGAAGTGTGTAGAATATTTATATGAACTTATATCGGTTATATTGAAGACAAAGAAGAGGACGAATACTTGAGCGCGAAAATGCAAACGGGATGACGAGGAGGATGAAGACGTGATCGCAAAAAACACCTCAACGGACCTCAACGCCTTCCAAATGTAAATATTGAATATAAACCCTTTTGATTACTCCTCCTGTACCGATATTTTACATACCCCTTTAAAGGGCCATTCCGGTTAGAAACAAAACAAACAAATTGCTGGTATCGCTTTAGTGGCATAAAATATGATCACAACAGAAGTATTGCGTCCACCAACTTTAGGCTACACTACCAGTGGTCACCCAATTCGGTAGGTTAAAGTAGAACGCGCTGGTTAATGGTCCCGCGACAATTAAAAAGACCGCGAAGGATACACGAGGAATGGCGCAAAGAACGCTCTCAGAAAGTGGAGGTGTAGTGATTAAACCCTTTGTCCCATATTGTCACGAATTAAGGCGACGAGAAGGCGAGGATTGAACTGAAAATAAAGGTTTGATGGGCGAACTTGTGCCAACCAAAAATAAGTAGCGAAAGAGCGTCAAGGTAGCAGAAAAGCAGGCGGCGATACGGCGGCGAAACAGAGCACTAGCGAGACTGACTCGACAAGGTCGCGGGCAGCTGCTTATCTATAGTGCGTCACTATCTCCAAAGTTCGGCAAAGAAGGCTCGAGCGTCGCGCGCTCGGGGCGAGAACTAACTGGTACTTTCGAGAACAACAAAGCAGGTGGAAAGCTACGTCTGGTGCGAGAATGAACGCGAATCTTCTAGATGTTGGTGACCGAGCGTTCCTTTCTCGGCCCTGCGGCGGCAATATATCAGACCTCAAAAGCTACAATTCGAGGTTCAGTCCACTGACGTCGAACTGACGATACCAACTTTCACTAGAGGCTTGATAGTTAAGTGATACATGTTACAGAAATAGCTAATATACAAATTGGAGGCTACGGGATAACACGTAAGGAGCTATAAGCCCTGCAGCAGAACCACAGTGTTTTTTTTTTTCAGTCTTTCATACCTACATTAGTTATTAGAGAGTTCTAGAATAGGGGGCCCCAAAGCTCGGTGTCCCTAAAGCTTGGGGGCCTCAAAGAAATAAGGGCTCACCACTGCGCATGCGCAGAATCCAAACTCCGTTCGGGGTTTTGCGTTGGTGCTCGCCTCCAACGCAGAATTCGACAAATAGCGTGGGGCCCCCAATTGCTTGGGGCCGGGTTGCGTCGGCAAACATGGCGGCGCCCTTTCCCCGTGCTTCGGAGCAAATTCGTCATGGTCGCTGCAGTATTAGCCAATTACATTACCAACGAATGGTGCAACCGGCTTTTGCTTTGCTTTATGTCGCTCAGGTCACAAAGAATGAGCGCTGGGCTCGCCCCATTTTAAAGATCGTCCCTGATTCTAGCCGTTCTTAAGCCTAAAGAGACTCGGTAACCGTTGACACGGCAACGTATTGCTACTTCGTGGCTCCGAGTGGATTTCGTTCTCGGCACGATAACTGCAGCTTAAAAACACGCACTACGAGGCCTAAAAGTCGCTCCAGTTCAGATCTAAATAGAGCAGCTGCTCTCAGAGTTTGCTCGCTCGCGTTCCTCTCAGATTTGGCATCGTTGAAAACCTAAATCTTCGGCGACAGACGGTCAAAGCCCTCAAGAACGCCCAAAAAATCTGAGAACGAGCGCCAAATTAGAACGCGCTACGGATTGGATTGTTTTGGTTGAATTCAGCCAACAACATTTATAGTGATTTTAGATTGTCTCTGGTTTAGCCGGCTTGATTGGGATTTACCTTATCTATTATTTGCTGACAAAGAGTAGTTGCTAAGCGCATACGTTTTACGTTTATTAATATTTTTCTTTTTCGATTATTATGCTCGTTAGCCGCATTGGCGCAGCAAGCGGCAAACGTAACCGTACTGGGCTGCGTTGGGAAACCCCTATTCTATAAGGCGTCGACAACAACCTTGTTGCGAAATTGGGGAACCCAAACGTTGGGGCTCCCATTCTAAACTCTACATTAATGAGATAGCTAACTTTAGCTAGCCCTCCCCCTCTGGTTTCGTGTACCTTTAGCTAAAGTTAGCGGAAAAATTCACGTCACATGACCTACACACCAATTCAGTTTCCCCGGTAGATTTTGCGGGAAACTGGATGCCACGTGACCTGACGTAACAGGACCAAGAAACCAATTCAGTTTCCCAGCTAAATTTAGCGGGAAAAATGGCGTCACGTGATCCCACTTCAACATCTAGGGCCCTAGAGGTTGTCCTAGAGCAGGGTTGGGCAGAAATACTCAAAAATGTATTTGGAAATACAAACACTGGGATACATGAAAATAGTAGCTAAAATAATGATACTAAAATACACCTCCAAAAATGTATCGCGATACGTATCGGAAGTACATTCTAAAAGAGGCAAAAAGTCTTTGGAAATACAAATACAGGAATACATTTCAGGGAGGGCAGAAATACAAATACAGAAATACTGATACTGCAATACAATTTTCAAATCTGTTTGAGACGCCAATTGAAATGAAGCTTGAAGTTTGTAGTGAAAGTTTTTTATCCCGAAACTACTTTCCCGTAGGCTTGGCACTTTGTCAAGAAGGTGCTGGTTTCGGACGACGAGGAGTCTTCATACGCAAAAAAAAAGACGTTCCATTAAGGACTGACCGCGGTCCCTTCCCTGATATCCTGTCTGTCTGACGAGAGATGCGAAAAGACTTTGATCTCTAAATAAATTTAATGTCACCCTAAATCCCATCAAAACATCAGCACGTGATGTTTTGATGGTGGAACGAACTGGTATTCTCTATCTGTAGGTGTGGCCTTGAGCGTGAAACTTTACCATGCTGCTGTATGAAAGGGCAATACGTACTTTCGTTGTAGGTTACCTAGTTGAAGATCGTGCAGGCAGTGTCATTTGCAATTTTTGAAAATAGTGAACCACCTGAAGCATCTTATTTTCTGTTACGGTTGAAAAAACGATACGGTGGCATCCCTGCTCGGAAGGTCCTTCCTGCCGACCCTCCACCACCGACGCATGGACTGCAGTCCTCAAGTTTCGCCTATAGCATCATCCAAACAGAGCCCTTGTGGATTGCGACCTGATATTCCCGGCACAGGTGCGAGTTCTTCAAGAAACAGCGCGCTCGAGATGAGTCGCAGGTGTACGAAGTCTGGGTCGGGACAGCGGGGCCATGTCTGGCCTCCTTCCTGGGTTTCGGATCACCAGAGCAGCGGGTCACGTTCACGTCGGGTGTTGACGCACCCTTGAGCCGTGCAATATTATGGGCGCAGCCGCAAACTCATTCGAATATGTGTTGAACTTTACTGCGTGAGTCATCCTACTATTTTAAGTCAACCACCACCTGGCTCGTGCTGCAACGGACTGTGACTCAGCTTTTCCGGCAGGTGTACTGCACACGCTAAGGCAAGAGAGACAGTTAGCAGCGGGCGTTGGATGCCAGCAAACAATGACTGAAAAAATTCCTACCTAAGGACCTGCGGCAGAAGATTCTCTGACTCCACTCCTGGCACGCCACCTTGTTCGAGTCCTCGACGACTACGCGACACTTCTTGAAGAGAGAAGAGGACGCATAGAAAAATAGTTTGGAGAATCGGGAGGAACCTTGGTCAGGGCATACTTACAATGTGCCCCAGCATCTCCTTGACCCTAATGCCTTCAAAAGTAAAAAAAAAAGCTTTCATATTTGTATTTTTATTTTTTTTTGGGGGGGGGAGTTAATTTTAAGAAATGTAACGAAATACATTTCATCCTGATTGTATCGCGATACAAAGAAACATTCCAAATGCATTTCAAAACAGAATACAGATACCGGTGAAAAAAATGTATCGCGATACAGACATACAGATACGAAATGTATTTCTGAAATACTATCGCGATACATTTGTGTCGCGATACTGCCCAACCATGTCCTAGAGGCCGTCATTGAGGTCGTCCTAGACGTCGTCCTCTAGGACGTCGTCCTCGACGTCGCCCTAGACGCCGTCCTTGAAGTCGGCCATGAAGCTGTAACAAAAAAGAGGTATCATGACGATAGCTACCCCGATGTGAGCGACGTGAATAAGCCTATCTCCTGCGCTCTTGTATTCTTGGTGCTGTTTTTTTACAAATCTCGTGGTATCCGTGGGCAACAACGTGCCAGCGCTCTCATTTCACGAGACCCCAAGTAACACCCGGGATCATGAAAAGTGACTGATGCTCATTTCGATAACGACCGCGTCCTAAATTCTTCATTCTATATACTTAATAGTATGTGGTAGGCACCTTTTTGACGGACATTATTGAAGGCTTGTCTTGTCCCCCCTCTTGCATTCTGCTAAGGCTTCACTCCAAGTCCAACTTGGCTCGGGCCTCTCTGGTGTCAAAGCTTGAACAGCCCATGTACACTTCCAGGTCGTTGTTTGGTGCTGCTTGACTGGCTCTCGGTGTTTACTTACCCACATCTATCTCGCGCACCTCTAGGTATATCCTAGTGACGGGCGCCTAATAACAGGCACTGTGCGTAATTACGAAACGTGAGCCCTAGTACAGCTAACACTTTCAACCCTGCTTAGGTGACTTCGTAGCGGTTTTTACCTGAGTGGACGCTGGCCGTTGCAAGTCTTCGTCAACTTCGGAACATGGAAGCCAAACCAATAGGCCCTTTCCGAAATTCAGTGTCATGTGGTGGCTCAAATGGCAGGTTCATTTTTGCCGTACTAATGACGGCAATGAAGATGTAGTCTCCCGTATTTTATCGGGCGCCGTCACTTTCGCAAGTCAACAGCAATCGAGAGTGTGCGCTTCACTGTGCATTTCTTTCTCGGTCTCTTTCAGTGTCGATAGCAACAAAGATGCAACCAGTCAGAACGAAGCGTCAACCCACGTAGACGCCTAGATAAAACTCTACAATTCAAGGGGCTTTGAAGCACATTGATGCTACTAACAAAATGACTCGGCCCGAGCTAGAAATGAACGCTTACAGGGACCTTGCATTTAATTCCTGCTTCGCATCGTACTAACGTCACGAATGTATTGGCCTCAAATTATCTGCTAATTAGCATCTTCAACTTCTTCATTCATCAGTAAATGGAAGGCTGCCACGTGTGCAATCTTCCAGATGATGAAAGTGATCAAAGGGGCCAGACTGAATTTCGAAAAGGTTCTATTATGACGCAAAACCAAAGCATGCACTACCTTTCAGCATTTTAGCACTGCTTCTCGGCATCATTGGCGTTGTTCACAATGCTATGTTTGTTTGTTTTTGAGATGGTGATATCACAACGCCTTTCTTGTCACTGACGGTGCGCGCAGTTAATCGCTGAATATTAGAACTTCCAAACTGCATACAGCTGACACTGCAGTGAAATGACCAAAATATGCGGTTGCCATTTCGGCTTGCGTCGTCCAGCTCACGACGATGTAGCATCGGGACGTGCCATGTCATAGTGTCATAATACGCCAGCTACGATTCATTCGGGGACCATCGCACAATGCAAGCGGCAGTTTGCTTTATAATATAGCATTATAAACGTAGTTTCATTGATCTGAGTAGATAATACCAATCGCATCAGGTGTAGGTATATTAGCTTGGTGAATGAGCATGGAAGACGAGATGGTATACACTGTACTCTATTTTGCGTCTTTTTTCCAAAATTCTCCAAAATAGCGGCAATTCATGGATACCTAGAGTTTCCTGTCGTGTCTTCCTACACAAAATATGCCGCGAGGTTATTTTTTCCGAGCAATATTATGACCTCATTGGTTTCTAATATTAACATGGTCAAAGCAGTAACTTCGATCGTGATATCGATTAACAGCTGTTTTGCCATATCAAATATTCAAGAATCAATGCAGAGGAATGCGCTTCAGTTTCTGGCTCAGAGCTGACAAGGACGCGAAAATGAAAAAAAAAAAAGCCGTTTACAAATATCTGTGATGCGAAATTAGAGCGCAGTTCTTGAGGAGAAGAAGGGGAGGGCACGGAGCGGAGGGATGGAAGAGGACGAGGGGAGAGTACAGAGAAGAGGGAGGATAGTTACTTCATACCCTCCCGTCCTCCTCCTGCGTACCCTCCCCTTCTCTTCCTTCGTATCCTCCCCTGCTCCTCTTCCGTGTCCTTCTCCTCCTCCATACCCTTCCCTCCTCCTGGGTACGGAGGAGGAAGCGGACACGGAGGAGGAGCAGGGGAGGATACGGAGCAAAAGGAGGGGAGGGTACCCAAGAGAGGAGGGGAGAGGGTATGGAGTACCTCCCCTCTTCTCCTCCTCCTGCTTACCCTCCCCTCCTCCTCTTCTGTGTCCTCCTCCTCGTACACTCCCTTTCTTTTCCTCCGTCCCCTCCCCTCCTCCTTTTTCGTGCCCTCCTCCTCCATAACCTCCCATCCTCCTCTGTACCCTCCCCTACTCCACTCCGTACCCTCTCCCCTTCCTTCATACCCTACTTCTCCGTATCCTCCCCTCCTCTTCCTGCGTACCCTCCCCTCGTCCGCGACGGAGACGCCGACGCCGCAATACAAGAGAACAAGCGCCTAAGAAGTTCAGTTTCCCCACAAGATTTAGCAGAAAAATTCACGTCACGTTACCTCAAACCCCACCTGAGTTTCCCCGCTAAATTGAGCGGGGAAAATGATGCCACATGACTTCATGTCACGTGACTTGTACACAAAGTCGGCTTCCCGCGATATTTAGAGGGAAAACTGACCCCATACTACCTCAACACCAATTCAATTCCTCAATACATTTAGCGGTGAAACTGAAATGGTGTTGAGGTCACGTGACGTAAGTTTTGCCGCTAATTTTAGCGGTGAAATTAAATGCGCAGTTTTGCATTATGGGACATCAAAGACCTGCACAACAATGAAGTTCATTCGCTAAATTTAGCGGGGAATTGAATTGGTGCACATGTATGTGACGTCCCATAATATCCCATAATGCAACGCGCGCGGTTACGCCGACGGCGACGCCAACGCCGCTGTACGCGGATAAGGGCGCCTAAGAACTGCGCTTTAAAAACTAACACACGGATTTTATAATTGCAGCAAGACGTTCTCTATTGATTCGGAAGGATTATTGTCCTAGCACCGAACGATCATTTGTATTTTGTCAATGTTGCCGGCTGAAAACTCAGCCGCTTAATATCTAGCTTGGCTCTCATGTAATCTCGCAGAGAGCGAGCGGTGTTTCAAGATATAAAATATAATGTGCTCTGGCGTGCGTCATTCTATAGTACTATTACCGCCGAATTCAGAAACCTCACTCAAACTACACTCACACTTAAGGGCCCCTCCACTTCCTCGAGGAAGGCGCGAGGGCCGGCGCTGGCCAATCGCGACGGCGGGTCCGTCCTCGCGATTGGCCAGCGCCGGCCCTCGCGCCTTCCTCGAGGAAGTGGAGCGGCCCTTAAGTGTGAGTGTAGTTTGAGTGAGGCTTCTGAATTCGGCGGTTATACTCAGAAATATAAATAATACTCATTGTGGATGTTTTCTTTTTAATTAATTACACTGTTACGAAGAAGTAATAAAGGAATGAGTGGCTCAAAAGGAAAGCAAAATCTTTTACAGCTAAATATTTGGGTCATGCAAGAGCAACAAAGCTGTGATTTAATGAAACCATGAACCTAACCTGAAAGAAGACTGGAAGACACGAACCGGTGACCGGTCTGCATTGCAGTTCGTAATTTAGAATCCTTTCTTTTTTTCTTTTTCTTTTTTTTCCTGAGGGGGGCGGGGTTTGTTGAAAAGGAAAGGGAGACGAGCTAAAGGGCCTCTGTGTAAAACAAATTACAGAAATGCAAGCACCGAGGTGAGCACTTGCAGGCTAAAGTATATTTGATAGACTACCATACCATCGGCGAATAGTTGAGCTGCTAGCAGTGAGAGGTCGAGAAGATGCATGTGTAAATGGAACCATAAGAAAAGGGTGGTCTCGGAACTTAGATAATTCTCTGAAATTATTGTTTTTCTGGCAGAGGTTGAAATTAAAGGGCTATATTTTGTATCAAATAACAGGCACACTTGGCTGCATAGTGCCCAAACTCCTTAGAAATGTTCAGTCAATTATTTGCATAGGTTAAGCCTCTCCGTTACATTTGTATACAGAGTGAGCTGGTCTGCTAGAGAATATTGTATTTCTTCCGAGTACGGGGCAATGTCAGTTTAAAACGCGTATATGAGTCAGTCAGTCATTATTCAGACAAGAAATAGCTTCAGTGAACTTTTAGCACACAAGACATATAGCTATTCCCTCACGGGTGTACACACTCAAAGATTTGAGCTCAAATATTAAGTGATAGTTAGTCTGTAAGCCAGACCACCATGTACACATAATTTCCACGCTGCAGCAAGATGCAAGATGGAATTTTTTTTTATTAAAGATGCAATACATTCAGTTACTTACCACAAAGAAACTTCTGAACACTTCGAGCCTTATTCATCTCAACCTTTTCGCTGTTAATACGGCTCAATTTCCCGACAATCGTGTCTGCTAGAGACAGTGAGCTGAAGTAACGCCTCAAGGATCAGGGTTCGCACTACTTGCTGGTTGTTTCTTAATAGCAAATTACTATCAAAACTATGACATGTACAGTAAGCGTAACGAAATCAACACTAGTATAATCAAGCCAAATGCAATCTAGAGAAAATTGCCCAACCTGCATTGGGGCAAATAAGGAAATGATATCGAATGTTACCACAGCGCTTAGTGCTGTGGAGCAGAGATTTTCAAGACAACATGAGCATTCAGTGTTACCTTTTATTTTCATTGCACCTCAAGCCAACCATCTGCACTCTGGAACTTGAATGTCCTGTAAATATTCATGAAATATTTGCCTAAGCGTTATATCGTCTAATATATAAATATATACTATAACTTAAAGCTGAAAATGTATAGGGTATGGGCTCGATGTTTAGATTGTTCTGTTTCAGAAACTCGCCGCTTCGAAACTCATGTTTGCAGTTTGAGAGCGCTTTTGCAGGAGATAGAATGCTGAAAAAGCAAAAATTATAATTTTGTGCGTGGATCAAGGTGCAAAACGTTGCATCTAACTAAAATCTGTTTTAAACTATTTTTGTTTTCCCAAGTGATGTTTCTATGCCAATAAAAAAAATAGGAATTTTGCAGATGAGCTGGAGAGATTCCGTTAAGGAGGTCACATCGGGGTGCTCTGTAACAATTCGAACGACTGAAGATCCCAGTAATGTTCCTTACCTTACATTCTACTCGACGTGCTCATCGTTCACTGATAATGCCTTTAAGCATGCCGGTTTATTTACAATAACACTAGGTAAATAAGCATTCTTTGTTTATGCCTCGATTAGAGCTACAACAAATGACACCATAACGCCCCAGGCTCGGCCCCAGGCCAAGGGAAACTTCTTAAGTAAATTTTCTTACCGTTTTTCGAATACATTCCCAGTGTCATGGCAGAAGCCTAACCAGACATGAAGTTGACGACCCATTGGTAGGCAAATAGCAGATATCTGATATCGGTCGGTAAGAACTCACTGCCACATTTCTGCAAAGTGTGTGAAAACGTACATTAGTGCACAATATCACATTCCTTGTCTTCTAACATTAGAAAAGTCTACATGTATATTGGCTGACATAGCAATCTGAGCACCAATGAATTATATATACTGTAAACGACTTATTTTTCGCGGGCTCAATATTTAGCGATTTAGGTCAAAGCTGAAGTTTTTAAATAATTCGCGGGTCCTAATTTTCGCGACGCGGTGGGATCTCAATACAGAGTCCAATGTGTTAGCATTTTACCGGAATTGTTCGCGGGACCTATTTTTTGCAAAATTAGGTTTTCGCAAAAATTAGGTTGTTTCACATATGTAGTTTTTTTTTTTTTAATTGCATTTACCAGTGAAAAAGGTGAGAATGGCAAAAAGGAACTTCAGTTGTTCCGCCACAGGCTTGAGCCCCTTACCTTACACAAGGCTTCGGCGCCTCGCGCACCTCTAGCGCACGCACACTCTAAACACGGCGGCAAGCACGAAGTGCGTCTGGAGGCCGGCCGTTTCGCGACCCCGTTTTTGTGCAGTTTGAGTGGGGAAATCTTCCAATGACAAACCAGATGGCAGTCGAGCATGAACGTGATCGCGCTTGTCGTAGGTTAATTAACACGAGGAAGTCACGACCAATTGTTTCTGGTTTGCAATGCGCTATGGTGTAATATTCCGTCAGGCGCTTTTGAAACTTACTGCCCCGAGTGGTCGATTTCCTACTGCTCAATAGTGCATCGCCTCATTTGTGTGACTTTTCAGTAGGAGCGAAAGTGTCTTTGTAAACAATGCATTCTGCTCATCTTCACTCGTGTCACATGATTTTTGTTTGCCCATTATTTGTTGCATTCCCAAAACAGCAAAAAAATGATCCACCACCGAAAAAAATAAACAAAGGCTTAGCCCAAAGAGAAGAGGCTTGGTTTGGATTGACCAAACTCATTTTTCATCTGTTTCCGGAGGCACGCGTAGACATTCAGCTATTCTTTCTTCCACTCCTTCCGAGTTACTTGATGGAATTCTTTATTTTTCCTCTAACTCATCTGCCGCAGATTGTCTACTGAAGAGAGAAGCTTGCTGAAGCTACTGTTAAATACATAATTATGTATTTAACAGTAGCCTCCCCCTCCAGGTTTTTGTCACATGCAATACAAAAATTTCCGTTTTTGTTTTTTGTGGGGGAGGGGAGGGGGTTCTTTGCTTATAGAACATATAGGTAATCTATAATCTTTTCGGCCGCTTTCCTATATGTTTGTCTACTTTGGCCATTCACTCTTATTACTTTTTTATTTTCTAGTTTATCATGGTTGATACCGCCATTCTAAGTCTTAGAAATTGTACCCACCTTACTTCTAAGACTTCTGGTGAGTCCCCACTCACTTTTGCCTGGCATGTTCTCTTGACGCATTCTGACTTTGTGATCACAATTATCTTACATCATTGTCCTACTAATGTTTTGGTAATATATTTCTGTTTGCTTATTCACTTCCCCAGAACGTCACAAAATTACTCTTTTAATAGTATGACTAGATTTTTATAGTTCCATTCTCCTTCAGGTGGCTTCAAAGTGGCCTCCTGTATACGTTCGTTGTCGCCTTCTCCAGTTGTTTTTTTCCGTGTCAGATGTTATCTGCTACTCCTTACCTTCGACTATATAAACCTATCTTAATGCGCTTATGGTCACTATCGATGCTCTAACTTTCATTCTAATCTACTTTTACCTTTCTGAACCTTATGTATATCTTGTGTGACACAATGGAGTAGTCTACTTAAGACCTGCCGGTTATCTGATTTCCATGTGGTTTGTCCTTAAAATTTATCTTCGTTATTAACCGCCACTAGGTCACGCTCCTCGAAAATATTTATTAGCATGTTTTTTGTCGTGTCCGTGCATCCATAAAAATTATTTATATGAGCGTTTATATCTCCTGTTATTCACAATATTATGGCTATTCTCTAACCATTTTATAACTCGTGATACAGAGTGCAGCATCTGCTTGTTAAATTCCTTAGCGCTACACCCACCCCGTCCGCAGGAAAACAAATCGCAGGATTACACATTATCCCGCTATGCTACCTTCAAGCCATAGATATTTATTGCAGTCGTCCCTTATTATTTTCTCATTATTCGTCTTCCTCGCTAGGGTTCCAATTACAACACATTTTCTTTCTCTCTATTTTATGGCATCCCTTTTACAAAAGGGAGGGTTAATTGGACGCTACTTCATATCTCCAATACGAGAATCCACACATCCAAGCACGCTACATGTCATGTTAACACCCTGCATGTTTATGTTATGTGAACCACCCTGCACACTTATATGTAATACTTTCTTGACCTTTGCATCTTCGTTTTCAAGTTCTGCGTTTCCTTCTTGCGTGCCCATCCCGGCACTTTATTCGAGGCTTCGTTCCTCAGGTTCCTGCAGGAACTTAAGAAAGCCACCGCCCTCCACTTTATCTTACCTTCCACCACCCTTCTGGACGTTTCAAAATAATAAACACCGTCTCCAACAAAAGGATGGGCAGGAGCTTGCTGGTACACCTTTTTGTTGATGACTATCGCCTCATACACAAGTTCCCACTTCATTCCCTTTATGACCGCATTTGCTTGCACCAACTTCCTCTCCATTTTTATGCTCTCTTCTAGATCTCAGAAACCGTGCACATAACAATCTGCACCTCTTCTGCCGCCGCTCTCAGCTTCTTCATTCTAGTTTTAATATGCCTCCCCAGCTTCTTGGTTCTTCCCTGTAGAACGCCGTTTAGTCGAGCGTGCACCACCGTTAGCTTCTACTCATTCATGTTGTTCCATATCAGGATCTTATTCCCTTTATAACTTCTCCCATGCAGGCTCCCGAATACATGCTTGTACGGTCACTCTCTACTCATCCACTAGATTAAAAGAGAGACCTGCCCTACAACTGGTTACATTTGAGCTTCCTACTACAATGACCTTCTTTCCACGCTCCACCGCTCCGATGGATACCCCTGCCACCACCTCTCTACGGTTTCCCATGTCATAGCCTCGTATAAACTGCAAAGCCCGTCAAATTGGCGACGGAACAAAAGAGTGCCCGGTCACCGGAAATGAGAGAGGAGAAACGGTAGAACGGCCAACGCCATGGCGGCGCTTCATCATACTCCGTCTTGACGTATCCGCCCTTACCGCTCAAGGAAAATGTCTCCGTCCGCCTTCCCTGTATATTATTTCGCCTCTCCTCTAGCAACTTCCGTTAGTCTCTTTCCTTCCTCACCTCACTTTACAGTTCCTCAATGTGCGTCACCAGCGCCACACTCTAGGTTTTCACCCTATTTAGTAGTGCGCCTAGGACGCCCAGCCTACAAAGAAAGTTCCCAGCATCCGCTTCCTCTGCATTATGAAACCTCGCTTTTACTAAATTAACAGGGCGCTCACACACCGGACATTTTGCACCTGAACGTCCATCGGCATTCTTCAATAGTGACGGGGCCCGCGATGATAACCTAGCCCTACACGACACAGAACTCGACCACATGGTACACCACATGGTCAACTGCTTAGAATCTAGCCATAGAGCACGGTGAAGCGCTTTGCTTCAAAGCATATATTTCCCATAGCAGTTACCATAGCAGCTATCCGCAAAACCGTGGCGCGTCGAACACCGGGAGGCGGACCGTGGGAGGAAAAAAGAGGGGGGGTGGAGGAGGTACTTGTGGAAACAGTGTCTATGGTTAGTTCTTTAGCTGAGTTGATCTGCAGTCGCTGACAGGTTGAGATTTCAGGGGAAGCTCTTCTCGCCTGTTTTCACTTGAGCAGAGCGAACGCTGGAGAAGAGGTTGCCTCCTCTCCAGAGTTTGCTCTTGCTAAAGTGGAAAGAGCTGAAAGGAGTCTCTCCTGATCTCTTAACCTGTCTCCAACTATAGTGACACAGTTTTGTAACAAGCCGGCCCAGAAAGATTAACGTCTTGCTGAGTACAGAATTTTTCTCTTGATATTTCGGGGTGAAACTTCTAGCACATATCTTACGCTGCAAAACAATTGGGGTCTCGCGATTGCGAAATTCATCAAAATTAATTCATCGGCGAATCAATCGAATGCGTTTAGCGACACATGCAACCTTCAAAAATATTTTTTTTTCAGCAATATACTTGTTAGCGTTCAGCTGGTAGTGCACAACGCTCGGTTGGTGTAAAGCCTGTTTTTCTTAATTATGATCAATCCTTTTTCTTTATTCACCTAATAAAATTAGGGCTCAAAATGACAGCCGAGGTTTCGGCCTAAAACTGAAATAAACGATGCTACTTGTCAAAAACAACCTTCGCATCAGAAGAAGGTTCTTCTCCTGGACGTTTTGTACCATTTTGTTTCTACCCCCACCGGCTCTCTTAATTTTTGTTTATTTTAACTTACCTCCATATCAGGTACATAATGTTCCACGTCTACGTTGTACTCTTGTATCTTGTCCTGCGCAAATTGTGGATATTGTGACTGCGATGTACATAAATAAACATCTCTCTTTCTATTTCAAGACACGTCAAGTTACTAGCGGCATGACTGTCCTCATTCCTTAAGCATTCGAAGTAGGTAGCTAAAAATCTGCGGTGCCAAAATGTTGCACGATACCCTTTACTGTAGGTCCAAAGGCACAACATATTACAGGGTTGGACCAAGTATTTCAGCACGGTCGAAACATATTATGTTTACCGTCGGCCATTCCCGTGTCGTTCACTTCAGCGAGCGCTTACACTCTAAAAAAGGCCATCGCCTTACGTCCCTTTTGTCCTATAAAATACGCCCCAAAACTTCAGTTCGACGTACAGCGCACTATTGTCGAACAGACAGACCCAACTTTTTGGAGGGGCTTGATAACGGTACGACATAACTTCTTAAATAGCCAAAGCACGTATCAATCACCAGAGCAAGAAAACACTGAGGTTTCGCAGTAGGACCAAAAAAAAACCCTGATATTTTTGTAGTCAGTAACACTTACATTCGTTATTTTAATAAGTTGTACCACACGGCTATCAAGCCTCTCCTGAACGCTAGTACCGTGAGATCTACGTCAGTGCGCTGTACATCAAACTGAAATTTCGGGGTGTATTATATGAGACAAAGGATGTAAGAATAAAACGGTTTTTTTTTTCTGAGAGTGTAGGACGGGTTTTCGCAGCACAAATTCCACACCATCGATATTTTTCTTCGTCGAAGATGATAAGAACAAGCTCCTTCTAAGCATGCGCTGTGAGAAACGGCTTGCAATGCGATCGTTGTCGTAGAACTCCTGATTTTGATATCTATCTTAGAAACAAAATCGACCAATGCTTGGCTGTGAATGTATGAGCTCTCAACTAGGAAAGGTAAGCGTACAGTTTTCCTTCACAATGTGCACAACAAATCGACTTGTGCTGTGAATGAGCTTTGCAACGTAGAAACGCCTAATGAATAAGCCATTGCGAGACAGAATGGTCGCTTTAACTAAATGCGCTTAGTGTGCTTTGTTTTCTAGTGCCTGTTTGTCACGCCAACCCAAGTAGTATACGTACGTATAAACGAATAACCAGCAGTTAAATCAAAGTGGGAATGTAAATGTGCAACAAAGGTGTGAAACTTCCCCTGTTGGATCACAGTATGAATTAGGGTCTAATGTACTCACTTTTTTTGTGGCGTTCAAATTTATGTACACCTAGAGACTCCACACGTTTCAGCTTAATCAAAGTAACTTTTTTTTTTTGCTGTACAGGACACAAATTACGCAACCCGCTAAACTCAGATCCGCAGACGCAAATTCTAAACAAAGAAGGAAAAGACTACACTGTAGACAAAGGCACAGGCGCGTGAGCCGAGAAATCGCACATTGAAGGCACTCTTAGCAGACGAGCGTTCCCGTTCGTAATGTTGTCAGTGCTACAGTTGTTTGAGAGATGGACTATAGGCCTTTGAAAAGACTGTTGCAGATGGACGCGTCTTGGTGCTACGATCGCGAATGGCAAGACTCCTTCCGCGCCATCAAGGCGGTCTGTCGTCTTCATAGGTGTTGACACATTACGACCCGGCATTGCTGCTGCAGTTCTAGTACGATGTGTCCGCTTACGGCCGCGGCGCCGTGCTGTATCTTATTATAAAAATGGCACGGTAAAATCAATCGCTTATGCGTCCAGAATATTGTGAAAGGCGGAGAACTATGGTCAATCTTAAAAGGATGCCCTTGCTTTAGTAGTTCCCGTAAAAAATATAATGTCTACACTTGGTCGTGAATTCGCCTTAACCACGAACCGTAAGACATTCCAAATGATACTTGGGCCGTAAAGGGAAATTCAGGCTATTGGGCAGGAGATCGAACTATAGGGGGCGCTTTGACCCGTTTGTTGTCCCCATACTCGGTGTTTACTCAACACAAGGCCTGTGCACATGCCGAGAGGCCTTATGGGCATGTCCATGTCATCTTCTACAATAAAGCGCGGGGCACAGTTTAATGTGAAAAATACTAACAATCGACGAAGCGACGTTAAGTGCCGGATCTATCCTCAGAGATTGCGAGCTTGACCCACTTCGGCTTTTGTGCTGAGCTGGGACCGTGCATGCTGCATTGTTCAGGCAGGCAGGAATGGAAACAAAAGAGACCCTCCTCCCCCTCACCGGAGAGCACGAACTCCAGCCGAACGCTGACGCCGCGTTCGGTTATGTCGGCCGAGCGCTGAGTCATTGTATTTGTTGTCCCCATCCGTGTAGTTCTAAAGTTAACCGCTTGGGGCGTCACGGTCGCTCCTCCTCCCCAATAGCTGCCGCAAGACTTCAACGTTGCGCAGGATATTTTATGACAAGACACCACACCAGGAACGTTTCAGACAAAGATATTTAGTACCTGCTACAGGCTCTACCCTGCCTCATACCACGAAACTTCATTCGAAGCAAATTTTGGACTTAGCATACCAGCGTCATTTCGTCCCGGAGCAGCTGATCTTAAAGTCACTGAATCCTGCGAAAGTAGCGCCATTGCCTTCCCTGCTTGCTAACAAGACACGCAGCAATACTAACGCACTGACGACTGAAGCCTCGCAAGGTGATTGGGTGATCAATCTCTGTAGCCATGGCAGTAGCGATTTCTGCCCTTTCAAATGTTAGATGGGTCAAAAGGGTCGCTCTTGAACCAGCCGCGCCAAGATTGTTCAGGAACGTCGTAGTACTGAAAGCGTTCCTCGCCAATATAAGCGTATTTTCCTCTCTGTAACCAATCAACTTGTCCGACGTACTTATCTACACATATATCTTGTTCTTTTTACGTTTTTCAAGACAGTTAAATTATATTTTAATGCGGCCAAGCCCCCAAGCAGCGTCTGATGGCGGCGTGAAAATGTGCTCTTGTTTCGCTGGTGTGTCAATGACAAAATATTGGTATAAAATAAATCTATTGATCATGCAGCCTGTCAACGTTGATTCGATTTGACTCACAAAAAATGAAGAGCTCAAGCAAAAACTGCACATTGCACGGTCCTAAATGCGACCATATAGAAAGCTACGCTCTACTTTCTAGTGACTTTCTTGATGTCAGCCGTGTATAAACTATGCCCGAATTGAATAACACGCGTCCATGACGTCACACCACTGCGGTGGTGCTGCAATAAACCATTTCACTGTTTCAAAGTCCTCAGCTCAGTGTGCGATCTCCTCAGCCCAGCAAACGCATGTTCAATGCTTCAGAAAGCGAGCAAATCACGCGCCATACTAGCGAACACTCGAAATGGAAGCGGCTAGGAGATGTTTCCTTGAAATGTCTATAATCTTTTACAAATAAGAGTGTGTTTGGTGCCAGTTTGAGTGTTCGTGCGTATGGCGCGTGCTTTGCTCGCTTTCATAAGCGACGAACATGCACGTGCTGGGCTGTAAAGATCGCACTCTGGAGTGTCATTTTTTAAACATTAAAAAGTTTGATATGGGCCTCCTGCGTTGCCCAGAGGGTGCTGCGAAAATGGATTTGTTTGGCCTTGTTTTGGGTAGTACAATATTTAGCGTCTCAAACTGTCACGCATGCAGAAATGTGCCTGCTCTGGTGCAGAGCACGAGATCACGATGAATATACAAAGAAACAACAAAAAAATCGAACGCCGTCAAAGCTAAGACGCTTAGAGCGCGAGCCAAGAGATGCCGTTTCACGCGTTCCAAAGTAGACATGACAAAGAAAAAGAAAAATGAAAGCGTCGCGACACAGGTGTTTTGACGTCACCACCCAGAAATAAGAGGCGCGTACCCTAGCGGTGGTGTCATCAATTTGGCACCTTTGATTGTCTTGCGGCGTTGAGTCTGGCCGATTTCAGGCGTCCAAAAGTGTTTTTTTCGTTCTTCAGCATCATACAGAATTAAAAAAGCTGAACCAACGTGCCATAAGTAGTGCGAGGCTCAATCAGGTGAGCTTGTACTACCCAAAATGAGGGCGCTGCAGTTTTTTCAAAGCTTCAGCGCAGGAGGCCTATAGGGTAATCACTGGACTTTATTTTTGAGGACGATGTCTGACATCGTCCTCAAACAGACTCCAGCGACCGATTGGTGGCCAGATGTTTTGGTGGCGTCTTCCTATGGTTCCCTCACCTGACGTCATTACCTTACAACAAGTTTTATGATGTTTTAATGAGCATGGTGTACGCTTGAAATCATTGCGATATGAAAACGACACTGCCAACCGCGTCAAAATTGAAGTTCTTACATCGATCTTATTTCCATCGAGAAGGAATATTTCGCTGACATCATAATCAGCACTCGGCCAATCTTGGCGGGACGACTACTGAGACGCTTTCGATCGCTCACGTCGCCAATAGGTTTCTTCACTGTCGGGCAAATATGGCGGTCTGTTTACACCGTGCCACGTGCCAGTTCAACGCACATCCTTCAAATTTCAGCAGACAAGGACTGGCTAAAAATGTTTTGCCTCGATTTTTATTCACTACGTTTCAAACATGCGGCGATGTGTTAGCGTAAACGAGCTTCCAGAGCCTCGACCTATGGCGAAGTAATAGACCCTTACCGGAATTCACTCTAACCACTTTGATAACAATCACCATCATCTGAAAAATGGCATATGTGCTATACTAATGGCAGCCTTCTATTTACTGATGAAGGAAGAAGTTGAAGGTGCTCCTAAGCAGATGATTCGAGGCCTATACATTCTAGACGTTAGCGTGACGTGAAGCAGGAATTGGATGCAAGAGCTGCGTAAGCGTTCATTTCTAACTCGGTCTCGGTCAATCTGTTAGTAGCGCACACTCGGTTTCAAAGCCCCTTGATGTATACAGCACTATCAAAGCGTCAATGTGGGTTGGCGCTTCGTTCTGACTGGTGGCATCTTTTTCGACATCGACACTGAAAGTGATTTATAAGAACTGTACAGTGAAGCGCGCATTCTCATTTACCCTTGACTTGCGAAAGTGACGGTGCCCCATAAAATACTGCAGACCAAAGGTTCATTACCGCCATTAGCACGGTAAAAGGTAAACTGCCATTTGAGCCACCAGATGGCACTGAATTCCGGAAAAGGCCTATTGAAGGATTGCGTTGCTGATGAACGTTACGCCCAATGTTTGGTTCACGCGGTATAGGTTTCGTTCAGAGCGACCTTGTCAACACGATGATACCACAGAAAGGAACAGAGTCGCCGAGACGACCGTATTCATGACGCCGACCGCCGAAGACTTGTAATCACAGTGACCACGAGGGTCGAGCAGAAATCGCGAAAGGGCCTGTTCCGTTCAGTTCACTCTTCTTCCGCTAGGTGTCGTCTGTATTGCTGGAGTCATAAATACCTTATGTGCCACAGCGATTCAAAGAACATAGCGCAAATGAAGCGCTCAGCAGGCGTGCTCATTTCAAACAAATTTAGAGTAGAGATGTTTCGGTTGGTGGCGCTTACTTCTGGCTGCCGTCTGTGATGTCACAACCAGGATTTGCTACGCCGTGACGTTACGAGTTGTGATCTTAAACACTTTTTTTATCAGTGGGGAACTACAAGTTTAATGATGTGTGTAGAAAAAAACAACTTTAAAGCTTGTAGTTCTCGCATTCCAAAAAAGAACTACGTTAAACATGACCGTCTTACGTTACTCTTATTTCATGAAGAAAAGGCCGAAGTAATTCCCCTGAAGAGGTTATAGTAAGCGGTTGGCGAATCGTATACACGTAACCCCTGCGACGCTTTTGGTCACGCACATTGCCATATAACCGCAACATGACGAGCGAGATTGCAATTAAAGGGCCACGTAGAGAGGTTCGATGTTCACAATCTCTGTGTAAAAGTGTATTTTGATGCGAAACGTCTTGGAATGAAATGACTGTGATATGAATTTTCGCTGCGAAGCCGGATTCGTTGGTCGGGTCTTTTCGCGTTCGGTGACAGAGCTGTAGTCGATAGAATAGTCGACAGAAAACCATCGCGCGTACCTTATCAATGTTCTCGCGCGCCTTATCATCTATAATGTAGTTTTGACACATGTTTCAAAAATAAAATAAGGAAACCACAAAAGGAGTGTCAAAACCAAATGATAGCTGATAAGGCGCGTGCGAACAATGGGAAACACGTATTTGTTTGTGCTTGCGTTTCTCGGTGCCGATTGCGGTTGCATAAACTAGCGCGGCAGCGGCGAAGTACGAAGTGGGGAGTGACGTCTAGCCCCGCTAACAGTGCGAAGCACGTAGCGCTCCGCGCCTGTGTTTCTCGGCAAAGATTGCGGTTGCATAAGCTGGCATGGCTACGGCAGTGCGCGAAGGTTTTCATATATAGAAACGTTTTTATACAGTGCATTTACTTTTATTTCGTCAATCATTCGGTATAGATCATTTTGCTGTTAACAAACATAAAAAGCTCTTGCGTCCCAAGCGACTTCTGGTCCCATCGTCTTCGCAAGGCGGTTGAGCCTGCTTATGCCACCAGTGCTAGAAAGTAGAAATGCTACGCGGACAACAATGTTGGACATTTAACGAGGGATTTTGGCTGTACAATATTACATCTTTGAGGAGGCAAGTTGGTTTACAAAAATACCCGAAACATTTTAACAGATATCGCACTGCTTCGTCCTTTTGGTGTTCACTTGGGAAATGTGTGGTTAAACGTTTCATCTACATATCAGGCAGCGTGTTGAGGGGGCCTTTGTTCATTCTTTTTATAAACCGGAAGTTCTCTGGGACGTCAAAGACTAGAGCACAACCTGGTGGCGCTTGCCATAAAAAAGGGTCTATAGTGCATTGAGCAATCGTTGCAGCTGATACCGCCAGCATCGCTGGCAAACCACCTTCACAGCGTGGATCAGATTGGAGAGATTGCATTCTCCGCAATAAAATAAGCTGAAATTTAGTGAGTATGGCCAAGAACGGCTCTTGATACCGCATAACCTCAGCTAGCGTGAAATGGCACGGTATAAAACGTCCCTGGGATAAAAAAAAAGGTCTTGAGATAAAACGTTGGGGCTCCACTCCACGCTGTGAACGTGGTTGGTCAGCGAAGCTGTGGTAACAGCTGCAAAGATTGCCTACTTACTGCCCAATACGAAATGCCGCCACCGGTCGCAGCACGCCGCCGCTGGTCGTATTGCCGTTTCTTTTTCCTTTGCCGCTCCTAGTATTCACGCTACTCCTCGGGGGTCCTAACTATGCGTGGCCTATTCATCGCGGTGCTGCAGCAAAAAGGACATCAGTTGCTATACTCCGTTTCATTTTACGCTTAAGCGCAGCGGATGTTACGAGCCATCGGAGCCAATCGGAGGCCGTGTGAGTGTCACGTGACCTTAGAGAGAGGGCACAGCGACGCGCGGAAATCGTATTACGGGCCACGTCCACAGAAAGTGATTGGCTAAGATTGCTCGTAGCATCCGCTGCGTCCGGACGTAAGGTGAACTGGTGTATAGGCGGGTTCTTCTTTTATATATGAAAGGCTAGTGACGTCACTCCCCACGCCGCAAGCTGCCGTCGCCGCGGCAGCTAATGACGTCAACCCCTTTCGAAGCAGCTGCAAACCTAATCTTTACCGTAACGCGTGGGAGGGTGTTCCTATTGTTCACAGGCGCCTTATCATCCATCATGTAGATTTGATGCTCGTTTTGTTGATGTTTGTTTTGATGTTTTCTTTAATGAAACGGATACTGAGCTGTATGCTGTATTCCTGATTTCAAAGGATATCTGCTGCTTTGCCTTCAATTGTTCGCTGGGAGTTTTTTGCTTACAACGCCAATGACACGAAACCTTTCTTGGCTGGTACAGGTATACAGCTTCGCTGTAAAAAATCACGGAATAATATGTCCTTGATATGAAATGATGATAAAGCAATTAATGCAAACGTGCAAACGAGCTTGACAAGGATGACGATAAACCTTAAAATGCAGGCCGTTCACCCATCCTGGTGTTAGGCTGGTGGCAACCGATAAACCCGTTTGCTCTACAGACGTCCATCACCTGGTTAGCTCACTTAGAAGAGTGCTCCAATGGAAGTGAAGAGGCCCTGGTTCCATACCAGGACCACGCGGATATTTTCGGCCGTGATTTAGGTCACCTAGCTGTGCTCGAAGATTGGTGTTTGTCCTTTGTCAACCGTGTTCCTCTTCTCTAGGAATTATTGTCGTCGTTGGTATAATATGTCCGGCAAGAACTGATCTTGGATGGAGTAACCTGGAATCAACTGTGGTTGAGCCGTTGACGACAGTTCAAGGGAGAAGTTTGGCACACTACGCTTCTCTTTTTGTTTGTCACCAGGAACGCTATACCACGTCCCACATAGTGTGATCTGGTTATCATCCTTGTCGTGCATGGACTTCAACAAAAAACGTTGGCAACCGCATCTCGACGATAAGCGGCTAAAACCTTTCTTAGAGAGGCGCAGGGAACACCCTTTCCACGAGCGGTGACTGATGCATGGAATTTGAGTGATCGTGCCACCGAGGATTCAAGGACTGTTCTTGCACGAGCTAAATTAGGGAGACACAGAATCATGCGAACTCGCCCGAAGCTACGTATAGTGGCTCACTGTGGAGAATGACAATTCATGGCATGCCGAAAACTGCTCCACATGCCACAAAATGCAACATTGCACTTTTGCGCATGACCCACGCGAACGTGGTCAAGGGTACATGTTGGCTTCGCGGGCCCATTCCGCAACCTCACTGTACTATAGTTGTTGTAGACGCACTTTCTGAATGGCCTGAGGTGTACATGGTGATGCCTGTGTCAGCAGGAAGAAGGAATTCGCGGTTGCGCGTAGTGTTCTCTCGGCATGGTGCACCGGAGACCCTTCATAAGTGATAGCGGCACGCTGCTCACATCATCCGCGTTTAAGGTGATTTTGAAAGGGCTAGCAGTGCGGCAAGTATTCGCTTCTTAACATCCCAGCAGCAACAGACTCGCTAAAATATTAGTGCAGACATTATTGAATGCGCTCCGAAAAGTTCAGGCAACCTAACGTTTAGATAATACTTTGCAAGCTTCTTAGGGGCTTACCGCAGCACACATTATGCAATCACATAAGAAACTCTATCTTTAATTTTGCTCAGTCTTCAACCCCGCACCCACTTAGACTCAATGAAGCCACTAATTGAGCGTAATGTACAAGCACGTCACTTTGCACAATCAACGCGGCGGTATAGTGCCCCCACCGTATTTCAACTGAATGACAAAGTTTTTGCCCGTAATCTCAGGAACAAATCAAGATGCCTCCGTGCTAGAGTACTTCAGCAAAGGGTACCATAATCCGGCGAGGTAAAGGCGCGGACACCGAATGGGCGCTGTACATAAAGAAGACAAAATGACTAGGGGTGTGCGAATATTCGCCATTTTTGAATAACGAGTCGAATATTACTCTATTCGATTCGCTAATCGAATCAAATAATTATTTTCAAAAGTTTCGAATATTTTTCGAATAATTTCCGAATTACGGTGTCGCGCCGCGAATTTCTTTTCACAGGCGTCCCGCAATGCGCCGGCACGCCTGCCATACATGCCCGCAAGATGGCAATACGTACCCTCTTCTCCTAGACAATGATTTTTGTCATCGGCAGCAGCAGTTTCTCTCTATACGTACGTTGATGTTGCCTCCATTACAAACCATTGTGTTAAGTATAACCCGCATGTAATTGATTTGCCGAGAGACGAGACAGGCGACGTCGACCCGCTTCGCTGTCGCTCGGTCAGTCGCGCGTTGAGGCAAGCCGCATGAAAGTAGCGTGAGCAAGCGACCAAGGCGATGAGAATGTTTTCTAGAAGTCGAAACACCGAGCTACGCGACGAGCGACAGTCAGAAATCTCCGTCGCTCACCGCTGACTCTCGTCGCTGTCGCTCGTCTCGTCGCTCGCTTAATCGCTTACATGCGGTTCAGCTTTTAGGGACCGCTTTCGCATGAGAGTGTGCGTGCACGCTTTCGGAAAGCGTGTCCTGGAGCCGTTTCAGAACTGGTTGCAACGGTACCGCCGCTCTGTATGAGCGAAGTAGATGTGGTAGAAGCGGGAAGTTGTACTAACAGAAAGCGCAGTAGAGTCTGGAAGTTTTTCGGCCGCTCCCACGCAACCGATTGAAAAAGCCACAACAGCTGCTTGTGTCGAGTCTTTCCCAACACTTTCCATGGTTTTTCAACGTGTTCAGTGTGTGAACATGTTACTTTTTGAGGGCGCAAGTGGAACAAGAAAATGCACTTTCCCATAATCTTCTCAGATCAGTCAAAACAAGGCTCCTGGACGTAAGCAGAAAGGCGCATCAAGCCCTTGCCACCTTCCTTGATCCTCAATCCAAGGACATCTGCTACAACAAGGAATAAAAAAAATATAGAGTTCCTACTAAGTACAATGCTTTAGGATGTACCAGGCTCAAGCGAAGTGTGATTTTATGTTCAGCATCCGCGTGAACCGTGATATTATGTTTAGCATTTTAATTATTATATTAGTAGCTTTTGTCTCTATTGCCGCGAGCGCAGCTGACCAAGCAGGCAGCGCGCTCGTGGCCTAATGGTTATCGCGCGTGCCTTCCACGCAGAAAGCCAGGGTTCGATTCCTGGCCGCGGGGACGCATTTTTGTGAACTCTGACGTAAATGTTCTGGTAAATTCGAGAACCGTGTTGCTTGTTCGAGGTCAGAATGTTCTACACGCAGAACCTTCTACGCCGATTCTTCCAGAACCCCACGCGTGTACATAAGGGGCTCCGCGTGGCGAGCCGCAGTCAGTTTCGCCCCAGCGTTCGACTCTGCCCTCACGCCGACCTCGACGCCCGCGACGCTCTGTTTTCTTCTGTTGTTATCGTTTTTCCTTTTTATTTTTGGGCACAAGTTCGCCCCATTAAACGTTTAGTTTCTTCAGTTATTCGCCGCCTCATCACTTGTCATTCGTGACACTATTTAATTATATATCGTTGAACTCTGGTCATTGTCGTCTCTTCGCGTTTTTGCAATAATTTTAAGGAACATTTTGGAACATTAAAAATATTTTTATAATATCTGCTCTTCTTTAGTAGCTGTCTACTTACTATTCGGAAACTATTCGAACATTACTCGATTCGTATTCGTATTCAATTCGGTGCCACAATTACTCGATTCGTATTCGACTCGGTTACAAAAATCACTATTTGCACACCCCTAAAATTGACCATTTACGACCCGCGTCCAATCCAGTGACGGCTGCCATTATTTGTGGGAGAGGAAGAGACCGACGACTTCTGCCCAATATCCGGAGACGAGGCACCAGCTTCGCTTGCCACCTCCGCTGATCCACGAGCGCCCGCCACCGCCAACGACGACTACACTCGGCGGCACCTTTAACGAAAGAGAATACCGTCTGATTGCCATCTATCCTTATGACCTCTTATTTTGTGTTGGTGGAAATGCTAGAGGCCACCGCTGTTGCCACTGGCATCACAGGCTATGATCTTGTCGGCCGGTCTACAAAAGCGAGACCAATGATGCCAAGCAGGCAGAGAAAAGTAACCTGGCTGCATATCAACAGAGTTATTTGCAGCACTCACCGCTTCTTGCCTGCATCCGCAAGCGGACATCACACATTCAATTCCTCGACTCGCAGCCAGAGCAAGTGGCCATGGGATCTGGAGCTTATTATATGCCGCAACCATCTGTTACAGCAACGCGCTGAGGTTGGCAAAGCACGGGGCACGCGCTGAGTTCCATACAATTTTGAGGTGTTATGTAATTCCCGTCATCACAGCGATTGGGAACGACGCACTACCCGAATAAATTGCCAAGTCATTGGACGTCACAAGCCGAAATCGAATTCTCGAACAGTGCTTGAGCACAGAACCGCAAAACGTATGACGAAATCCTAGGAATCGCATTGTTGACAACGCCTACATTGCGATCCTCACAACACCTTCAACAAGTCATGTGAAGGAGAGACTGGAAGAAAACGGGCGCTTTTAGCCTGAAAATTACTGGGCGACGAAGAGGCTTCTTGGTCCGTGCCGCTGAGCGCGAAAAGTCTGGAGTACCTCCAGTGCCAGTAAGCTTGTGTAAAAAAAGAAACATTGCAAGAGAATATCGTTGCACGTCCCATTTAAAAGGGACAGTGGTTGTATGGTTTTTATAGTTGAATTTTAATAAGAAACAAGCCTATACCTGTTTTCACCTCAAGAAAAAAATATGTTTTGCGCATTGTTCCTACGCGGCGCGAAATAGTTCTTACGAGATTCGGTTGTCGGAGAAAAAAGCGATGGTTTTGGCGTTTGGAACGTGTACGTCTTGATAAGATAACATATATCTAATCTAAAATTAACCTACATATGTCTTCATTATCAACATAAAGGGGGAAATTAGTAATGTTCCGCGAGGAGCCGGACTTGTTTTACTTCGGTTCTTGAGGTGAAAACAGGTATAGACATTTTCCTCATAACCACGCCTTTCAAGATGAGAGATGTACATACAATACTTCTAGATAACCAGGTATTAGTTAAATACACTAATTCCCCCCAGTCACACTGCCAGCACAAGGGTACAATTAACATAGGTCCGTTTACAATCGTCAAATCAGCCAGTTCTCTTGTGTCGAGTGCACTTGTCATGTACGGAGGATCGCGAACAGATCAGCGTCGGGCATAAAGATTCCTTAGCTGAAGATAACTTAACGACCGCATCAATGGAGTAAGTGCCCTATCCGAAGCCAGCGCAGGGCAGAGATTGAACACGATTGGTGCGGCAGTGTTCGCCTAGTACTTGTGCCCTCATTGATTGAACACGAGTTCCAGACGAACGTTCAATGGGTATTCACATGGAGGGAGAATTCCGCCATCTTCTCCCCGAGTTGCGTATCACGTGGCAACAGCACCAGGCTTTTGTGCGGAGTCGCGCTGACGTAGAGCTCCCAGAGTTTGTTTGCATTATCCGCCTTGGAGTTGGGTTTCTTCGGAAATGGCTTTATTCTGTTTTTGTGTCTGGCAACTTTACTGTTTATGCTGTGCCGGCTACCCGCAGTGCCATCAGGATCGCCTAGTTGTTGCCTGGAGCTGTCTCGCCATATCTGCCGAGAGTGACGCCGGAACTATATGTTAAGTGTGTGTGAGTGTGTGCGTGTGTGGGGAGGGGGGGTGGATGGGGGTGGGCTAAAACCAAGTTCCTCTTTGACTTTTTTTTCGGATCTAAAAAAGCTGTCGCAGACATCAGTCTCAGTTTTAATTATTATCTTCGCGGGTTATGTTTTTATTCTTTATTTCATTGCGTCGTGCGTTTAGCATCTGGCGTCAGCATGCGAACCATTTCTATAGACGATTGCAAGCAGGGCATTCTGGCCGCGCCATTTCTTTGCTCGTGCTGTCAAGTGCTTGCGTTTACAAGCTTCCCAATGCTACGTTCACGTGCACGCTGCACATGCTTGCACGCATGGGGCACCAGTGACGCACCATGCTTGCAATTGTCTATAGACCTTTCCAGCGGCAGTCTCGAACGAAGCGACCGGACAGAAAATGCTGAGTCACTGAGCTGTGGACGCATGCGCAGCGTCCGATATACCGCACAGCAGATCAACAGCGCATGCTTGGAAGGCGTTCCACAGCCCAGCAGACAAAGATGGCAGCGCGCAGGAGGCGATTTCTGCAAATGTCTATAGGGGGATGAAACTCCTCATAAGAATAGTTGGGGGGGGGGGGGGGCAGGGTAGGTGCTCCGGCCTCCCTTGTTCCCCCGGTTCCAGCGTCGCTACGGTGTCTGCACGGCGTCTCCGACTGGTGTGTTTACCGCGCCCAAAAAAAGTGGACCCTCGATTTCCGCCTGATAACGTCGTAGAAGTGTCGCGCTGCCGCCGGTCGCGATCCTGGCGGCGTCCCAGCAGTGCTGGCGGATGTTACAGACGCCTGTTCTGCTGCAGGTCGCTCTCTGGTGTGGCAGTTTACGGAAGCTTCGGCAGCCAGAAGTTGTAATGCCGCGGCGACAGCGACACTCGCGTTCACTCGAGCTTTACGCCCAGCATTCCTACTACGAAACGCCAGAATCGCGACATTCGACAGTAGAACACTCCGACTTCTCTAACGTCATTTGATGCCACTTCGGGGTCACCTTTGATGAATGGGCAGCATATAACGCTAAACACACCAGTCGCACACGAGCACCAGGCGCCATAGTGTCACTGCCTGCTGAGATATATTTTACAAGTTCCGAGCTTTCATGCATGACTTAATAATATGTCAAGGCTTCAGTGGAAAAAAAAAATTCGGATGCTTTGCAAAACGTTTTTGACCTCAGCAGAGATATCTGCCTTGTCCGACGTCGCTTGAAGCTTCCAGTAACGAGTGTCAAAATTTAGAACCCTATAGCCCCCATTTTCGTTTTTCTGAATTGTTGGGTATGGTTTAATGGACCATGACATACGACAGTCTTTGAAAAAAAGTTCTTACATTGACGAACAAATCAAGTTCAAGACATGTTTAAATTTTTCCTCCGTTATATCTAAATGGCCTGGCAAGCCTTAATCTCATTGAAAATAATTTTATTGAGGGTTTGGAAAAACAACGACCACATGCCTCTGCGTTACCACAAATTTACGCTCTTCACCATTGATAAATATAAACTCTAAAACATTTCAAACCACAAGAAATAAACGAAAAAGAGTAATTTCTTGCTCTACAAAACTCAAAACTGGCTCAAACGTCCGGGAAACCAGCTAAATTGGAGACTGGTTCTTTGTGACGCATCCACCCTTTCATTCGTAATCTTTTTTTTTCTTTTTTTTTATGAAGCAGTTTGTTGGTTTTTGCATCTGACAGCAGTGTTGCCAGATTGAAAAGTGGCCGCGACACCAGAAACTCGCAAAAATTTCCCCAGATTTCACCAACAACTAAAATAGCCAAAAAATCCTAAAAAATGACCAAGAACCAGCACTCGTCAGAAACATATATTATTAATAATACAAAAACATGTCGTTCGCCCTCTAATCGTCAGTTTGAGCATCATAGATGTCCGACTGGAACCTGCGTAGCATATCGTCAGTAATAGTGAATTTCACGCAGCACACCTCCCTGGAGGCCAATGTTGTGCGAATTCACACAATAGCGTCCAAAGTTTTCAGTGACATCTTGTTCCTGTACTTCGTCTTCACATACGTTACCTGACTGATGATCCGCTCCACTACCGCATTTGACACTGGGCACGAAAGACAGGCCAGTGCGTAAAGTGCCAGTTCCTTATGGGGTTTTTGACCCATGCCGTTTTGGTACTTGAAAATTCCAGCCCAGAATGTTGTGGAATCTTCTGCCGTTGAATACGGTCTCCTCACTCCAAAGATGCATGACAATTTTTCTGTACTGCATTTCAATAACATCTAAGCTTTCTTCAATCAGGTGGTGAAGTGGAAGTTGCAAAACAGAAAGGCGAGCAGTTTGGGACAGGACTTTCGAAGGGAGAAGTCCACTGATGCCTTGAAAAATTGCTTGATTGGCAGGAAGGCGCTTTTCCACTTCTTTTAGCAAGTCACTGAGAAAATCTTGGCAGCGTTGCTTGAGCCCTTGCACGGCAGCTTCACTGAGATTGGACTCCTGGTGCTTGCAGCAACGAAGTAGTTCACTGGTAAACTGAGCTCCAAAGTCTGTCATTCCCAAGGAAAGCCTATGCCCTTGCCTGTTGAAGATTCTTGACTTCAGCGCTCGGTGAAGCACGTCGAGCTCCTTGAACATCTTGTCTGGATCAATGTTCACTGACTGGAAGAAGGCATTGATCTTCTCAAATTCAAGCACGACAGGAGACAGAAATACGAAATAAAGGTAATTCACGTCATCATGGAGCATGTCATGGATCAATCGAGCCTTGTACCTCCCTTCTTGAGATCCGTCTTGCATGGCTAACTTAAAGTAAGCCTTCAGCTCGTTCCAATGCTCAAGAAATTTCTTGATGACACGACCTCGAACAAGCCATCGTGTGCCAGACAACTTCACAAATGGCATGTGGCAATTCTTCTTGGCACTTTCTGCTTCCACTTCTTGTTCTTTAAGGTCTTCAAAAAGTTCCTTGTAAGCATGGCGTCGGAGTGTACTGTTTGAAAACCATCCTGGGATTTCAGTCAGCAGGTAGCCTAGACTAGAAGGCAAGGTTTCGAAGGCCTTTTGCACACAGAGGGCCAAGGAATGGCAGACACACTTGTTCAGGATGCAATTAGGGGACTCTTCCTTGATTCGTGACCACACGCTGTTGTGTTCGCCAACCCTAACAGCAGCTCCGTCACAAGCAATGCCAACACAATCCGAAAGGCACATCCCATACTCAAAAAGGCAACCCCTGACAATCTGGAAAAGTGCCTCACCAGTAGCGTGAACAACTGGATAAAGCCCTAAGAAGGAAGTTACAACTTCGCCAGATTTCTCGCTGAAATACCGAGTGCATATTGCAAGCAACTTCTCAACTGTTACGTCCGTGGTCTCATCCAGCATCAGAGAGAACTTCTTGCCTTTGATGTCGGTCATCACTTCGTCTCGAAGAGAGGGGGACAAGACAGAGTTGATCAAAGCAGTGCACTTGGTTCGATGAAGACGCAGGTGTTCAAGAGTGCTGCCTTTACCATTCTTTTTTATCACTTCCCCTAGATGGTCAATGGCCAAGGTAGGGCAGTGGCAGCATGTTGCGAGAGCTAACTCTAACTCTACACGTTTCAGATCATCTGACAGGCCTGGCTTCTTCTTTGGGAAATTTAGCGTCTTAGACACTGATGCAGACTTGAAAACTTCTTTGTGCTGAGCTCCCTGTGCATGTTTGGCCAGTGTCCCGCGGTGTGGTTGCAGTGATTTTCGGCATAACTTGCAGAACGGAAGCTTCGTACCCTGTGACGTCACACTGGTCAACCATGTAAATTCCTTTTTCCCAGGATTCGAGGTACTTCCTGTTGTCGCCGTAGGACTTTCGGGCTCTTTTCACTGTCTTGGCACGTTCGGGATCACCATCTTCCTCGGAAATCGTCAAATCCTTTTGAAACTTGCTTTGGTTGCTCATAGCTACAGTGTGAATCGGTTGAGCCTGAAAAAAGAACCAGGGCATTAGGGGCAATCTAGACAAACCTTGCGAATTGAAATCCAAACAAAAAGACACAGGACAACCGACAACGTTCTCATTTGGTTCGACTAAAACTATCGCTGAAAAAATAGCTTGATAACTTACCAAATTGCGATGCGATTTGCCTCCGAAGTTCCCTGTAGATCATAAGGTCACCGGTTTCACAGAGGCTAAACGTTGTTAATTACACCTGCAATCCGGAGCACGATACCACGATACCGGAAAAGCCAGCGGAACGATGGCAAAACCGCGGATGCCGCGGATACGGAACCACGTGGGTACAGAATCGCAGCACGAATAAAACCTAGCGGGTGTAGCGGGTGTAGCTGCAGCAGTGCAGCAGCAACAAGGCAAGTAGATGGTGGATGTATAAACACAAATAAGGCGCAACTCTTACGATCAGGCGGCCGCTGGCGTCACCTAGTGCTAAACTTTCGGATCAGCAGCGCCGGCAGGTGATTTCGGCATGGAGTGGATTTGCCCAAGACGTTTTTCCCCAGAAATCACCAGATTTTGTCTGGTGTAGGGCTCGCTGATCTGGACACCAGGAGCTCTAAAAGTTCACCAGATTTTCGAAATCTGGTGGCGAATTTCACCAGATGGCAACGCTGTCTGACAGCGATACTTCCTTAATTGCGTGCCGCCGGTACATGCACGCCTGTATTTTTTTATTCTCGTCTGCGTGCACCGATCGTTGTGGTGGGGTGTGCCTGTCCAATTAGCCCAACAGATGATTTTAATGTATTTTAGTGCCTGTCCAGCAGGAGACTACGAACATCGTCAGCGACACGACTACGACAAAACGTACGGTGCTCCGCTTCCGGCCGTCTTCATTTTTGCCGCGGAAAAAGTTCTCCCCGTCAAATCTCGCCCGTGTCCTCCACGGCGGCCTTGATCTGCTCATCACGTAGGTCCGGAAGGCCTCTCACGCGCTCTGTTGGCTGTCGGTCAATCGCTCAAGGCCTTCGCCGCTTTTCGACTCCCGAAAACGGGGAAGGGAAGACTCAAGGGTGAGGGGGCAAGCCAGGCAAGCGCGCGTCGTGTCGTCTTCCTGCGGTTTTGTGGATTGGATTGGATTCCCGCGGCTCTGATGTTCCCAACGTACCTCTATAGACAAACGAAATTGGTCAGTTTGGAGTTTAATAAAATAAAATATATATTCTTAAGTTCTCTGTGTTTATACATAAAAAAATCTCACTGTTGCGCACTGCACTTGTTTTTTTTTTAGCTACGTTGGGAATATAACCAACGTAACAGCCGCAGGAATCCGCTCCAACCCACGCGCACTCCCAGCGGCAAAAGTAGTCGGTGAATCAAGGTTGTTCTCTTTGACGATTTGGACGTATCTTAAGAGGCAAAGATTCGCCAGGGCAGCTCTGCAGTAGAGAATACGGAACCGCATCGGACGCCATCCCGACGAACGTGGATCTTTTAACAAATAGCCGAGCCAGGACGAAACGCACTCTTCTACGCAGAAATCTAGACAAATCCACCCGAAGCCGGACCTCTTTGGCCTTCCAGCCGAGGCGACGCCGGTGACGAGGTCAGCGAGCCGCGGGAGAACACATAGACTTGCAACAGGCTCACCATTGGCAGGTGGCGTGTAACGTCGTCTCACGTGCACCGACATCAAAGAAAAGTAGAGGAGGCGAGGGGAAAAGTCGTAATGCTGGCTTGGGCACAAAAATCTCCAGGCGACACGACTCCTGCAACGATCGTCAAAATTGAGAGGACCGCTTCAAATTTGACGATTTTTGCAGGAGTCGTGTCGCCTGACGATATTTGTAGTGTCTTGTTTGGACAGCCCTTCACACTGACTGCCCTCTCGGCGATCCCCCATCCGTGTAAATGCCGGAGCCGGGGAGGGAGTTTCAATGGTTACGCCGATTGCTAGCGCCATTCACACCTTTCCCCATGGAATGGATGTGAGTGGAAGAAAAACTGGGGAGAAAACTTTGCTTCCCGGGACGCGCATCTCGTGGCAATAACGTCACGCTTTGTGCGGAGGTGCGCTGATGTCGACATCCCCAGGTGAGGGGTGGTTTTTGCTCTGGCTCTACAATGTGTACAGGCCAGTAAGAATACCGCTTTACGCAACGATTGCGTTCAAACTGCGCCCTTCTCTGGGATCCGATTGACGAAATAGAAAACCTAACATTGCGGCCTAGCTATGCAGGAGGTAATGGTCATACTTACTGGATAGAGGGTGAAAAATAATGTTATCATGCGATGAGCACAGGAAAACATCGCCTTTCGATAATTTCTGGTAGTCTGGAAGTAACGGAGTTAGGTGAACAGAAGATTATCTTTAATCGAAAATAACTACGTTTCGCTGAACGGGCTTGCCCAAAAAACTCACGTTGGTGAACTCTTTAGCAGACGTGTCGCAGAGTCGGAGGCCGGCGCAAACACGCTTAGCTTCCTGAAAAAAATAATAAATATAAAAATTCACAGAGCAAAATTTTAAAAAAAAGAAACGAATAAAAAGCTTTATTAACATCTAATTGCCATGACTATCTACGTGTATAAACGTTAACGAAATGTAGTGCATTCGCCTTTATACCGATCTAACGATTGGAAATAATCTCTTCACTTGAAGTCTCTTTTCTATTCATGGCACCGGAAGGGGGGGGGGGGGGGGGGGTTACGTTGAGAAGGAACGCAAGATGTGTGTAAATTTTTGTGCAAATAGTTTAGAGCCCATAGCGTGGAAGACAACCTTTGGGTAATCCACTTTTCTCAGGAAAATCTTGCTATAGGAAACGCCGAAATCGTTCTATTATTCACAAAACAGATGAAAATTTTTGTGTTCATAATTATGAATATTCTACACTGCAATAACTATGAGCTCAAAATGATAGCCTCGGAATCTGCTTCCACCGTATAACAGCCACACTCATCAGGTTTATCGCACTACTTATGAGCTTACGGTGGAAGATAACAGGGTACGTCACCCTTGATGCCGTCGTTGCGGCGCGATGTTGGCCTTTTATTAAAACAACACTGAGTGCTCATGTATCTGTGTTTTAGAGTAATTGAGAATCATTGGCTTCCATCCGATGCCTTGTAGTGCTTACACATACATGTTTTTTTTTTAATATTGTTGAAGATTCTAGTACATGGCGAACAGGTTGGCAATGATGACCGGCCATCACGTAAGTCGATTTGTGAACTCAGACCGGGAGTGGCGTTGTTCAGGTGCATAAAACCTTGTATGGCACGTCATAGCTAAGCTACCGCTTTCCCGGGCAAAAAGGATAATGAAAAAAGAATGTGGCCAAATTTTTTTAACGCGGCATGCTTGTGGGCCATCGTAATTTACGGGCTGGATGTCTCTTGAGTGAGGCTGTAAAACAAGAACGTCGAAATGAACTATTCAGGGCAGCGTGTCTTCGTTGAAGTTACTCCTTGAGTCGGCTGCGAAGATGTACTCAAGCTGAGTTTGCGGAGTGTACTAAATTTCTGCCAGCAGGCGGCGGCGAGTTTTTTCAGGGGCCGGCGATGAGTATTTTCGGTGGTTTGCTGATTACGGTGAGCGTTAATCAGTGTGGACGAATTTTAGTAGACGTGCCCGCGGTGAACCATAAGAGTACCGCAGTGAACTATATGTGTGGGGGATTCCACCGTTGAGAGTCTGGGCGGCAAGTTTAACAGTGGGAGCTTCATTCGTTTTCTGGGGTAGCCAAGATGAACTGAAGAACGTGACCATAAAACAATGTGGGTCTCACTAGGAATGAAAGCGGCGGAGGCGGTAAATCAAGTGATGAAGGTACGGGCGATGGGGCCAAATGCTTGGACTGAAATGATGGTCATGCCCCGCGTACAAGATGGCGGCTGACTAGATTGAAGGTATAAGAACGCAGATATCGTTTTTGCGAAGGGCATAAGGATCGTTTCATTTTCGCCGCACTGTAGTACCGTTGTTTCGACGAGGACCACGATGGCGTGGAACGTAGTTTGGCGATGCTGTTGATGCGGTTGGGGTGACCTTTTATCCTGATGAGTTAGGTGAGCAAGGACGAAATGGCTGCTTATTTTCGTACAGCGCGACAATGGAAGAACGGTGTGATGGGGCCTTGAGCAGCTTCCTGTTTTTCCAAGTGGACAATGCAGAGACGATTGTGTACTAATACAGATATTTAATGAAATCTTTAGGATGTCACCACTTTGTCCTTGCGTCTGAGGACGAAACGCTCGGGATCATCTCGGCCTCTACTTCTCAAAGTTCTCCCCTTCGGAAGGCCTTTTACCTGTTGTATCGGCGTCCGTATTGTCCTTGACCTCCTTGAACCATATTGCATCATCCCCGTTTCCCAGCGAAAGGGGAAAACCGTGGTTCCACGTGAACTGGGGAACACGAACGCAGCCATGGCAGTCGGTCAAACCAACAAATTCTGTTTCAAAGTTATTAGAAAAAGTGCCGCGGAGGTTAAAAAGCTAACGTCCTTTTATACGCCCTGTTCTTACACCAATCGTAAGAAGGTCTTGTCACCGTACGCCGAACAAACTCAGTGGCGCCATCTATTCGGTAGCCCCGGCACATTTATGGTTCACGTATATTTCCTAATGTTTTACAGATCAGTATTTTACCATAAGGATGAATTAAGTCTGAAAGTGATGTAAGTTTCAAATTCCAGAAGACTGCGTGAATATTTGACATTGTAAATACTGCGAAACCCGCCGTCTAGTTCAGAACCGGAAGTGGTTGAGGGCTAGTTGCACGCTGGAGTGACCACGTTTCAACTCACGCGAGAAGAAACGAATAAGCATATTGTACACTTCACCGAATCGATATTCGATTGCAAGTCCACACTCGCAGTGGAGCAGAACTAAGACTAACTCCAAGTATTACGTTCTTCCAATTTCATCTTCTAGTCAAACTACCCGACGCTCTTACTTACACGAAACAAGAATATTCACCTTAAAAGAATTTGGGGGGAGGGGGGGAGGGGGAGGGGGGGGGAGGGGGGCTCCCTTAATTTTGTTTGCGAAATTGCGTAGGTTTTTTGATACTTCTGCGGGAAATAGGCGTGCAGTTACAATTAATGCCCTAATTGATGGAAAACTACTTTTACGTCCCCTGTTTAACGGGGACGTAAAAGGCCTTCACAGGGAAGTACTTTCAGATATCGGCGAGCCAGGCACGCCGGTAGGCTCGTGCAAGATGAAGTACTGGCAAGCCGAATAGTTTAAGGATTTCTTTTTAAGGCCTTTTAAGTGCCCTTTAAGCATGTCTGTATTCCAGCCAAACCGTTGAGTGCAAACAAGTCCGCGTTTGCTTGCAGCTGGTGTGGAGAGTGCGGGTGAGCAATAACTTGATTTAAGTTACGTGAAGTAACCGCGCATACGCAGTGCGAAAAGCGGTTCCATGAGAACCGCGCGTTTGAATTTACGATTGCCGTCACCCCGTTTGACATGCACAAGTAAAAATAAAATCCAAAGCAACCTTAAGACAAGATGCTTTAACGTTCTGCTTTATGATGGATCCCTTGCAAGCATAGAACGCTCCAGTCGCGGCTCGGGTGGCCTTGGCGGTTTCCACAACGTCTGAAAAAAAAAAAAAGAAACGATTGCCATTAAAGTCCTGTTACAATGTCTTGCCGCTTAAGCCACACTTAGAGTACCTCGAACCAATGACAGCCTGCAGACATTATCGGAAGGGTGTATATGTTTATATCACGGTACCGTCACATTAGAGAGTTTTAGTAGATCGTTCCGATGACTCCGATAACGATACCCGATACTCTGCCTCCGCCTTTGCGCTTACATATATAGTATCGTTATCGGGGGTATCGGAGGTATCGGAACGATCTACTAAAACTCTCTATTGGTCGTGGAAGCACTAGGGAATTCGGGAAGCCGTTTTTGCACATCCCACAGGGTACGATGGGTTCTCCGCTATGAACTGGGCATGTGCGAATCTTCTGCGGTCGCATGCGTGCAGCTCGTACCGGAGGGCTCATCATACCGTATCGGATGTGCAAAAACGGTTCCCTAAAATTCTTTACTGTTCGAAGGCATTTTCGAAGAATACATGCCTGTGGAACAAACACAATTCGCGAGCATGCTTCAGGCGTGTTCGCAGATAATTATGTAATCTCGTCTTTTCGCAAACACCCCGTCTCTGGTATGAGTTAATGTACCTTCATACTCCAACGTAGCGTCGACGGGCGCGGCGTAGCGCAGCGCGAACAGACACTGGTTGCCGGCAAATGAAAGGCGCGCGTTCTGCGCTACGCTGCGTTCACTGCGCTCAACGTCGGAGTATAAGCATCCCTTAAAGGACCCATGAAACGATTTTCTGACTTCCGGCCAAATAAGATAGCGTTTGGGGATGCCTCTCAACTCATACAATGTTTCCCGGGTTACGTGCGCATGACGCGCCGCGGGGTACGCGGCTTCCGGTCTTGTCCTCTCCTTAGCACTGTGGACGTTGCTACAGCGAGAGCAGACTCTCCCCTCTCTCCCCATTTATAGGCTGCTAAGACCGGCCATTTTGACGGTGTGGAATGCACGTTGCAAAAGAACCCTGGAAGCTAGCCATCAGCACGCGTTCAGCAGTCGCGCACACAGCTATGGCCGCCAGTGAATACTTCCTATAAGGAGTATTCACTGGGCGCCATATTTGTGGGTGCTGTTTAGAGCGCATGCTCAGAACGAGCCCCCATTAATAGGCTGCTAAGACCGGCCATTTTGACGGTGTGGAATGCACGTTGCAAAAGAACCCTGGAAGCTAGCCATCAGCACGCGCTCAGCAGTCGCGCACACAGCTATGGCCGCCAGTGAATACTTCCTATACTCTGCTTCACCTTGTGTTGTACCGCAGGAAAGGCTACAAGCGCGAGCTCCTTGCTCTATGGCACACTTCGGCGGCACAAGCTCTCGTGCACCAAGAGCAGCTGCCAACGCTATGAGCTCGCGCTTCTAGCCTTCGCTGCGGTACAACATAAGGTGAAACGGAGTATAGTTGCAGGCAGGCAAACCAGGCGCTCGCTAAAGAAAACGAACCACGCAGCTGCCGAAACGTGGTTTTTATATCGCGTTGATCACACCGCTCGTCCGGTGCAGCCAGCCGACGTTGCTAGGCAGCGGAGCAGCGGGGAGGAGATGCTTTGACTTACTCCGGATAGATGGTGCTGCGAAAATTGCGTGTACTGAACAAGAATATAAAACTTTCGATTCATTTGTTTATGTTGGAACAAAATCATTTCTAAACGTTACCATTAAACTGAGAATATACTTGTTCAAAAGCGATCTCAATAACCGCACCCGCCGTGACGTCACAAAGTTAGTTCCTGTGGCGCCGTACGTGAAGTCAAGTCAAGAAATAGTTCCTTTTTGTTTTTGCGGTTACGCAGCGCATTCGCGACATTTCGAGAGAAGTGGTCGTGTTTTATGGTCCTTGTGCAAAAGTAAATAAAAAAAGGGTAATAAGGTTCACGTTCTCTCGATGTTAAAACCGTTTCATGGGCCCTTTAAAGGCCGGTTCAGATACTTGTGTTTGAGTGCGTTTGACTGCGTTGCGTCGAAAACCAAAACCGAGTCACCGGCACATCTGTGCCTCGTATGAAGCGTGGAATCCAATTCAAGAGATCATCTTGACACGCGATGTCCTGGTTTCTCGCAGCCGCAACGCAGTCGAATGCAGTCAAACGCAACTGTCTGAACCAGGCTTTATGAGCAGTGTCACTGCAGTTTTAGTCGCTTCTCGATTGCGTGGAATGCACGTTGCAAAAAAACTGAGGAAGCTCGCCGTCAGCACGCGCTCAGCAGTCGTAAAGGCAGATGTGCCAGCCAGTGAATACTTCCAATATCCACCGTCAAGGTAAGAACGAAATGAGAGAGCTTTGGGTGTAATATAGTAAGGGCGCAGGGGAGCTGGTGAACGTTAACCATGTTGAATAAACCTCAAACTGAATAAAAAATGAACACATAAGTCGAAGGAACAAAAAAGAACAGGACGACGTCTCAGGACGACGTTTTGAGACGTCGTTTTGTCCTTTTCTGTTCCTTCGACTTTTATGTTCATTTCTGCCCCAGTCTCAGATTCATTCAACATGGTTAGCTTTGGCGGTCTCTCCTCCAGCGCGTGCTGTCTACCTTTGACAACTCATCCGCGTCCCGTTCTCTCGAGCTCGCGCGTGTGGCTGAAACACGGCGAAAGGCATGGGGTGCGTTGGAGGCCGGACGTTCAAAAGACAGGCCCCGCCGTTTTCAATATATCAGTTATTATGCTACTGGAAACTAAGGGGAGAGGAGGTGACGAGAGAGCGGCTACGCGAAAGTGCCGAGCTTTGAATGGAATGGTCCGTGGATAGGCCTAAAGAATATCAGCCTTTGTCTCTACCCTGCACTTGAAAGCGCTCAAACGCTTGCTTGCTATTGATCGATGCTATCACCGCCTCCTCTTCCGCACACCCCAGTCGATCAGATTATCGCCATTCAAGTCACACTACTATCCACCTTTCCTTCCCGAAGAACACTGTGAAATCGACTGAACAATAATGTTTGCGTTGAAAAGCCGTGAACGGTGTAGTCTGTTTTTTATTCCTTCGAATCTATATATGATTCAAACACTCTAGCGTAGTAGGAAGACGACATTGGGTACATTAGCTAAAAGATAAAATTTGATGTCCTTTGATACCTCTTTGATGTGCAATTAGAGAAAAAGGGGAAACGCAAGAAAAGTTGTGACATGTCGCACCAGTCAGAAACGTGTTTTAATCGACATAGCCTCATTCTCCATTAATGGTTGATTACTCAGAACAGAAAAAAATGTCGTGCAGGTCTAAAACGTGTGCACTTTTCTAAACAAAAATACCTGTGCATTGGCGCACGAGCGCGCTTTCAGTAAAGACAAGAACTATCCAAATCGAAGGCCTTTCTCCACGCCTTCTTGCTATAGTTCCTCCCACCTTTCTTGTTTTCAGAAGGTTGGGGACTCACAACAACGGAGACCTTGACAACCGCCATAGAGTACGAGACTTGCTTCCGGACCTATTCAATGAGCAAACTCCAAGCCTATGTCCAAGGTCACAAACAGGGCTACTCAGTTCATTCTATCACCATACGATTTTCCGTCAGTGTTTCTGCATTTTTCAACTATGTTGGACAGAATGCTGCGTGACATGGTTGTCCCCGAAGTCTGGAGAAGGATCACCAGAAGCCATCGGTATAAAAAAATATCTATTATTAGCAGATTCAAAAGTGCTAGCCATCGCGGCTGGTGCTGCCGAAGTGGACGTGAAAAGCATGACTGGAGAAGAGCCTTCCAAAGGGCTCAAGGTGGAAGCTCAAGCGAAACATTTAGAACATTTCCGCTCAGAACAACGTAGGAGTGTTTGTGACCACTATGGGAGCCGATATACACGAAAGCAACAGCTGCCACTGCAAGGAAACAAACCGTTTTCAGTGAAGGAAACTGGGTCACATGGCTAGGAGATGTAGAAATTGTGGACAAAGAAGTTAACATTTTAAACCAGACGTAGAAGCGGAAGCATTTTAAGCTACTGGATGCTTGTCGGAAGAAACAGAAACCGAGGAGGTCGAGATATGGTGCATAAAGAGCACAACTGTGTTTATGGTTTCAGAAGTGCACCGCAAGGACACCTATGGTAGAGTAGACCAGCTGATGGAAGTAGACAGTAGATCACTCGTCTGCCTAATTTCCCGGGACGTCTACGACAAGCACCCTGATTGCTGATCTAAAGTTCAAGCGACACAGGTAAAATACTTCGGAAGAATACTAGTGCAGGGCGAGCTGTACAGGCACGTCTTTTATTCAGACACTATTGTAGAGTGCAGTTTAACGGTGTTAAACTGGGGCAGACCTTGCTTGTGTGGGCGTTATTTAATCTTGAAGTGGAACTGGCCGGCAGCCCGTGTTAAATCTTACCGATAACATGAGGCTTCCAATCAGCAACACAGTCAATGTTGACCATCCGGGGGCCGGCCTTGGCGACATTCAAGACCTTTTTTTACATCGGGACTTGGACTGATCAAGGGGAGACCTGCTCGACTTGACATTCAAAAAAAGTTGCCAAGCCCAAGGTTTCAAAAGCAAAAAACCCTCCTCACGTTATACGAGATAGAGTTTCAGCAGAACTTGACCGTTTGTTAGAAGTCGGTGTGATCTCGCCAGTCACACACTCGGACTGGGCTACTCCAATCGTTCCTATACTGGGTAAGGACGGCTCAGTTTGCATCTGCGGGGACTTGAAGGCGACCTTCTAGCCAGCATGGTAACTGGAGCAGTACACTCTACAACAAATTGAGAACCTATTTGCATGTCTGAACGGCGGCGACTCCTTCCGCACCATGTATCTATGCTACGCGTATAGTTGGGTATGCCTGGACAAAAAGTATAGGAAGATGACGGTAATCAAAAATCCACCGTGGACACCTCTGCTACAATCGTCAGTATTTCGGGATATCTTCTGTATCGAGAATATTTAAGCGAACAATACAGATCACGCTACGAATACTACATGACATGCAGGTATACCGAGACGACGTAATATTGTCGCAACGAGCTGGACGGGATGCCTACCATTTAAGAGCGCTGTTGCAACGTTTCAGGGAGCACGAAGTGACACTCCAAAATGATAAGTGCAGATTCAAGGAACCGGAAGTTGCTTACCTCAGACACCGGATTGACGGCAAGGGTCTCCATCCAGTAGAAACGGAGGTTGAAACCTTCATGGAAGCACCTCGGCTCAAAACCGTATGCAAACTTGGATCATTTGTGGGAAGGCTGACCTTTTACGCCCACTTTGTTCCCAACATGTCAAGCTTGTTAACCGACCTGTAGAGGTTTCTCAGAAACAGAGCGGGATGTACCTGGAGTCAAGCACAGGATGCCTCCTTTCCGAAAGCACAAGACGCCCTCAGCTCGGCTAAATTTCTCACATAGTGTGATCCAACAAATGAACGACTGCTCGAATGCGACGCCTCACCCTACGGCATTGGAGCTACGCTGTCTCACCGAGAAGGCGGGAAGTCGGGAAGGAGAAGCAAATAGAATTTTGATTAGAACACTGACAGCCATGGGGATGAATTCTTGCAATTAAAGCGCGAACCTCTTGGTTTAATCTTCGGCGTAACGAAGTTCTGAGACAAACTGTTCGGACAGGAATTCGCTCTCGTCATGGATCACAAGCCGCTCCTGGGGTTGTTGAAAACCGATCATCCGACTCCCATTATATCTGCGGCACGCATTCAACAATGGACGCTGTTCTTTGGAAGCTACTACTACAAGTTAGAATGCAAAACTGGCAAAGACATGCTGAATAAAGATACCCTGAACAGACTACCACTACCGGTTGTACCTACGGCGGCAACCAAATAGCTCCAGAAAGTCATCTTCCAGAATATATACTTTCTCTGGTGCAGTTGGGCGAGGGCGTCGTGACAACTACTGAGTTGAAACAGATGAGAGCTGCAGATTCAGTGTTAGCGCAAGTTAAAAGCTACGTCTCAAATGGTTTACCTGCAGGTGAGAAAAATCTGGATTCGAGTCTGAAAACGTTTTAGGGCAGAAAACCGGAACTTTCTGTGGCACACGAGTTTGTGTACAGGGGCCACCGCGTCATTTTGCCCAGGGATGCTAGGAAAGGTCTCCTACACCTTCTTCACGAGACTCATCAAGGCGCGTCGGCTATGAAAGCAAAAGCAAAGTCTAGATGTTTGGTGGCTTGGGCTGGACAAGGAAAGAGAGCGCACGTCAGATACCTGCAACACCTGCGTTTAAGTGCTGCCAATACCAGCGTCAACGTCACCAGTAAAGTGGTTGGAAGCCCAAGCAAATTGGTCTAAGTTACATAATTTGTTTAGGTCCTTTTAAAGACAAAACGTTCTTGGTTGTAGTCGACGCTCGCTGTAAATGAATTGAGGCCGTTCCGATGAAACAGGCAGACAGCGCATTCACCGTATCGTGTTTGCAAGAAGTATATAGCCGCTTCCGGACCCCTCGTAGTTTGGTCACGGACAATAGCGAATATTTCACCAGAGCCAAGGTTGCCCAATTTAAGTCAAGAAATTAAATAACACATATTCGAACCGCGCCATTTTTACCCTTAGTCAAATGATCTGGCGGAACACAAGGGAAAAACAACCTGAGTGTGGTTGAAGATAATTGCGAGAGGAAACAAAACAAGGCTTCTTTCTAATTACAGACGGTGAGCATCTATACCTGTTTTCACCTCAAGAACCGAAGTAAAACAAGTCCGGCTCCTCGCGGAACATTACTAATTTCCCCCTTTATGTGGATAATGAAGACATATGTTGGTGAATCTTAGATTAGATATATGTTATCTTATCAAGACGTACACGTTCCAAACGTCAAAAGCATCGCTTTTTCCTCCGACAACCGAATCTCCTAAGAACTACTTCGCGCCGCGTAGGAACAATGCGCAAAACGTACTTTTTTCTTGAGGTGAAAACAGGTAGTGTGGGGAAGTAACTATCGGAAATGTTGCTAGGGTATCACATTTGCTCACGTCAAGGTGCACGCTTTCTATCACACTCAACAGCACCTTCATGCGAAACAGACTACTGGACAATCGAACCTGGAGTCTCGGTGTATGTGAAAAGTGCATACCGGGGGAAGTCACGGCGACAAAGGGGGAACACATGGGGACCATCAACACTCTACGCAAGGTGGTAAACACCATGCCGATGTTGTCGGCATGGCGTTATACTGAGTGACTCACGTGTCGTAACCCAGTCAATATATTTGGGTTTTGTCCTGCTTGACTGGTCTCTCGTGACAACCGAGATTCACGTAAAAAATGAAGGAGTACAGAGTGTCCCGTAACCCATTCACGCCTCCATATTGTCTCGTCGTCTCAGGGGTCCGAAGTTATAACACTGCTCATTTGGCTTTTTTTTTTTCACACACTTTACTCTGGCCATTATCGTCCCGCAGAGGGCTCGGATGAAATGCCGTTACTAAAACAGTGACCTCCAAAAACTCCTGGATCTGTTTCCGGTGAGCTCGACCAAGGAGGACAGAGGTTGGATACAGCCGCACCGCTGCAGTATTTGTTCAGTTACTCCGTGAGAAACGCACTCTGTGCGGTTTTCTAGAACATCACTACTATTACATAAATTTTGTGTGACTAAAATCTCCAGAATTTAGAATTTTTATAAATCAAATACGAAACAGTCATCTGAAATGCACGCAGACGCTGGTGTTTTTTATGTTTGGTGGAGCTAGTTGAAAGATATAGAAGGGACATTTTTCACTGCAATAAAATTAATCTAATGCCCTTCAAGACAAATCAAGCCCCGGGTTTGCTAACAGCTTTCAGTGATAGGGTCCGAGCATTCGAGGTCCGCTGGCGCAAACTCAAAGCAGATGTTGCCTGCCCTTAAAGACAAATCAAGCCCAGGGTTTGCTAACTGCTTTCAGTGATAGGGTCCGAGCATTCGAGGTCCGCTGGCGCAAACTCAAAGCAGTTGTCGCCTGCCCTGCAGGCAACAGACGCTTGACAGTCGCTTTCCTTATGGAAGTTTATTTCTCGAAACAACGCCTCCCAAATTACACCACTTCCAAAGCTTTATGTCGTGAGCGAAGTAGCACATCAATATAGTGCCTGCACAACATCACATAAAATATTAAAATCGACGGTCGTGAGCAACCTCCTGCACTAAACGCCTCCACGCTCGGATTTCGACAACTCAGCATTATAGACCGATCCCGACGGCAAGGGTTATTTGACACATAGTTTGAAATGACGCCCAACCGAACGCTGACACACTACTCACGTACAATCTATACGCGCTCAACCTTACAGTGACGGCGACGAACTCCTAAACTTCGTTTCACCTTAGGTTCAGACGCAGTAAAAGCTACGAGCTGATATGACCAACCAGACAGCGTCAAAAGCGCACCATAATTCTCTTCGTCATATTATTGTACGTGTTCTCCCATCGCTGAACTAATCATAAACAGAATAATTAAAACATTACAAATCTCAGTAATGCTAAATTAGAGCGCAATTCCTGAGGAGAAGGAGGGGAGGATATGCCCCTCCTCCTCCTCCTCCTTCTTTACTCTCCTCATTCTCCCCGTACCCTCCCCTCGTCCTCCTCCATACCCTCCCCTCCTCCCACAGTTTCCCCGCTAAATTTAACTGGAAAATTGACACCATGTGAACTCAACACCAATTCAGTTTCCCCGCTAAATTAAACGGGGAAAAGGACGTCACATGACTTCCTGTCCCGTCACCAATAAACAAATTAAATTTCTCCGCTAGATTTACCTGGAAAATTGACGTCACCTGGCCTCAACATCAATTCAATCTCCCGATAAATTTAGCGGGGCAGTTACCCCGACAGCGACGGCGCTATACGCGGAAATGGGCGCCTAAGAGCTGCGCTGTAAAAGCAAAGCTCCCTGAGAGTTTGGCGCTGCTTGGACGATCCCACTAGCTCGTAGCGTCGGCTGCGTAAGGATTTAAGCTGAAACAAAGTAGAGTGGGCTGGTTATGACTATTTAAGCTGGAATTTATTCGCGGCGCCTTCAAGGCGAAAATTACTCTGGAGCGTTAAGATCTCTCCCGAAACCTTGTCTTTCACGCGAATTTCACTTCGAGTAGGTAATGGCGGGTGACAGAGTTTAGCGCTTACTTTAGTGCCCAAGGAACACTTTCCAGCAATTATGATGACAGGCACTCGGGAGAAACGTGCCCGAGTATTTTGACGCATTGTAGCTCGGAGCACGCATTGAAAAATCTTACGCAGCAAAGCTAAGTAATCCTGGTTTCAAAACCCTTCACTACCTGCTTTGATATGGATGAACATCGTATTGGTGTGTGCCCGTGCATCACTAAGGCGTGATGCGTGTTAAAAAGACCCCAGTCAAGCAGTGGTACAGCACTGACTAAATGGCTCGTCTACACCAAAGAATGCCTGCATTTTGATTCTAAATGAAAGCATGATAACCGGCACTCACTTCTTCACGCATACAGTGCTGCGCTATGTGCGCATGAGGCTCTGTACTTAGGTGGGAGAATAGATTTCACACGCGTAGAACCTTTTTCGGGATGTATGCAATTGGGAACCTGGGGTCCTAGATTCACAAAAACACAAATGGGGGGTCGAAGTACACGGAGTGTGCCAGTGGGAGTTTCGCGACGATGACGAAACGCTCTTGTCGCAGAAGTGCAATGGGCACGCTCCGCCATTCTTTCGGCTCCATCTTTCTGTTGGACTAGTCTACGCTGCGTCCGGTCTTCTTCGCGCGTTATGAAGAAGAGACCGCACGACTGCACCCAATCAAACCACGTAACCAAAGCAACAGGCCCAGGAGAAATGAACACCACCAACAGTACTGATAAAAGCTCGTGCACTCAAGCTTTCTTTAGCGCCGCCAACCCTACAAGCTGACGGGGGCATTCAAGGAATGGCAAAAGTGCACTGTCATGTCAATCGACATCTTTCTGCGTTTGCGCTATCATCGACCAAATTAATAAACGGTAGTCAATGTACAGCGACCTCGCGCTCTTAGTAAGTGTGTATGTACCAGCCTTTATAGGCCATGGACGAATGGTAAAACTTAGTATATCATTCCTACATAATCACAACGAGATCAAGCAGAGAGACAGTTTGGTCACGAGTGCAGTGTAGGCGTTCGGCCAAACCTCGTGTCCTGTCGATGCGTCAAAGGGTGGTCGGCGTCAGGCTCGGATTCAATTTCTGAACTGACGCCATTCGAGTGCGTTGACGACACGTGAAGCTACAGAGGGTTGTTCGCGGGCTTTGAATATTTTAGAGGGTGCTCACTAGTCACGTCAAAGGATACATCACGTTCTTTCAGTGCATATAATTGCTCCCCTTCCCATCATTCCTTCTCCTGTTGTTTCGTTCTCTTGAAATATTTGATAAAAAGATGTAATTCGGCTTACTCAACGGTGGTCCACACCATCTCATCTCCTGGTGTCCCGAGGTGCTACGCTTTGCTGCGCCAAGAACGGCAAAAAGTAGTACCAGTGGCATGGCTCTCATCTTGTGGGATTACGGGTGCTCAATGCGCGTGTTCCACTTGATCACTGTGTCTAACTATAAATAGCGTATGTGAGTGTTCCTTGACGGATATCAAGTAACTTTTTTGCTGGCGCTTAAAGGATGGCACAAATCGGTCCTATGTCAGCTTCTCTGCGAGCCTGTTTGTAGAAGTGATCGTTAGTCAAATTTAATGATAGAGAGGTGACAAGCGTAGCAGGACATCAAACAGATGAACGGGCAAGTGCGCCGTTGCGTTTCCGTGTTATGCATGATTCCATAAATGCTATGTCATTCATTGCGAAGATGTACGAACGAAGAGTGCACATTATTTTAGGGTGATGTTCAGTCGTGTGAGAAACAGGATGATTTTGGCAATGTCGCGGACGGAAACATTACTTAATTTGTACTCACTAAATTGATATCGCAGCTCTCCAGATCATTTGCATTTCCAATGGATCATTCTGTCTAAGAGGATGTCGCATGTTTTCAGGCCACATGCATTTTAAATTGCAACTTTTTAGCCCTGCCGCTCAGCAAACTCCCAAAAAATGTACTTCGTTTTTTTTTTCGAATAAAAAAAAAGAACAAAAAAACTTATTTGCAGCTTGTCGATACATTTCCCCTTGTTGAAGCTAGATTTCACTACGAGAGCTTTTAATACTTCAAAATGCCCCTTTTCATTTTATTTAATTATGAGTACTTCTGAAGAAACCAGCTTTGACACATTTTCTGATTACACGTTGCGGAAGTTAATTTCGTTCTTCTTTCATCTCCAACAAGATTTAGTTTCCACGTACTTTTACCAAAATGGAAGGCCAAGTTTGCACCCGTGTGAAAGCTTTCCAGGGGTGATTATCGTATATGTTTAGTTGTTCCATCTTTGAGCATACGTTCAGGTATTTCACATACACATTTATTTCGTTTTAGTGCACAGCAACGAACTACTCGCCTGTCCGTCTCTTTAGATCTAAAATGTAAAAAGAGCAATAGAGACGAGAACAAGCAGAAAAACCGAACGGCTGGACATGCGCTGACCTTTAACAAACTTATTGCAAGACCATGTGAACACGTGTATATAAAGTCACTGCCTACATTTTATCAATAACCACTCGCCACTCTAGGAAACAATTTTATAAAAAGAGCAATTTTTATTCAGGTAAGCATAAAGAAGGCGTGCTGAAGCAATTACCGCCCTTTCTATTTACAAAGAGCGCAGCAACACGCTCCGAAACCGTTTTATAATTCGCTTTCTTTAAATGGCTTGTCGATTCTAAGAAAGATTCCAATCCACAATTATTGTTATGTTGTAAACGTTGCCAAATCGTTACGTACAAAATAATGGCTATTTTGATCTGTCATTAAAAGCAGAGTCCTTTCTGACCTACGTATACCCGTCCACAGTCAATAGGTGTCTCCTAGATAACATTAGAGGCCCAATCAGTGTAATGATTTACGTGCTTTTTTGGGACACAGTGAATTGTTTTGTCTTGTAAGCATCAGACAGACCCGAGTCAATTTAAAGGGAGTTGAAAAGAAAACACGAGCGTCGTATCTACAAGCGTACTTTTTATGTTATTTGGAAATCAATGCATGGCTAGCATGGCATGCACCCATATCCTGTTTTTTCTTGATGGTTTTTTGTTCGTCCGTGCGTTTGATTTTTTTTTTAGTAATGAAAATCAGCAAGACACAGAGCCCTGCATTCCTATTGGTTTTACTGGCAATTCAAAAATGGTTAACATTTGATGAAGGAGGCTTTTTGTCTATCGGTTCATGGAGGCATATCATGGTAAATCCACATTGTAATTATAAGGTGTGAATACGCAATGAAGAATGGCATCGTGTAACCAGGTTTCGGTAACACACATCACGTGCAACGAATAAGAGGCTGAAATTCACGAAAACTCTGTGAATTCAGGGACGAGGCTCCTAGCATTAAAGTTTAACACAGACAATCATTTATAGAGTAACTGTCAGTTCTACCCAGTGGGAACAACCGGAGAAAAAACTTTTACCAGAATATTATTTCCATCCCACGAGTATCGGTCGTTATTAACACAGACAAACCCTGGAGAAATTTCTTCCGGATTCAGCTGTATTACGCCAAAGCTCTTTTCGAATGTCAGGAAAATGTGGCGAAAAAAACTCGTAAGAGATATTCGTTGTCCCTTAGGTTTAGAAACATATTTGAGTATCCGAATCTTATCATGAAAATCAATCAATTTAAATATCACAGGTGTGATATTACCTTCTGCAGGCATACCAAGACGATGAAAGCGTTCTGTGGCATGGCAAGTTACAGACAGTATTGAAGTCAGCAGTTCAGATACGGTATCCAGTAATGGTGCAATTGTTTTATTAACATTTTTTTCAGACCATGCAGTACCAAGTTGACTATACACAACCAAGTTGTTCTATTATCAAGCTTCACTAGACCTTCTCCTCCAATATTTGATAATCCTTCTCGTGATTGTGCTCCTTTGTAACTCCGTTCTTTCATCCTCGCTAACAAAACTCAGACCTATGCACATTGCGCAAAGGACCTCCCTCTTGTTGCCGAGGACAGATGGGGACCTACAACGTCGGTGTGTCGTTTGAGCGAGTGGTCATTTACGACGTGGGGCCACTACCAGAAACAACAGAAGGAAATCGGTATCTAACAGTAGTTGCGGACTACTTCACAAAGTGGTCAGAAGCTTTCCCTGTTCGTAACTACGACGCAGCAACCATCACTCGCATCTTGCTTGCCGACATTGTATCAAGGTGCGGAGTGCCCCTAGAAATCTATTCTAATCAGGGACGCACTTTTGAATCCCAAACCTTCAAGAATTTGTGCACAACACTTATCATAGAGAAAACTAGAACAACAACATTACATCCAGAGTAGAACGGTATGGTAGAGAGCCTCAACCGGATCCTTAAGCAATACCTATCTCTCTTCGTCAACGAGCACCAGGACAACTGGGACGAACTGGTTTCGCTCTTTTTTACTTGCCTCCCGTTCAGCTGTCCACCCAGCAACGGGGTACATACCATCAATGTTGCTCATGGGGAGAGAGCTAAGACTACCTGTGGACCTTATGTTCGGTACTCCGGCGCCACCACCACTGGAGGTAACACGTGAAAATGTTCACTTGGACCACGCTCTTGATTTACGCGAGAAATTGGAATGTGTTCATGACTTCGCGCGAATTCATTTACAACTTAGCAGCAGCCATGCAGAGACTCTCTACAATCGAAACGCATCCAGCCACCAGCTGGAACCTGGAGTTTTGGTGTGGCTATACATACCAACCAAAACCAAAGGTCGTAGTCTAATACTACAATGAAACTGGGATGGCCCCTACGACATCATCAAGAAACTGAAACATTTCGTCTAACGGAACCGCCATGTTAACGACCATAAACCTCAGACAGTCGATTTCGATTGTCTCGCACCATACCGCACTAGGTGAACACTTATGGGGGCCTCGGGACGAGAACCTCCACAGGAAGGGGTGCAGTGTTCTTGAACACGAACGGTCACACCGCTATGAGTGTTGTGCAAGACCAAGACTCATACCGTAAAGAGTGTCCTTCTAAACGAAGACTTGCAAATACAGCAAGAAAGAAGAAGATACAGTGGGCCTGTGAGGAAATGGATGGCGTTAAAGGCTGATGTGAACATGACGAAACAAAGCCTTCGAATTGCCTTCTGCCATAACAATATATATATATATATCTGACTCTGACTTATTACATTTTTCCGGTCCATTGTTCTCAAACTACTCTGCTTCACCTATATATATATATATATATATATATATAAATTCAATTTTATGAATTGTTTATGTTTACACGCACATACTATATTAGTTTTTTTAGACATATACTGACTGAACAAATGTTTATATAAAATTAAAGACAACCTAAAAGGATATAAAAATTGTCTGGATAGTTCTTTAGAAGCGCAGATCAAAATTTAATTCAGAAGCTTCGTGAATATTGTTCTCGGGTTGTTTTGTTTCTTTTTCTTTATAATCCTTACTTTATATTTTCTAACTTGGGTCTTATAGAATGTTTTACCAAACTAATCTCTCAACTTTTTTTTCGCTTGCTTATTGCACCGTTTCTTTCTTATTTCCCCACTCTGATTTTTTTTTATAAAGCCCAGTGAACCCGACCAGGCAGTGTTAGGCGATTCTGGCCCGGCCCCCAACATGTTCCGGCTTTCTGCTACTCTCACCACTTACTACTACTACTACTGGCCCGGCCCTCAGTCTCCCTTTGTTTACTGATCCTCCTCTAGGATCACCGCATGGAACACGAGGGGTCTTCAGTTTATAGAACGAATATATGTGTCTTGATACACTAAACCATTGCCCGTGGTTGCTATTTCTCCCAGGGGTTTTGCTTTTCATCTTTCCTTAGTTTTGCTCTGTTTTTCTGTCCCCCCTCATGTTCTTCTTTATATCACAAATACACCATTTCAAAACCCCATCAAGTGACACTGGCGGTTGCGATTTAATGAGCACAAAGGGAGTGATTAAACCCAAGCCGTCGCCAACCGCTGAGGCAGCACTGGTGTATATTGAGTGCTCAATGTAGGCGCTGAAATTATGGCGAACTCGAACCATGGGTAGAACAGCTACTTCATGTGGCGCATTTTGAAAAGGGTCTATCTACAGTGAGTTTGAAATAATAACAAAGTCTACAGTGCATTGAAGCGGGCCACAAGATTCATTCATACCTAACTCGGTAGTCTGCTCACAGCTCCGCATTTGACTTCGGCAAGTTCGTTGTTTTTTTGTATGTTTTATATTGGCTCTGCGCAGGGTTCCAGAGAGCGCCACCGTCGGTTGATCATCAGCGCCACCATTGCCAAATGAGGCTACACTGGGACGGCTAAAATCGGCAGCGCCGCCGGCGCACCCTTGTGAGATTACGTTATTACCAACTCCGAGCGTTGTGTTGTAGCGCGGTACACTTAAGAGGCTATCAAACATTAAATATATAAATGTGCATGTGTGTGTGGTTGTATCGTTCTAGCATTAGGGAGTCTTAGTAGGTGTCTTCCTCGATAGGTAGAGACAACCCAAAAAGGGATCTAGCAGAACATAATTGAACGCCCTGATATTATGGCCTATATACACGAACTCAGCTCTCTGACGTCACGGCGCGGTGGTGGCGCGTCGGTCGCACTTCCGGTCTGGGGCTGTGGGCAGAAGTCCCCATGCCAGACGTGTATTTCTGCGTTGTTTTGAAACGAACCTGACAAAAACCTGCCTTATCGCCAAGACGCCGCGACTGGGGCCGTACCAAAAGTGTCGAGAAAGGTTTGAAGGTCAGTTTTCACGTGCTCGGTTCGTCCTAAAATCTGATATGTTCCGTGAAAAGGGAAAAACGGACGCCGTCGGGCAACGATTGCTTGGGCGGAAGCACTTAGGGTTGAATTCACGGATACTTGTGGCCATACACTCTAAGAAAAAAGTTGGCCTCAAGGAACTAACGGCGGCATTTGGTCCTCTGAACTCGCAGTTGCTCCCCGAAAGGACCATCTGGTTCAAGCTAGGTACCGTGCGCAAAACCTGGGGACTAACTGCGCTCGACTGGGACTAACCGATAGGCGTGCGCGAGCAAAAGCAGCCATTAGTCCCCCTCAGACAGGATGCATCTGTATGATTTAGTCCCCGAAGGCGAACGGAATGTTCGCTAGGAGGACGGATGATATTTCGCTTGTCTTGGGGATCGGCGAGACTCAGCCCAGCACGGCTGAAAGTGTTGACAAAACTCGGACGAAACTGGCGAATTTGTTTAATGTGCCACGAACGTTCAGACATTACATGGTAGAGCTTCGCGCGTTGGGCGAATGCGAGTTAACGAACGTGTTGACTCTATTTCACCCAACTATCTCGTCAAAAATGATCTGTTGAAATTTCACAAGTCCCATTCACGTAATTTGCCTTCGCGCAAAAAAATAGCATTTATCCAAACGGAACACCTCCAAATACTAAGACTTTCTTTTTTCTCTTAAATGAAACTTAACAGTTTGTACAAGCCGCGCTTTTAACGCCGGAGTCTCGCAGTCCGAACAAATGGTCACTTCAATCGCTAAAACTGAGTTCCTGAGAACAAGTCAAGCCTAGTCTCTGCGTCTCCCCGTGACCAACCTTTCTGGGTAGTCCAATGTCGAACTCAAAATCCGCAAAGACACACTTGAAGCACGGCACGTTCCACTCAAAAAGCACATTCAGGGCAGTATCCAGACGCCTTCATGTCATCGTTGTCGCTGTATAAGGTAACTTTCCAGATGAACAACCAAGAACGAACCGCGCCCGGAACTTCGTCCATATCAACACCCGGCTAATACAAAACAAATGCAAACTAAGAAAAAAAGGCCCCCGAGAAAACTGAAAAGAGAAAGAGAGAGAAAAAAACAACAAAAAAACAAACAAACACGAACAAAACGTGTTTGCCTGTTGAAAATGGCGACCTTCGACCTTGTCCCGGCCTTGGGGCATTGGGGTGTCCGTGTGTCGTGTGTAGTGGGAGGGGGAAAGAGATTTACTTCAGCGCGCCCTTCCCTCTCCCACCAACCCCTACCCCGCATTCTTTCTAGCGCTCCTCTCTGGCGGCGGGTGGGGCAGATGGGGCAGAGAGGGTTTGTCGGGAAAATGGGACGGGGTCTTTGTTTGAAAAGAACCTGCTTTCAGTACAGTCTTCGTCAGAACTTAGAAGCTGGTCGCCTCTTTCTCCCTGTGTCGTCTCATTGCGGGATCCGGTTTGGATTCGCGGTGCTGCAACACTGCACTTGATCTGTTCTGATGTCACCAGACAAGGGAACTCGATTAAGGTATGTCGAAGCACTTCTCTTTAAAATATATTCATTAAAGGGGCGGTGCAACGATATTCAATTGGAATGTTTTTCACTTTACACGAGCTTACTGGCACTTGTGGGACTCAAGGATACTCGCACGCAACACCACTGACCAAAAAACTCCTTTGTTGCGCTGTAATTTCCAGGACAAAACAGAGTGTTTTCATTCAATCTCTCCTTCGCAAAACCTGATGACGTAGCTGGGCGGTAGCAGTACCGCCCAGTGACGATATTTGAATGCGGCTCATAGATTGGACCCGAGCATGGCGTGGACACTCGATTTGGACTCGTGATAATCGATAGCTTGAGAAGCATTCGGGTAGTGTCCTGTGTCCAATCGCTGCAATCACGACAACAGCCGAACCATAACAATGTCTAGAACTCAGCGCGTGTCCTGTGCCTTGCCAACCCCAGCGCATGGCTATCAACATTGGCGGCATATAATCGGCTCCAGATCACGTGGCCGCTTGTTCTGGCTGCGAGTTGAGGGGGTGAACTCTGCTCGTTTTTCTTTATTTTTTTCTGCGACTTCGATTGCGTGTGGTGAAAAACGAACGTGTATTTCACAGGTCATTAATGTCAGGGATCCGTTCTAAGCGGTATTTGAGCAAAATACAAAAATCGTTGCATCGCCCCTTTAACTGCGGCTTCAGAAAGTGTTTTATTTTGAGCGCGTTCTCTAGCTTGCAAAGCGCGCGCCGTGCTCTATTCTTTTTGGCACCATGGTTGCTGATTTTGTAATGCAGCACAGAGACCTCATATTCAATCGTATCAAGCGAAACGACAGTTCTACCGATGGCTTCTTTTCTTGTGTGTGTTTTGCAGGCCCTGGCAGGATTGCTTGAAAATAAAGGCCTGTCCTCACATGCCGCGGAGCGCTACAAGCATAGCGCTGACCTTGCGCTAAGCGCGTGGTGACGGGATCGGTCACCAGCTTTGTATCGCACCGTCAAAACTGTTGCTCAGGGCAGACGACAAGTAGCTCACGACACGTGAGCAGCGCTACATCAGCGCTTCGCTGCGTGTGAGAACCGGCATTAATGGAGACATTAGAGAGTTTTAGTAGATCGTTCCGATACCTCCGATACTGCCGATCACGATACTCCGCCACTGCCTCCCTTGCGCATGCATAGTATCGTTATCGGGGCTATCGGAGGTATCGGAACGATCTACTAAAACTCTCTATTGATTCGTTTGTGCACTAGACTTTCGCGTTGATGGCAGGAGCTCGTGCCGTCATTTTGAAGCATAGGTTGAGCACGCACGCGCTGGATTGGTAATTCGCAGCGAACGGTCTACTAAAAATCCAATATTGCGCTGGTCTGCTGTCAACAGATCGCATGTTGGATGTGAATCATTGTAGCACTTATGCAGCCTATTTGTTATTTTATTATGCGTGTGTTATATCTCATACTTTTGTCCAGCGATGGGGTATTTCACGCTGCCCTGTTACTAATAATTCAAATTTCTCGCAAACAGGCAAGAAGCTGCCGGTGCCCCAATAAACGGTGCTGGGACCACGACCGGTTTCGACAGGCGTCTCAGTGTCTAAGCCATCGTCGACGCAAGTGCACTCTTCGGAATTTGGCCTTGTCGTGGATTCTACCGCCCAGGAACTTCGACTTCAGTAATCCTTGAATGTGATGTGCATCTACGAGGCAGTAAAGCTACGTTTATCCTGAACTGCACCATTTCGTTTCGGAGATTTGTGGCTCAGGACCAAATGCAAAGGATAAACCTTTAGTCCCAGGGGTCTAAATCCAAGGGCCTAACAGTTGGTCCTCGGGGTTCATTTGAAACGGTGCAACAGTTGGTCCCAGGGGTCCAAGCGCAAGGGCCTAACAGTTCGTCCTCGGGGTTTAATTGAAACGGTGTAACAGTTGGTCCCAGGGGACCAAGTGCAAGGGCCTAACAGTTGGTCCTCGAGGTGCAATTGAAACGGTGTAACAGTTAGTCCCAACGGAGCTAGTGCGAGGGACTAACGGACGGGGCGCAACAGTTGCTCCCGTCACCGTTGCTCCCCTAGGGGACTAATGGTAGTGTCAGCGCATTTGGTCCCCCGAGGGACTAAGTCGCGCTCCCTTTTTTCTTAGAGTGTAAGATTTATTTGTTTTGTTCCAACATGAACGCCAGAAAACCGTCAAGTTGTGCGGACCACCTGCGGACTACGTTCAGTGCGTCTTCAAGTTCAAACGGCCGCCTGATCGTTCGAACTGTCGTCTGCTCTCTTAGACGACGCCGGCCCGTAGATCAAATGTTGGTCCGGTACTTGCGATAAGAAGTAAGTGCCGGCCTCAAAAGACTCAAATTTGAAGGTTGGTAAGCAGGCTCAATGTAAACAGTAGATACAAGGAGATGTTGATCATAGTTACCAGTGACCATCACCGACTTGTTATGCCTAATTCAGTTGGTCCGATTCTGCTTGCAATTTTCAGTATCGACGTTGACCATCTCAGCTACGGTTCACGCTTTTGCAGCCCGAGCGGCGTCGCGACTGAAAATTGCGAGCGAAATCTCATCATGCGAATCAGGCTTTAGCGTACGAACAAAAGCGTACGAATCGCCACATGTCACATTATTCACGCGAAGGTTTGCGGTGTAACGAGCCTCGGTAATATGGCTGACGCCGCTTAAGATTGTCATACATCACCAGGAAGACGTAGAATCAACAATTCGAACGCGAAAGAAGGCAGGGAGACTCACACCGACGGCGACAACATCACAATTCAATGGTTTCTTTATGGGCGACGGCGAGCTTCTTGCCCACACCCCCATCGCGCATGCGCGGCGCCGGTGGCGTCCGCTAGGGGCGCTCCGGTTTGTTTGTAAACATGAGTTGGAGTATATAAGAGAAAGCAAGTCGACAAAAACAGTTTTTACGTTGTTTGCGCGCGCCTCAAGAAAACAAAAGCGAAGACTTTGTCGAGCTTCGCTCCTCTACAAAAGCGGAACTGAAAGCGCCCTCCCCCCGCCCTCTCACGCTTACCCCCTCCCCTTTTTTTATTTTCCAAGCGAACTCTTCCTTCCCGCATGAATAGCTGACCTCATTTTGATGATAAACAGATTTTTCCCAGTCCCCTTTTTGCCGTGTTGAAGACGATTACGGTGTCCGAGAACTGTGTTTTTCGTGCAAGCTGGTTGTAGTTAGTACGGTGACGTACGGAGTTGTTCGTCACAAGCTGATGCTCGTTCTCGTCGATTGGATATGCTGTTCACTTTAACATAAAAAAACAAATAAACGCCGCTTGGATAACCTATTCTCGTAAGGTAAATAATACGTTTTTCTTTAATTTTGTTTTTAGTAGACTGTTCTCGCAGCGGGGACGAAGTTTAGAACCGCATAAACACGGGTCGAAGTAGAGCTACCATCGTGGGCAGCTACGCGCTCATGCTAAAGGCACAAACGACATTACGTTCTTCAGTTGGCGAAGCGGAGAAAACGCTAGCTCACTTCGGTTTTCGGCAACTACGATCAAACGTCCACAAACGTCGGGCGATCAAGACCTGTCCGCGGTGCAGAGAGCAGTGTGAGTGTCAAAGGACTGATCTGACTCCAGAGTCATCGCATCGAATCCAAAGACAACGCCGGGCTTCGTGCTCATTAATTCCAAATATCGAGTCAAATAGCGCACTTAGATATCCATCTGAAGTCAGGCAATGTGAACGGAATGCTTATTTGACACGTTTTACGCCATTTATTCATCTCCGACCGCGTTGTATTTTGCATGGCATCGACGGGAACCTACGGAGCTTTACGCCTCCTAAGCTAGCGGGGTTACGACAGTCCGGTACGCAACAGTGCCTACAGCTTCGAAGTTTGGTCTTCTGCGATATCCGATTGAAATGTTAAGATTAAAATACCAAAAACTCACGAATCAACAGCCTCAAATTGATGCGTGAACAGCCCCACAAGCATGCAGGCTGGCGAAAGGGCCTTCTCAGTGTAGCAAATATTTTTAGCTACATGGCGCAACGTGTCACGCCAAACGTGATTGCCCTGAGGGCATAGGAAAAATTGCTAAGCCTTTAAAATTCACAAGGGAAGCAGCGCTGAAAAAATGAACATTCGATGCAAATTTGACATTTTCCATGGGCAGGCTTTGAGTTTTCGATTTGATTTACAGCTTAAGAAAAACTATATTTATCATTTATATTTACGCTCTTATTTTAGAAGGGAGATACATCCTTTTAGGTTACAGTTTACTGAACCCTACCCGATAAATGTTTACAAAATCAGCGTCTCACATTTAGAGGGTAGAAGTGTAAAATAACTTGAATTCGAGCAAGTTGGTTTCGATTTGCCGTACGTATGGTACCATGTTGCGTGACACGTGGTAGCGATGTAGTTTCTGCACTTTAATTTCTCTTCCTCCTTTTGTCTTTTCTTTCCAACGCCGATATCGCTTAAACGAGTGAAGCGTTGGTTGGAAGATTTGGTCGGGTGCTTCATTACAAATCCTTTCCAGGTTGTTTCAGAAAATTACCACCTCCTCTGATGTCATTTAACTTGTACCTCCTAGTGCAGGAAGCGGAGACACTTGGATACTTTCAAGCTCAATATCACTGCGCAGTTAGCCCCGGGGCATTTGAGCAGCCTGACAAAAGCAACAAGTGGAGTAATTCTTCTCGGCATGCAGTTTTTGTGACAGTTACAGATCTGCTGCTTCCGGGTACGACAGGAAAGCCCCTCTTTGCGTAGCTGCATCGAGTGCGATGTTATGCGGGCTCTGCTAAGCGCGATGAACATATGAACAAACACTGCGTCCCATCGCGATGCTGAACCGTAGCAATCGCCGCTGACGCTGCGGCTAGGCCGTAGAGTCTAACTTTCCGGTCTTGACGGACAAGTCTCGATAATCATCCGTCGGTGTCAAAAATACAAAATTCGTTTAAACCGAAAAGTGCCGAGAGGGTTGCCATCAAAAGTACAAACCAAGTTAAAAAAGCACAACGTCGAATCCTGGAAAGCTTTTCTCCTGCTTGGAATGCTTATGCCGAAGCGCTCCTCTGTCAGATTTAACATTTCAACTTTCTTTATTTTATTGTTTGCAGATAAATACCATTACATCGTCGATCCGGAAGAAGTCACTGAAGTACATTGACACTTAAATATAAAATAATTCTTGAAGGAAACAAAAAAATCAGCAGAGACTGATTACGTGTAGGTATACGAAAACATACCTACACATAGCGCATCCTTACACTTTAAATAAAAAGGGTATCACCTTACACCCTTTTGTCCAATATAATGCACTCCAAAACTTTAGTTCGACGTACAGCGCGCTATTGTCGAACAGACGGCCCCAAATATTACAAGTGGCTTGATAACGGTTCGATATAACTTATTAAATTGCTAAACTACGTATCAAAGATCACGAAAAAGAACACAGAGGATACATGGTTTTGCGCAAAAAAGACGGACACAAGAGAGAGAAACAAACACGAGCGCAACTTACAACTGTATTGAGGGAACCTTTAGAAAACATACAAGTATATCGTCAACTGCAGTGCGTCCACGCATGTGTCGTGTCACTATCACACGCTCGTCACAGAAATTTATCGAGAAAGCATTTCTCAGCATTATACAAACTTATCGAGGTATCGCTCACACATAGGTCGCCTTTCTTTTTGATAAAGAAGGCTTCCAACAGCTCACGTGCTTTTTGTCCCTTACTTCCGCCCAAAAAGCGGAAGTAAGGGACAAAAGCACGTGAGCCGTTGGAAGCCTTCTTTATCAAAAAGAAAGGCGACCTACGTGTGAGCGATACCTCGATAAGTTTGTATAATGCTGAGAAATGCTTCCTCGATAAATTTCTGTGACGAGCGTGTGATAGTGACACGACGCATGCGTGGACGCATTGAAGGTGACGATATATCTGTATGTTTTCTAAAGGTTCCCTCAATACAGTTGTAAGTTGCGCTCGTGTTTGTTTCTCTCTCTCTTGTGTCCGTCTTTTTTGCGCAAAACCATGTATCCAAACGTTCACCAACTCCCCAACAACAAACTATTTCAAAAAAGCACTGAGGTTTTTCAGTAGGGCCAAGAAAAACCCGATTAGCTTTTTTCCTAGTCAGTAACACGCACTTCAACTTTTTTAATAAGTTGTACCACACGGCTATCAAGCGTCTCCTGAAAGTTAGTACCGTCAGATCGACCTCAGTGCGCTGTTCGTCGAACTGAAGTTTTGGGGTGTATTATATGGAACAAAGGGAGTAAGAACACGCCCTTTTTTTTTAGAGTGTATAAGCAGCACCCCACGTCTTCCTTTTTCACACGGCGCTCAGGCGGTGACATCACGCTCTCCCTCTACGCAGGCGTGGCGAACCAACACCTCCTAGAAGAGAAGGCCAGAGCGCTCCGAGTCGTTACGTCACAATGTCGGAAAAGGAAGTCCATCGCGCAACTACGTGAGAAAAATTGCTGGGCATCGACGTGAAAAAAACGTTTCTTGTCGAGCGGAGCGGGGTGTTCGTGAGCATTTATCCGACATTAATATATGGTTTAAAAGCCCAGTATTGTACAATTTATTATATATATAATATAAACATAATACACAACGCGCTACCAAGGTTGAAAGTACCAATTTTTTATATATTTATGATTATCCCCGTAACCGCGGGACTACGTGCAATCCCGCAGATCACCACACTTTTCGAATGAACCGGTCCGCTGGGACGTTTTCTTCCCTCGTACGGGCTCCGATTCTGGTAAATTTACGTTGTGTGTGAGCTGCTGACTGTCTAAAAAGGAATGCTGAGACTTTCAGAAGAGAAGGGAACCGAAAAAATCCAGTAATCGTCGCAGGGAGCGCACGCGAGCAAGAGATGGGTCGACGACGTTAAGCCTCCCCCACTGCGGCCACTTCTTTCGTGTGCGTGTGGTTCTTTTGATCCTGCCCGTCGTTTCTTGATCGTCACCGCAGTCTCGGGTAGTTTTTTTGTGTTCGCTTGATACTACGGCATTTACGTGGATTCGGGGAACAAGTCCTGCTACGGTTTGAGCGACCTGTGTGGCAACTATAGCCAACGATGTCTCTGGTCGATTATCGAAAGACCTCTTTCTACAGAGAGAGACTTAAAGTTCGTGTTCTAATGTTTTCGTCACGGATATTGTGGGACGTATGGATACGATCGACAGGTGAGAAACAACCTATTTACGGGCTTTCTTGGTCATGTGGGACGCGAGTAAAGTGCTGCAGTCGGTTTTTTTTTGTTGTTGTTTTTCCTGATCGAATGGCATCTTGTTTGATCGTTATCTTTGTGCGGTTGCGTCGACATTTGTAAATCTGTGTGGTAATATTCTAGTTTTCACTGGAAGGTGAATAACAAGTTTGTGTGATTATAAAAAGTGCGTTGTTTGTGCTTATGTGTTTATTTATACTAATGTTATTTTATTGCCTTTACCGCTTTAATACTAAAATCTTAACTGTATTAAGGTAATAATATTATTGTATACAACATAAGATATTTTGTTCTAAGGCAGCTCGAGCCCATAGGGAGAAGTAAATTAGTTGACAGTAAATTGTATGTTTAGTACCCCTGCCACACGGAAAAGTTCATATATTTTCATTAAATCATATGGGACTTAATCAGCTCGCGGTGTTGAGTGATTATACGATCGTCGCAAGCTGATTTATTGACCCCATAATGTAATTCGATCGAAATTACATTAGTTTTGCCATCTGGGCGGGGTACGATGCGAGAATTCAGTGACTGCACGCGATAACATCGCTTACATGATCGTAAGTAACATTTGTCTAGCCGTGTCCGCGTTGACTACGTCTACCTGATTTTTAACTGTGATCTGTTTTGCAGTGTCCAATCACTGCGTGTCTCGCCATTTTGTCGAAGTATTTCTGTGTAAAATATGCATTCCTATACAGCAATAATTGCGTGGCTCAATGTTTTCTCTTATACGCCTACCTCGTACCATTTCATACCGATTATTTAGCGGTGTAATATTTTCCGTGTAATAAAATATTTTCGAGACCCCTTGATATATGTGCAGCTGTCATTGTAGCTAATAAAACACGCGTATGTGACTAAAAGCGCGTTACGACGGTCGATCCACGCGCGTTGCCTTCGCTTCGACGCGCGCCCCCGATGGCCTTCCTTCGCGACGTCACGAGAAGAGCGCTACGGCCTTGTCTTCTAGGAGGTGTTGGGCGAACCCCGCTGGCTTCACGACGGGATCCGTGATGAAGCATCTGCGTGGCTGTGCATTTCTTTGTGTTTTATTTTTGAGGCGCGTGCTTGATGGTGTATTGGTGGGATCTTCTTTCGGACACAACGCCGCCGCTTTTTCGCGTAATGGCAGAATTAAAGCATTCACCATAAAAAAAAAAAAAAAAAAAAAAAAAAGAAAACACAATATTTTTTTTTTACTAAACATCGGAAAGTAAATGGCCGGCGCAGCATTCGGCCATGCCGTGGCTCCAGCGACGGTTGCCATGGTTGCTTCTCTCAGCGGCAAAACAAGGCGCGATGTTTGCTAGCAAGTGTTTCAAGCTTCAGACACGAGCACATGAAGGAGGAGTTGCTGACTATTGTAAGAATTTTATTTCAGAAGAACGCGTGGCCGGTTTGGTAACCTTTGTCACATTACCCGCTGTAGGTTACAGAATAGAACGCACTAAAACCAGTGAGCTTAATATATTCTTGCGACAACTGCCGTCAATGATAAAACCGTTATATAGTTCATCGCGTACACAAACGCTTCTAATCCACTTTAGACGCTAAGCTACAATCGGTTGCTGAATGTTTCGCGCGGCGATTTACTACAGAGATGCGGTTAGGAGGTGGAACCTTGGAGCGAGATTATCAGCCGATCAACTTACCTCCACGAAAGATTTTGCTTCTTGGCGGCTTCGCAACCTCTGTTCCATTTGATCAAGTACGGTTCAGTTACCTGCATATCTTTGAATATTGCTGTACATATCGATATATAAAAAAATAATAATAATAATAGAGTATAAATAGCATTGCAGTAAAGCACTGGCCACAACTATGATCGTCCGTCAAGAGAAAGCCAGAGCCGGTGAAATAGATGACATAAAAGTCGATCATCAGGACAACTTTATTATTTTCCTATTTTGAAATAACCTTGGATAACCCGGTTTAAAAAATTCGCAGCTACCATTAAGCTCAAAGTCCTGGAAGGCATAAAATTCACTATTTAGGAGCCATCGCTTCAGTTGTTTGGTACACAAGATGGGGGGGGGGGGGGGGGGGACGGCAACTGTGGAGGTAGAGAGGGCTCTATAGGAAGGTGAGGAGGTGAATTGGGAGAAAGAAGGAGGGGGAAAGGACTGGAGATTTATTGAAAAACTTGGTAGACCCTTTGCAAAAATCCCAAAAGCCCGCGCGCGCCGCACGACGAATAATGGGACTGCTCGGTACACCCCTCCCATCGTCTTTCCTCCCGCTACCACGTGGCATACGCGAGCGCGCGCAGGTTACCATAGCAACAACGTTCGAGCACCCCAGAGACGAGTAGCCGAGTCGGATCGTCGGACGAGCGTACGGGGGAGAGGGCCTCCCCTTTTTTATCCCTCTCCTTTGTACCGCACCGCCTCTGTCGTCTGCTGCGTCAACGCGTTGTCGAACCTAGTCGAACCGCGCCATGGTCGCGGTGCAAAATAAGTGGATTCTGTGACACTGCAAGACGTGAAAGTAAGTTACGACCAATAACGTAATCAAATCACCTTTCGCGATGCGTTTACGCTGCCACAGATGCGGTACGCTGTCAACGACGTATGATGTTCCGGCGGATGGGCTGGATGGCGGACGGTTGCGACGGCTGTTGGCGGTAGCTGCTGCGACGCGCGCGCAGTCGCGGAGGCGCAACGAGAAAGCGCGTCATCTGTACCAAGGTTCCCGAAACTCCCTGCCGTCGTGGTGCTGTGCGTTTTGCAACAGCTCTATTGGTGTAACACAGGACCAAGAAGATGAAGAGGGAGGGGATGACAGGAAGGGAGAGGAAGGTCACAGTAGAAAAGTGGGTTAGATATGAGCTGAAAGAGGACGTTGAATGAAGGATGCGGGAGGGAAAGAGAGATATGAGAAGGACCAATGGGGACGGATAGGATAGGGAAAAGAAAGTGAGGGGGGAGGAGAGGAATGTGATGGGAGGGGGAAATTTTTACGCCACGTGCCGTATATTTCACTGCTAAATTTGAGAGAGAAATTAAATTGTTGTAGAGGTCACGTGGCATTAGGCCGCGTGACGTCGATTGCCCCCGCTAAATTTAGCTGGGAAACTGATTTCACGTGTTGGTGACGTGACGTCAATTTCTCTACTTGGTGCATATGTCACGTGACGTTAATTTTCTCGATACATTTAGCGAAAACTGCACGGACGAACGAACAGACCGGCGAACAAAATGTTGGGGTTCTATTAGAAAGCATTCTATGCTTTAAAAGGTGGGATTTTTGCTACAAAATATATGCTTTCTGAAAACTGATTGAGCGACGTTTCGGAGGCCCCTCTTAAAATGTAAACTTCTGAAGAAGTGAAGTCGCAATGTTGCATTTTTCTGTTCGACGTTGCGGTTATAGCCGGTGACAGAATAAGTGGGCCGTGCTACAATGTTTGGACTTCGGTCAAATAACTTTGAGAGTTTTTTCTTTCTCAGCAGGAGCAAAAAACTGAAAACACAATTTTGCTGCGCGTGCTGTTTTTTTTTTTTTAAGTATGTGAAAAAATTGATGTTTGGGGGGAAACCCAGCCCCTCTCAACTTATAAACCGTTTTCCGAGTCACCTGCGCAGTGTCGTGTTCCCGGCTGCACTGGGGACACTAAGTACACTGTTAAGGGGTCTCTAAACCAACGTGCACTTTTAGCGGAGAGCTTTCCCGATGCGTTCCAATTCGTGTCGTTTTCTGGCGGGGGCACCCGGGTGGGGTGTGAAATGCGTGCGTGACGAAACCACTGGGCGCAACCAATCTCGGGGCCGAGGGAAGTGGAGAGGAGCAATGAAAGCAGGCTCAAAGCAGCAAGCAGGAATTTCAAACCGGATAAAGGAAGAAAGGAGCAGGTGACAAAGACATTATCATTGGTCGGCTAGGGGTGACACCTTTCCGCCACTGTATCGACGCCGCGCAAACCCCCGCCTCTCTCCCTCCTCGATGACTCCGTCTTGCTCCGACATAAATTATATCCAAACCGGAAAACGAAACGAGGTGTTCCCGTTTCGCACTAAAAGTGCGCACTTTCAGCTTTCCGTTTCGGTTTGGGGACACATTCAGGCTCTCTGTCAGAGCATCCTGCCGGCGCGGCCTCTGCTTGCGATTCACATGGCGACGTTGAAGGTTGGTATGATTGATGTGAAAGGGTGAGGAAGGGGGCGATGCCAGCACCTCCTAGATAGGAAAACCGTAGTTCTGATAGAGAGTGCGTCGTCAGCGAAGGCAAATGCTGGGCCAAGATTGGACGCGACGATTGCGTCAATGCTCGGCTCAAACTAGATTCGGAGTCAAGCACTAACGCAGCTCTCGTTTCCAACCTGTGTCCGTTGTTCGTCTACGCTGGCAACTCAAAAAATTCAGCAATACGGCCTTGTCTTCTAGGCGGTGATGGCGAACCGCTTGCCTTGCTGTAAGGAGGTTGGACTGACGTAGTAGTGGGGGGGGGGGGGGGAGGTGAGACTAGAGAGAATAACGGTTAAACATATAGAATAGCGCAAAACAAAACAAGGACAAAATGTTACAGGACAAGCGCTATAAGCGCTTGTCTTGTATACCTTTGTCCTTGTCGTTTTGGCGCTATTTTATATGTTTAACTAAGATGAACCAACTAGCCCAACAACGTACCCTACTAGAGTAATGGTCTTCTTCACGTCGGGCATATAGCGCCACTTAAAATTAATATAGTGCGCTTTTATCATAATGCGAGACCTTTGACGCATTCACTCGTGTTGACACAACAATATTCATAAAAATTGCCTTAGATTGACTACATAATGGCACATCTTGCAAACTTATCACAATTCATTATGGTTGACGTCACGCCTTAGTTACCATTGCCGCCACTCCGCCGTTGCAAGTGACGAAATATTCCCGTTCTTTGCTTTTCCTATTACGCAAAATAATCACCATTGTTTGAACAAAAAAAAAGTGAGGCGGTTTCTCTATCCCTTTTGGTAAGATAAACAATGAGAAAATGAAAAGGTTGCGAAGTCTCGCAAAGTTGAAGTTGTTGCCTCGCCTCTTCAAGAAGTTGATCCCATTAGACCACGTCGCACGCGCAGCCAAATAACTTTGGAAAGCAACAAGCCCTTCCAGGAGGAGGAGCATCCACTGGCTTCTTAACCTGCCACCGACTCTATAGAGCCACTAAATAAGGCAAGCTTAGAGCGTTTGCTCTACATTCCTCGATTCTCTTGTGTGCGCTGCCGTGTTGGTGTATAGTGCAGAGGGGTCTCAACTAGGTGATTGTCACTATTCGAAAATTAGACTTCTTTAGCTTTCGATATTGGTACAAGATCTCAGTCGATATCGTTTAGTCTCTAGCAAAAGGTTCTACCATTTGTGGAATAGGAAAAGCGGTTCCTGCGACTTCAAATAAGGCTTTAGAAAACTGGCAACAATACTTTGAAGCACTAAGATGGCACAAGAGTGGTTTCTATGAAACATAGCCTATTTATGTGAGTTGTTGTGGGATGAAATGAAGCCTGAAAGCGGAAATGTTCTGAGTTGTAGTCACCCAATAATATTGTCTTAAAGTGGCAGCAGAAAAATTACGCTAGGTATGTATCACCATAGGTAAGCATTACACTGATATGCAGGGTATTTTGTTTCAAGGGTTGAACTATGTGACAATAATCGATGGCCCAGTGAGAAAGCGGTGATCAGATTGGATGAGGATGTTTTAATTAAGCTTAGGAAGAAAGGCACGATACCTTTTATGAACAAGTGATGGTCTCGCGCGTAATATTCCTTAAATTCCACGAACTGTCAAATAGGGGCCAAGCGAATTGGTAATTATGTTCCTTGCGAATTATTCTTCCTTCGAATTATTCCAAAAATAATCATCAATTTGTCATCATAAAACAGCTCTTTCCGTATATAAAGGTTGTCGCAAATCATATTTTGTGTCATGCTTAATAAACATGCGGTTATTTGCTGTGTCCCTGGTGACTTTAAAATAAATCCGCGAGTTTTTAATTTTTTTGTTTAAAGGGGTGGCAGAGATTTGTGTGTTTAAAGTGGATATATGAAATAGAAAATCTCCGTCTTATGCTGAGAAATTTGGTTTGGAGGTTCGTTTCTAAAGTTGAACACATCTCTTAAGAATTTAAGGGACCTTCATAGCCTACAGACGTACTGGGACAGAATCCCTCTGGAGAAGATATGATAACATTGAAAGACAACCTATCTCTTTGAATTAGAAGGGTGCCAGTCCTTCTCACCTTTTTTATGAGCTTTTGTTTAATTTCCTTTAGTACGAGATGCATTATAGAGTATACTGCGGTTCGGTGTGTGCCATCGCTGCCACTCACCACAAGGGTAGACTTGAAGCCCAGAATTATGAGGATGATAGGGAGCCCATATCCAAATATCATTCTCACAATGGGGCTTCCATGGACTGTATTATCGAAGACGTAGCCTACCTCGACAACCTTGACGAGGGTCGGTTTTTACAGGCATTTTGGTTTCGAAATATTCCTTCGCCCTGAGGGGTACGCTTTCTTATTCTGAAAGTTCAAACAATACGTTCGGTCAGTAATATAATTTTCGGAATAGAGGGTCTGAATCATTCGCTTCATCTCTTGTATATTCCTGCATGCTATTCACGACGCGGTAGCACCTGACTTGGTGCTACCTAGGGTGCTTTCAATGTCCTTCTGTTAGGGTGATGCTACCCTTTGTAGTACCCGATGCCGACAGCACGCGCTCAGGGGTAAAGTACAAAGAAACCGACGAAAACAAAATGGTCGCCTTAGCACAGTTAGTGCCACAAACGCTTGCAGGAACACGCTCTTTTCACGCGCTCTGAACCAAAAAAAAAAGTGTGGGACAAATTGGCCAGGGCCGCTAAACTCGTAAACTAGTTAAAGGAGCGTTGCAACGATATTCAATTGGAATGTTTTTCATCTTACACGAGCTTACTGGCACTATACTTCGTCTCACCTTAGCATGGACTAACTGCGAAGGGCTGTGCAAGCGCGAGCGGGCTGCCTTGTCTACCTTGACTGGAGCACTCGCTGCACGAGCGCTCGTGCAGAAGCCGAGGGCCTTTCATCCAAAGCGAATAGCTCGCGCTTTTAGCATGCGCGGCTAACAATAGTCCATGCTAAGGTGAGACGAATAGTATAGTGGGACTGAAGGGTACTCACACGCAACGCCACTGGCCAAGAAACTCCTTTTGTTGCGGTGTGATTTCAGGGACAAAAGCGATCATTTTCATTAATCTCTCCTTTGCACAATTTGATGACATAACGTGGGGATCGCAATACACCCCAATGACGATATTGATTGCGTGTTCATAGATTGGACCCGAGCATTGCGTGGGCACTCGATCTGGGCTCGTGATAATTACTAGCTCGAGAAGCATTCGGGTAGAGGCCCGTGTCCAATCGCTGCAACGACGACAGTAGCCGAGCCATAACAATGTCAGGAACTCAGCGCGTGTCCTTGCTTTTGCCAACCCCAGCGCGTGGCTATGATCAACATCGGCGCATATAATCGGCTCCAGATCACGTGGCCGCTGTTCTGGCCTGCGAGTTGAGGGGCTGAACGGTGCTCGTTTTTCTTGAATTTTTTTTCTGGACTTCTATTGCGTGGGTGTGAAAAACGAACACGTGTTTCATAGGTCATTAACGTCAGGGATCCGTTTTAAGTGGTATTTGCGCAAAGTACAAAAATTGTTGCATCGCACCCTTTAAACACATGTTGGCACCGAAGTTGCAGAGCGTGCTGATTGAACTCTGGCGACGATGGTGTCACGACGGAGGAGATGTCAATCATCCAAACTCTCTCGGTGCTCAATCTCAGGTGATATTGAAGAAGCACAAAATCATAGCGAGCTTCACCGGAGCGCGCGGCCAGCAAAACCGCGGGGCCAGGCGATTGAGCGGCTGCACTGATTGACGTCGCGCCCGCGTCAACCGACACCCTACGCCGACTAAAGCTTGGTTCAGACATTACGGTTGACTGCGTTTGACAGCGTTGCGGCTGCGAGAAACCCGGACATCCCTGCTGCTTATATCGCGTGCAAGATGATTCCTTGAATGGATTCCACGCTTCATATGAAGCACAGATGTGCGGTTACTCACTTTCGGTTCTCGACGCACCGTAGTCAAACGCACTCAAACGCAAGTGTCTGAACCGGCCTTTAGAATCAAAGCTGTGTAGATTGTCCCTAGGCGAGCTGTGAATACTCTGAACTTTCTCGTCGTGAGATCGTCGTTCGTGGAAGTTGATGGTGACGACAAGGTAACGTTTCACAACTTTGGGAGGGAGTTATTTGAAGCCGAAATCTTCGTCTCTGAATCGAGGCGAAGATTGAACTTTGTGATATTGTGGAGCCATGCGCGGTGAAGGCGGCTTTAGAGCTCATCTTCCGCCACTGTCAGCAAAGTTACTGGGGTTACTCAGAGGCGCTTTATGTAGTGACGTCAGTAGTGTGTGAGAGATGAGGAGGCGACGGGGGATGGCGCGGAAAAAACCGAGGTAAGGGAATAAAAGGGGTACGACCGAACGCAGACACACGCACACAAGCACATACAAATAGGTGTCAAAAAGTGAGGTAGAAAATGTTCGGGGGAGAGGGGAGGGGAGGGGGGGTGGTATTGAAGAGCGGGGATATCCCTTCCCCTGAATTTTTTAGTATTCCTTTCTGAAATTCTGAGGCTAAAGCGATCGCCTCCCCCCCCCCTCCCTCCCTTTATGCCCCTTGCCCCTCTTTCGATGCCACGGTGGTGGAAGGAAAGATAAATTTCCCCCCCCCCCCCCCCCCCCCACCTCCCTCCTCATCCCCCTGTTACGACACCCCTGCTCAGGGGCGTTCCAACCTAGGCGACAACGAGGAAGAGCAAAGCGTCCAATTTGGGAAATATATAGTTCTAGAGGTTCTGGAATTGAAATGGTTTCGCGTTCCATGAATTCACGAGCGGCCATTACAGACTTTCAAGAGAGGGGCTCGTGCTAGGGCTCGTATACTTAGTCTCACCTTAACATGGACTAATTGCGAAGACTGAAAAAGCGCGTATAGGAAGTATTCACTGGCGGCCATAGCTGTTTGCACGACTGCTCAGCGCGTGCTGATGGCGAGCTTCCACAGTTCTTTTGTAACGTGCATTTCGCACCCTCAAGATTGCCGGTCTTAGCAGCCTATTAATGTGGGCTCGTTCAGAGCATGCGCTCTAGACATCACCCACAAATATGGCGCCCAGTGAATACTCCTTATAGGGAGAATTCACTGGCGGCCATATCTCTGTGCGCGACTGCTGCGCGCGTGCTGACGGTGAGCTTCCGAAGTTCTTTTGCAACGTGCATTACGCACCATCAAGATTGCTTGTCCTAGCAGGCTATTAATGTGAGCCCGTTCTGAGCATGCGTTCTAAACATCGCCCTCAAATATGGCGTCCAGTGAATACCAACGTTGATGAATACCCCCCACAGCACTCGCTGCACGAGCGCTCGTGCAGCCGCCAACACTTCATCCAAAGCAACTAGCTCGCGCCTTTAGTGAGCGCGGCTAATAAAAGACCATGCTAAGACGACACGAAGCATAGTGTGCACGCGCGTTCGGTGGCGTCCTTTTGAAGTTTTTACACCCTTGACGTCAGGGTCAGGATTATCAGTTGTGAATAAAAAATTCAATGCAGCGTGTTCAACGGTGACAAGTTTGTATGGGGAGTATTCACTGGCGGCCATATCTGTGTGCGCGGCTGCTGAGCGCGTGCTGACGGTGAACTTCCGAAGTTCTTTTGCAACGTGCATTCCGCACCATCAGGATTGCCGGTCCTAGCAGGCTTTTAATGTGAGCCCGTTCTGAGCGTGCGCTCTAAACATCGCCCTCAAATATGGCGTCCAGTGAATACCAACGTTGGTGAATACCCCCCATAGCACTCGCTGCACGAGCGCTCGTGCAGGCGCCGACACTTCATCCAAAGCAACTAGCACGCGCGTTTAGTGAGCGCGGCTAATAAAACACCATGCTAAGACGACACGAAGCGTAGAGTGCACGCGCGTTCGGTGGCGTTCTTTTGAAGTTTTTACACCTTTGACGTCAGGGTCAGGATTATCAGTTGTGAATGACAAATTCAATGCAGCGTGTTCGACGGTGACAAGTTTGTATGGGGAGTATTCACTGGCGGCCATATCTGTGTGCGCGGCTGCTGAGCGCGTGCTGGCGGTGAGCTTCCGAAGTTCTTTTGCAACGTGCATTCCGCACCATCAAGATTGCCGGTCCTAGCAGGCTATTAATGTGAGACCGTTCTGAGCATGCGCTCTAAACATCGCCCTCAAATATGACGTCCAGTGAATACCAACGTTGGTGAATACCCCCTATAGCACTCGCTGCACGAGCGCTCGTGCAGCCGCCGACGCTTCATCCAAAGCAACTAGCTCGCGCCTTTAGTGAGCGCGGCTAATAAAAGACCATGCTAAGACGACACGAAGCATAGTGTGCACGCGCGTTCGGTGGCGTCCTTTTGAAGTTTTTACACCCTTGACGTCAGGGTCAGGATTATCAGTTGTGAATGGCAAATTCAATGGAGCGTGTTCGACGGTGACAAGTTTGTATGGGGAGTATTCACTGGCGGCCATATCTGTGTGCGCGGCGGCTGAGCGCGTGCTGACGGTGAGCTTCAGAAGTTATTTTGCAACGTGCATTCCGCAGCATCAAGATTGCCGGTCCTAGCAGGCTATTAATGTGAGACCGTTCTGAGCATGCGCTCTAAACATCGCCCTCAAATATGACGTCCAGTGAATACCAACGTTGGTGAATACCCCCTATAGCACTCGCTGCACGAGCGCTCGTGCAGCCGCCGACGCTTCATCCAAAGCAACTAGCTCGCGCCTTTAGTGAGCGCGGCTAATAAAAGACCATGCTAAGACGACACGAAGCATAGTGTGCACGCGCGTTCGGTGGCGTCCTTTTGAAGTTTTTACACCCTTGACGTCAGGGTCAGGATTATCAGTTGTGAATGGCAAATTCAATGGAGCGTGTTCGACGGTGACAAGTTTGTATGGGGAGTATTCACTGGCGGCCATATCTGTGTGCGCGGCGGCTGAGCGCGTGCTGACGGTGAGCTTCAGAAGTTATTTTGCAACGTGCATTCCGCAGCATCAAGATTGCCGGTCCTAGCAGGCGCGCTCTCTCGTGCTGCCCTTGCTCGGTGCCTAGGGAGTGGTAGGGATATTTCGCCCCTTGAAAGGAAAACCTGAAGACGTTAAATGGATCTGCGGGTTTGTGAGAAAAAAAAAAAAAAAAAAACTTCGCGGCAATCTTTCGGCCCTTCCCCCACTATGTCATAACACAAAGAACGCTTGTGTTTGACGAGCTTAGCGACCTGGGCCCGTTTGCTCGAAAGCGCTAACCGCGGCTAAAGGTAGCCGCAGTACGTAGGAGAGGGATTTTAAAATCACGTGACGGGCTCGGTAGGGATGCGGGGGAACATGGCGGTGCCCCGGTGTGTGAGTGCCTCTCGCTTTGGAACTAATATGTCGTCGTAGCTGCAATATCGGGCGCGTTTTTCAGCAATGAATGGTGCAGGAGGCTTTCGCTGTGCCTTACCACTCTTAAATCGCAATGACCTCGCCGAATGTTTCAGATAGTCTTTTGATTCTGGCCATTCCTAAGCGTAAATGAACGCCATAACTGTCGGCATGGCAACGTCTTTGGAAAGTGGATTGCCTTGACTCAATCGGCCGGGTATTGATAACACAGAAAGGATGTGTTCCAAATCTTACTCAAATGGATCCGAGTTACTCTGGCGGGTCGCGTCACGTGACAACACAGATTGAAAAGCGCTGGACGCGGGTAGGTTTTGGGACGCCAAGGTACAAAACCCTTCCCCTAGAGTAATATGAAATAAATTTTGGAACACGGCCAAAGGCAGACAGCGTCCCAAATGCGCCCCAAGCACTGAGGTGCATGCTAGGAGTGTAGTTACACGCGTTGCACCTGCTGGCGTCTGCATGCAGTAGTAATTGTTCTAAAGCAAAAAGTTTAAAACAAATTTTGCCTTGCACGCGCGTTCGTCAAAGCCTTATTACAATTATTTACTTCAAATCTTTTATAAGAGGAAGGCTAGCGCTCGCGGACCGTAGAATTACACTTTAAGCGTTCTCCTCGATGTTTGGGTAATTTACTAATCGGTCTATTTTCACTGGAGCAGAATTACAGGTTTTTCAATTTATGATGGCGTTATATACAGTTGTTACATGCTGGCCAACCATGCTGCCGCTGTACCGCCCGCCTTTCACTGCTCACTTCTTCCTTGACGTTTTTAGGACTGAAATTCGTCGTCCTCTTTCGAACTTGGAAGTAAATTTCAACGAGTGTCCGGCCGTTTGAGCCCTTTCCAAAGCCGTTGCCATGCCGACAGTAATCGCGCTCATTTAGGCTTAGGAATGGCCAGAATGTAGCCAGAATCAAAAGACTATCTACAAAATGCGGCCGAGGCACCGCCATGTTTCCCCGCATCCCTATTGAGCAGTCACGTGATTTTAAAATCCCTCCACTAGGAGGCCGGTTCTCACATGCAGCGAAGCGCTCATGTAGCGCTTCTCACGTGCCCTCAGCTGCTTATTGTCTGCCATGAGCAACAGTTTTGACGGTGCGATACAAAGCTGGTGAATGCTTCCGTCAGCACGCGCTTAGCGCGAGGTAAGCGCTATGCTTGTAGCGCTCCGCTGCATGTGTGAACAGGCCTTTACTTTAGCCGCGGTTAGCGCTTTCGAGCAAACGGGCCCAGATGTCTCCACCCTAAGCAAAGCGCACATGAAGGCACCCTAGTGCTACCATATGGTGCTACTAGCCCGAGTGGGCTGGTGTACACCAGCTTGGAGGACGTGGACCGAAAACTCGCGCTGCAAAGCCAAGGGAATACGCAGGAATAATGGGTTCAGTCCCCCCCTCCCACTCTCCCTTTTTAGTCTGGATGAGTATCGTGCCGCAGTGCAGTCGTGTGTCACTACTGTGTGGAGCAAGCTACCGGACATCAGGCTAGAAGTCGTATTGCACTGGCTAAATCGGTCATCTACAGTGAGCGAAAATGTCGCCATGTTCTGGCATACTAAACGCCTGCTGTATAAACAGCTAGCAACTTTTTTGTGCATTAGACAATTGTGTTTCTTTTTTTCAACAGACAACTTGAGTTTATTATTTTATTTTGTATCACACTTATCGTTGGGCAGTCATTGTCATTCTTCGTCCAGTTCTTTGACAATTCTAAAGATGACGTTTTATGGGCAACATCAATTATTGGGCCTATTTGGTTATGATAAGGTGAATTTACACAACGACATTCTCTATATGGAGTATTCACATGACTCCATATTAGGTAGCCAAGTTTCTGGGTGATGTTTAGAGCGCATGCTCAGAACAAGCTCATAATATTAGGTTGCCAAAACCGGCATTCTTGGCGGCGTTTTGATTGATATAGGAACGATTGAACGGGGCCAGCTACAGGCTCCGCTCATTCTTTCAGTTGAACCTCAAAATGTGGACAGCGATCGAGTGGAACCACGGTGGAAGAAATACATTTAGGTGGTGACTCTGGCCGCTCTTCTCACGGGGAGAGAGCGATCTGTCTATGCTGGAAAAAGCGGTGGAGAAACTGGATCGTGGACGTCGCCGGTGGGTGGAGCCTAATCTCCATCGCCAACGAACAACATCAGAAGAGAACTGCACCATGACGTGTCCGGTGACGTCGCCGATCTGTGGCGATTGAGCGAAACTACATCGTTTTTTTTTCTTCTACAGGAAATTTCGGAGAATCGCCGATCTGGCTATACTCTGGTTTCACCTTGTGCTGTATCGCAGGAAAGGCTACAAGCGCGAGCTCCTTGCTCTATGGCACACCTCGGCGGCACAAGCTCTCGTGCACCAAGGGCAGCTGCCAACGCTAAGAGCTCGCGCTTCTAGCCTTCGCTGCGGTACAAGCTAAGGTGAAACGGAGTATAGCGCACACCAGCTCGGAGCACGTGGAGCGAAAGCTCGCGCTGCAGAACCCAGGCATCTTGGGTTCAATCCCCGCCCCTGCCCGTTTCGATCTGGATGAGCATCGTGCGGTCGTGTATCACTACTGCGTGGTGCACGTTAAAAAAACCCCAGGCTAGCAGTTGTACTGCACTGGCTAAATCGCTTATTCTACACTGAGTAACAATGTCACCATACTCAGGCAGACTAACCTCCTGCTGTATAAACTAACGACAACATTTAAGTTTTTGGACTTTGTCTGACTGCGTTAGTGCAACTTCTCTCGTGCTGCACGAGAAAGAAAATATGTTCCTTCGGGGGCACGGTGTAAGATACACTCTTTAGGTGAGGACACGGCGGGGGCTGAATGCGCGGCGCGAGGAATCAGATAGTGTTCGTTCGACGGGCACCCAAAAGGCTGCATTATTCCGCGGCCAGCGTGCCCGCGGCTGACAGTGTCGCCGGCGGCCAAACGGCGAAACTGTGCGAGAGCGAAAAAAATTATCTCGTTGCCATGACACCCCGGTACACCGTGGTCTTTCTGCACGAGCGACAACCTCGCTGGAGCTCTGCGCGTATGGAGCTGAGGCGGCACGAGCCGTCTTTGCCGTGCCCACGGGCCGACGAGTCATCTGCCGGCGCCGCTTGAAACCATAGTGAGAGAGAGAAAGAGAGAGAGTGAAAAGCAAACTTTATCTGCACTGCGCGAGGAGCGCGCTGTCCTCACCTGATTCGGGGGTTAAATTTTCGGTGAAGTAGGAATCAAAAAAGAAGAAAAGAGAATATTTCCCTCAAGTGGAGTTCGTAGTAGAAGAGGAGGAAAGAGAAAATCAGTGTTAGTCCCACGGTGTGCTATGATCTTTTCTTTATGTGTATGTTTATTCTAGTTCAGCTGACCTTACCTGAATTAGTTGCTTTAAAAGAAAGTATATATATATATATATATATATCTACCTGAAGCATGAACCAACTAGCTCAACTTACGCGTGTTCCCGTTGCTTGCTAGGCTTTTCGCTCAGCCAAATCGCTTATATGCGGTGCACTCAGATGGAAACACAATCGTGTTGAATCGTGTAAGAGTATTTAGAATATTTATAGATCACGCCGCTGAACTCGCATCGCTCGAAGAACTTCCTTTTTGTGAGCGCCTTCTCGGCTTGAGTTTGCTGGAAACACAGCCACTTCGGTCCGAGGCAATCGATGATAGCGTTGGTGACATCAATACGTACGCGACTCACAGAGCACTATCGAACACCAATGTTTTCGTCGCTCCCAACGGTTCCCTGGAAGCCAGCAGCAGCGTAGAAGCGTATAGCTGCGAGGACTTGTTGTTCGACCGTCAGCACGCGGGGCCCCTTGCGACGTCGCTGGAGCTTTCCGCGAAGCTGGTCGCACAGCCAGCGAGTCACCCCTTTGGTCAGCCGGTATTCGCCCACAAACCTCGCATCGCTCGTCTCGAAAGCATCCCAGTGATCTCTAAAAACTCGATCCGCTGGCGAACCCAACAGTAGAGATGCATATGTTAGGGTCGCCATCATTTACCATGGAGAACGATCTCCGGCTTCGTCTCTACCACTCAGTTAACTGCATCGTAAAAGTGCATCGTGACGACATTTTGACGTCACGGCCAACTGCATCATTTTACGCGCATAGCTCGAACTGTATAGGAAAAAATATTTTTCAACGTCATGTCACGTGAACCGAGAGAATAGCCATTCAGTGCCCGATGCAGTTTTCTACATCATTTAGTTTGCGTTCCAGCATAGATAGACAGATCGTGTTCTCAGCTAGCCTCGAACCAGGAGTAGTTAGTTACGCGCCACCGCGGAGAGCGCTGAGGTATCAGGTCCCTCCTCGGCGGCCACGGTGTCGGCGGCGTAGAGTGCTCGCCTTCTTTGTGGTATGGTGTTGTTTTGGAGGTGTGCGGCCAGTGACTGGCCTCGTGCTTTGCTTTGGTGCTGCGTCGATCAAAGGTGCCATCATCGTGCAGGAAGGTAAGCCTTAACCCGAAGAAGGAAGAGAACACAGATTTACGCACTCTGGCGAATTGGTGGCGGCGTGGCGGCCGTAAGGTACAACAAGAAGCGGTTAGCGAGGGAATGCGGGACCACCGCTGGGAGCAAGAACCGGAGCGGTCGGTTTGGGAGGATGGAGGGATGGATGGATGAATCCGGCTGAGCCCTTTGGATCGGGCGGTAGCTTACGCCACCTAGCCCTTTTGTTTTACCATTTAAGCTTAGAATATTTAAATGTGAAAACTATATTCACTCCGCACTGAAAAGAAAGTGAGGCTATAAAACTCCCTTGCCATTAGTTATTAAGAAAATACCTAGTTTTCTCTCGCTTTCTGCCACCATTCACTTAATCTTTGCTTGGTAATCTCTACTGTCTTGAAATCCACTTTTACTTCGCTGTCTCTAAAACCCAATGACTTTATTAAATCTGTTTTTGTTTCGGTAGGCATAGGGTGAAGCCCCTTACACTAGAGTACCAAGTGCTCAGCCGTCTCGTCCTCCTCTCCACAAGCAGCGCACACTGTATCCATTTAGTGGTACTTCGTTCTGTATGTTCTGGTTCGCAGAACACCTGTCCTTGCCTCAAACGACAATTAGCTTCCCCTAGAATTGTCATAAATGCTTTCTTTGAAAATCACTGTTTTTGTTTAATCTAAAGCTTTCCAGAGCCGTCTTTGTCTGCATTCCCTCTAGCCACCAATCTCTCTCTGTGGCCTTAACTTTCTTCTTAACTGATACCTGCTCTTCCGTAGCTCCACTATAGCCTAAAAGCTTTCCTCTTAATTTCCTAGTGCGCTGTCTCCACTTTGTGTCTATATTCCTCATGTATAAATAGCTGAAACCCTTTCGTGCCCATTGCTCTCCATCCATTTGCCTCAACCGATCCTCAAATGCTATCTCGCTCACAGCTTCCCTGCCCTCAAATGACGCCCATCCCATGTATCCTTGTACTCCCTGGTTTTGAGTTTTCCAATGTGCCCCCAAAACCAGCCTGCCTAATCCGCGCTGTTTTATTTTTAGTCTTGCATGCACTTCGGACTTCATGCATAGCACTGCGTTTCCAAAAGTCAAGCCAGGCACCATAACCCCTTTCCAAACCTCTATCACCACCTCATACCTGTTGTAATTCCAAAGTGTTCTATTTTTCATTACAGCTGCAGTTCTGTTGCCCTTACCTATTATATAGTTTTCATGCTCACTGAGATATCCCTAACTTGGGTCCCATCTATCCCCGTGCGAATGAAGCGCGCTCGGTTCTCTGAACATATTGTTACCGCCGCGTCTGACAGAGAGTCATCACTTGAATGTGTTTCTTCCACCATGGGTACAACAAGGAGCCGTGCGCGAGGGAATGCGGGACCATTGCTGGGAGAAAAAACAGGAGGGCTTGGTTTGGGAGGGATCCGATTCTTGGGCGCCATCTATCCCCGTGCGAGTGAAGCGCGCTCGGTTCTCTGAACATATTGTTACCGCCGCGTCTGACAGAGAGTCATCACCTGAATGTGTTTCTTCCACCATGGGTACAACAAGGAGCCGTGCGCGAGGAAATGCGGGACCATTGCTGGGAGAAAAAACCGGAGGGCTCGGTTTAGGGGGAATCCGATTCTTGGGCGCCATCTATCCCCGTGCGAGTGAAGCGCGCTCGGTTCTCTGAACATATTGTTACCGCCGCGTCTGACAGAGAGTCATCACCTGAATGTGCTTCTTCCACCATGGGTACAACAAGGAGCCGTGCGCGAGGGAATGCGGGACCATTGCTGGGAGAAAAAACCGGAGGGCTCGGTTTGGGAGGGATCCGATTCTTGGGCGCCATCTATCCCCGTGCGAGTGAAGCGCGCTCGGTTCTCTGAACATATTGTTACCGCCGCGTCTGACAGAGAGTCATCACCTGAATGTGTTTCTTCCACCATGGGTACAACAAGGAGCCGTGCGCGAGGGAATGCGGGACCATTGCTGGGACAAAAAACCGGAGGGCTCGGTTTGGGAGGGATCCGATTCTTGGGCGCCATCTATCCCCGTGCGAGTGAAGCGCGCTCGGTTCTCTGAACATATTGTTACCGCCGCGTCTGACAGAGAGTCATCACCTGAATGTGTTTCTTCCATTATGGGTACAACAAGGAGCCGTGCGCGGTGGAATGCGGGACCATTGCTGGGAGAAAAAACCGGAGGGCTTGGTTTGGGAGGGATCCGATTCTTGGGCGCCATCTATCCCCGTGCGAGTGGAGCGCGCTCGGTTCTCTGAACATATTGTTACCGCCGCGTCTGACAGAGAGTCATCACCTGAATGTGTTTCTTCCACCATGGGTACAACAAGGAGCCGTGCGCGAGGGAATGCGGGACCATTGCTGGGAGAAAAAACCGGAGGGCTCGGTTTGGGAGGGATCCTGATTCTTGGGCGCCATCTATCCCCGTGCGAGTGAAGCGCGCTCGGTTCTCTGAACATATTGTTACCGCCGCGTCTGACAGAGAGTCATCACCTGAATGTGTTTCTTCACACATGGGTACAACAAGGAGCCGTGCGCGAGGGAATGCGGGACCATTGCTGGGAGAAAAAACCGGAGGGCTCGGTTTGGGAGGGATCCGATTCTTGGGCGCCATCTATCCCCGTGCGAGTGAAGCGCGCTCGGTTCTCTGAACATATTGTTACCGCCGCGTCAGACAGAGAGTCATCACCTGAATGTGTTTCTTCCACCATGGGTACAACAAGGAGCCGTGCGCGAGGGAATGCGGGACCATTGCTGGGAGAAAAAACCGGAGGGCTTGGTGGATCTGATTCTTGGGCGCCATCTATCCCCGTGCGAGTGAAGCGCGCTCGGTTCTCTGAACATATTGTTACCGCCGCGTCTGACAGAGAGTCTTCACCTGAATGTGTTTCTTCCACCATGGGTACAAGGAGCCGTGTGCGAGAGAATGCGGGGCCATTGCTGGGACAAAAAACCGAAGGCTCGGTTTGGGAGGGATCCGATTCTTGGGCGCCATCTATCCCCGTGCGAGTGAAGCGCGCTCGGTTCTCTGAACATATTGTTACCGCCGCGTCTGACAGAGAGTCATCACTTGAATGTGTTTCTTCCACCATGGGTACAACAAGGAGCCGTGCGCGAGGGAATGCGGGACCATTGCTGGGAGAAAAAACCGGAGGGCTCGGTTTGGGAGGGATCCGATTCTTCGGCGCCATCTATCCCCGTGCGAGTGAAGCGCGCTCGGTTCTATGAACATATTGTTACCGCCGCGTCTGACAGAGAGTCATCACCTGAATGTGTTTCTTCCACCATGGGTACAACAAGGAGCCGTGCGCGAGTGAATGCGGGACCATTGCTGGGACAAAAAACCGGAGGGCTCGGCTAGGGAGGGATCCGATTCTTGGGCACCATCTATCCCAGTGTGAGTGAAGCGCTCGGTGCGCCGAACGTAATGTAGTCGCCGCGTCGGGCAGAGAGTCATCGCCTGAATGTATCTTCCACCGTGTCTCAAACCAAGCAGACCGTTTGTAATTTATTGGTGGACGCCTTCGGCGGAGCGCATTCGCATCGTCTTCGTGTGGCAAGTAGGAAAGGAGATGGAAAGGAGACGACGCTCTCAGACGACCAACGTGTTCGTCACATCCTCGCGGCTCGTGTTACAAGCGCAGCCCACAAGCCAGGTGACACGGATCAAGAAGTTGGACAGTCTCCGTAATACCCTCCCTCTAGAGTCTATTATGTCGCATTCACAATGGCGGATACACTCGTTTTTATTATCAATTTTCAATCTGAAACTTGACTATCTTTTTGCAACAGCTTTTAGCATCCACTTCGTGATTGCGGTTCAACCGCCGGCGTGAACGAGGCATTACACTCCATTTCACAGCAAGTACGAGGGCAGCCGACTCCATAGGATCCAATGGACACAATCAGCGGCACCACATTTCTCGTCATGCGGTCGTCGTCTTTACGTGTTTCCTATCGGCCACTAATTAAACCAATGAAGCACAGTGAATGCACCGTTAACCGGTGCATTCACTGGGATGGGTAACGGGGCGTGATTGGCTCAACCGGGGATAGCGAATGCACAAAAATGACGAGCAGCGTGACAATGCAGCTCTCATGCTGCTTGTTTGACTCCATCGAATCTTAGTGTCGGCCGCGCATCGACTCAGTGTGAAACGTATTATAGTATTTTGCAGAAAATTTAGAAGACTACAGGTTTTCCCCCTCATTTTAATCCAAGACAAGCAATTTAATTCAAGCTCCACCTATTTTAATCCAAGCGCCACATAATTTAATCCTTTCGCTACCCAATTTAATCCCGGGGTCAGTCAATTTAATCCACAATATATATTTATGCACTTACTGTCTTCAGTGGTCGTGTTTTGCTTACACTTTTGGTAACTTTGAATAATTGTTTGAACAATTAGACTTTTTAGGGGACCACTAGTCATTTGGTCACTAGTGTTATTACTTGGAGTTACTAGTCCCACCATTGACGAGGCTTAATTGATATGTTGATTACTCTTTTTGTAGTCTCGAGTTATTTTGGCGCGTTCGAATTTATTTTAGCTGGATGGACGTTTTATTCAACCGTTCTTATTACTCGACTTAACATTGCTACAGTTCACATGATATAAGTACAATTGCAATTTATGATTACTCTTTTGATTACTTCGTGTTATTATTGCCCATATTGATCTATAATAAACTCAGTTGACATTGTTATTCCTCTTTTGATTGCTTCCAGTTACTTTTGACCCATTGGCCACAAATTCGAATTAAATGTCATTGTCATGACTCTTCATTACTTTTAGCTAATCTTCGACGAAATAAATTTTATGTGATGATTATTAACTTTATGATTAATTTTTGATTACTTTGAGTTACTCTCAATTCAATTGATTTTAATTCAGCCTAAGTGACATTTGGTGACTCTTCTTTATTTTGTGTAATTATAGTGCCGATTCATCGGCTGTGAACTCAATCGTGCATTATTATTAGTCTTGATTACTTCGCGTTACTTTTGATCCAATGGACTTTAATTCGGCCTCATTAATATTGCGATGACTGTTTTGATTTTTTGGGCGAATATTTAATAAATTTATTTATTATTAGCTCAATCGACATCACAATTACTTGCTTGATTACTTTGAGTAACTATTGACCGAATGGGGTTTAATTCGGCCTAATTGAAAGTTTGGCTACTCTTTTGATTACTCCGTGTTATTATACCTCCAATTAATCTATAATGAACTCAGTTGACATAACTATTACTCTTTCGATTACTTCGAGCTACTTTTAACCCAGGGGACTTGAATTCGACCGAAATGACATTGGGATGACTCTTTTGATTACTTTGAGCTTATCTTCATAAAAACTTATTTATTATGATTACTCTTTTGATCACTTTTAGTTATCTTGACCCTATGGATTTGTCCTATTTCACAATTTGGTAAATCTTCTGATTACTTTGAGGTCATATTCTACCAATTGGTGTTTTAAGTGCTCGATTAAGCTTTATTACTCCTTTGTCCCAATTGATCTTAGTTCGCCTTGACATTGTATGACGCTTGATTATATTCTGCTTATGTTCAATCAATTAATTTATTGTCAGCATACTTGACATGATAATCTTTTTTAAATTTTATTTACTTAACCCAATGGGATTTAAGTCCGCCCAATTAACATGTTGGCGACAATTTTAAGTACTTGGAGTTTTTGCGCCACCAAATTATCTATCATGAGCTCAATTTTCATTGCTACTACTCTTGATAATTTCGATTTACTATTGATATCGAAACAGTTGCGTTCGTATGAGCTAAATTTGCATTATGATTACCTTTTAAATGGTTTGAGCTGCTATTGACCTAGTAGTCCAATCTACTTAATTGACAGTTTGCTATTTTTATTACTTTGGGTCATTATACTGTCAATTTATTAATTATTATCTAAATTGAATATTTGATTACTTTTTCTATTACTGCTAGTCACTTTTGAGTTACTTTGTACTTCACTTCAATTACCCCGGACACCAGAGGGTGGCGTCAGACAAGAAGTTTTACCAGTGAGCTCTTCTCGTCCGACGGCTCTCTTTTCTTGTCCGCGATACTTCCGAGGTAAGCGCACTTTGATTCCGGTATTAACAGAAAATATAGAGTGCTTACACTTCACGTGAAGAAGAACCAGTGAAGCGATTTTGGCGATCTCTAGGACGATTCCTAGAGGACGACCTCTAGGACGACCTCAATGACGACTTCTAAGACGACCTGGAAGACGACGTTTAGGACAACCTCAGGGACGTCTGGGACGACCTCAGGGACGACGTCTAGGACGACATTAAGAACAACGTCTAGGACATCTAAAAGGACGTCTAGCACGATCTCAAGGACAATGTCTAGGACGACCTCAAGGACAACTTTGAGCATGACGCCTAGGACGACCTCAAGAACGATGTCTAAAACGACTTCAAGGGCGACCTCAAGGACGACGTCTAGGACGACCACAGAGACGACGTCTAGCACGACCTCAAAGACGACATCTTGAACGACCTCAAGGACGACGTCTAAGACAGCGTCTAGGACGACGTGTCGGACAACCTCAAGACGACATCTAGGACGTCCTCAAGGATGTCCTTAAGGACAATGCCTAGGACAACCTCAAGGACGACGACTAGGACGACCTTAAGGACAACGTCTAGGACAACATCTAAAAGGACGTCTAACACGATCTCAAGGACGACGTTTAGGACGACCTCAAAGACGACATTAAGGATGACGCCTAGGACAACCTCAAGAACGACGTCTAAAATGACTTCAAAGACGACCTTAAGGACGACGTTTAGGACGACCGCAGAGACGACGTCTAGGACAACCTCAAGGAAGACGTCTAGGTTGTTTGAGAAGTCGTTTTAGAGGTCGTCCTAGACGTCGTCTTGAGGTCATTCTTGAGGTCGTAATAGAAGTCGTCCTCGAAGTCGTCCTAGACATTGTCCTCGAGGTCGTACGTCCCATACATCCACGAGGTTTTCCTAAACGTCGTCCTCTAGGCATCGTTTTCGAGGTCGTCTGAAAGTCGTCCTTGAGTTCATCCTAGCCGTCGTCCTTGAGGTCGTCCTAGACGTTGTCCCTGAGATCGTCCTAAACGTCGTTTTTGAGGTCGTCCTAGATTCCGTCCTCCAGGTGTCGTCCTTGAGGTCGTCCTAGAAGTCATCTCTGAGGTCGTCCCAGACGTAGTCCTCAAGGTCATCCTTGAGGTCGCCCTAAAAGTGGTCCTTGAGGTCGTCCTAGACATTGTCCTTGAGGTTGTCCCAGACGTCGTCCATGAATTCGTCCTAAAAGTCGTCCTTTAGGCATCGCTTTCGAGGTCGTCCTAGAAGTCGTCTTTGAGGTCGTCCTAAACGTTGTCCTCAAGGTCATCCTGTGTAAGCAAAACACGACCACCGAAGACAATAAGCGCATATATATATTGTGGATTAAATTGACTAACTCCGGGATTAAATTGAGTAGCGCAAGGATTAAATTATGTGGCGCTTGGATTGAATTCGGTGGCACTTGGATTAAATTTTCCGTCGCTTGGATTAATATGAGCGGGAAAACCTAGATACTTGGGAGCATAGTTTTACCGACGCCCCACCGAAACGTTGACGCCCAGTAGAAGTTTTATAGGGTCAAACGGCATTCATTGCCCTTTAGATGTTGCCGCGCACCCGAGGGCAATCGTGTATCTTAGGGGGATAAAAAAAATGAAAGTGACTTTTGCATTAGATCTTGCTTCATGTATATCATGTGCCATCACACGTAAAGGCATTAATTATGTAATCGCTTGGATGTCAGAATATAATTGTGGGCGGTCGAGTATAGTGCCTCGTGCATTGAGGAGAGAAATATCGCCCCAAACAAAATAATGTTTTGCACAATGAGAGGATACCCGTTTCAATCGTTGTTTTTCTCTTTAGTGTAATACATTGCTCATCTTAGGCCAAACCGCACCTTTTATTAGAGGATGCCTTATATGAGGTCATCAGTAAAATGTGCCAGGTCCACAGGTTTAAAAGATACGTGCCTCAACAGCCGGGAACGTAAGAATGTGAGAGAGTGAAAACCTCTTATACTGGCAGCAATCGCGTTAGTTGGTATTGTTGTCACGTGATTTTTTTAAGGTGGTTCTTATGGGCCGGGACTGATCATACCACTCACACATGCTCTGTTTAAGACACGGTATGTGACGTCTACGCTATTGGTAAATGCTTGTACACTATACTGATACGGACATATACATTACTGGCATATAGTGGTGCTTGGTGACTTATAATGATGCTAATTTTGGTGACCAGACGAACGATCAACCTTTCAGCTACCCAGATGGTGTAATCGTTGGGTTATTATAGAAAAAGTTTGCACTGGTATTCCCTCTAAGCCTATTCCACGCAACAAAATGTATAGTTTTGTCCTTCATTTGTTATGGAGAGAGTTGGTTGTTCAGAGTTAAAAATTTAGCTCATTGTTCTTAAAAAAACACACACCCAAACATATTGTTTCGTTTCTCCTCTAGGGTGTTTTGCTTTTGAAGGGACTGAACAGATTTATTGGTGTAATGATTTACTAGAAGCAGCCTATCAGAATAAGTTTTGCTAAGGCACGTGTGTCATATGAAGCTAAAAACACCTGGAATGTGAAAACTTTTTTTTGTTGCTAACAACTTTTGAGAGCGGAAAGAGCCTAGATACTGGAGAGAAATAACCTTCAATTTTAATATGTATCTATTTTGGAGCAAAACCAATACATGTAGATCACTTGTGGCTCTGTTTGTTGTCTTCTCAGTTTCCATATGTATTCAAATGTCATAAACTATAATGAAGTTTTATTGGTATAATCATATTTCAGTATGAAAGTCAGATACTTCGTAGTGTTTAAGCAGAGGCGATTTAATTGCAGTATCAGCTCAAAACATTATACACTGGGTCATTCTTTTGTGACCTCGGAAAGCTTCAGAAGGATTCCGTGTATAATTTACGTCCATGTGATTGTAAACTCTTCATCCATTGGTTGATCAATATCCAGCAGAGTAAGAACCTGGGAAAGAATCAAAGTTAAGCAAATCAATTTTGGCGAAGACACATTATCCTGTCAATTTCGTAAGCCAATAACTATTTCTAGGGTAGATTGTTATCGTTATTTACTTATACTGCAAAACGATACGGCTTATTTTATAAAGTTCGCTCTGATTTCAAGGTCAATTCCTAAATCGACATCTGTTAAACAACTTAGACACGTTTAAACATATATTTCTCAGACAAAAATTTAAGTCATTTACAATTTTCTGTAACGCCGAATTAGAGCGCAGCTCTTGAAGAGGAGGACGGGAAGGTACGGAGGGGACGGTATGCCCCTCTTCCTTCCCGCAAAATTATCGGGGATATTTTTACATTAAATTTAACGGAAAACGTTTACCCTCCTGACGTCACAAGTGACGTCACGTAGTACCCTCGTGACCCTCATAATCCTCACGATGCTAACCCTCGTGGCGTCACATGGGATGTAACGTGTGACGACATTATGGGAAACGTCCCATAATGCAGGACGCGCTTACGCCAACGGCGACTGCAACGGCGAGGCCGCTCAAGCCGAAAACGGGCACCTAAGAGCTGCGTTCTCAAAAACCGAGGACACCTAAACAGATCTGATGAGTTGTGAATGCGAACGCATGCATTTCGTTGTTCCGCTCCCAGAGTTCGTCTGCGGTGTACTGGCGTGGACGTCCACGTTTCACTGCTGCCGAGGTTGCGGCCGCCGACGATATAGATGCTTCAGGCGATGCCATGTTCGTAGGCGCCGAGTGGAGCAGAAACGGCCGCATACCCGGCAACGCGTGACTACGAAAGTGACGGCCGAGCGCGAGCCACGAAGCACGCGTTACTTGGAGAAAATGAACATTTATCCATCAGTTCTCTGCTACAGACTCCAGGCTTCGCGCCATTAGACAGGGGAATTTAGGTGCCGTTAGGCGCGGATTCAAAGGTTGAGAACGCCGGCTCGTTGCATGGGACAGTTACTGCTTTCGCATTAATAAAAACATAGGCACCAACATATAAACGATAATGCGTGTACGTTTCACAATGTGTCATCAAGACAAGTACAGCAGACAATTGTTGAATATAATTGATACACAGTGTATCGAAAACTATGTGCGTCTTACTCCTGGTTTCAGTTTGCCACCGCTTCCAAGGAACATACTTAGTTGTAAATTTTAAGTCATGCTATTATATTGCACCGCACCCTCACGTCTCTCCCTCAAAAAAAACAAAAAACAAAAAAAAATATCATGAAAGGAGAGGGATCTTGATCCCTCTCCTTTCAATAGAGATCTTGATTTCAAGGAGAGATCTTGATAAAAATGAGAAACGAGTGTGAATGATAGTATGCACTGTTAACCACACCAATAGCTTTTCAGGAAGTCTGCGTTCAGCTACCTAATTTGTAATATTCTGGGCGCATAAAGTGCCTCCTCAACATAAAAATAGACATTGTAGGTCTTCACGCCTTGCAAATTTTTGCGTACCGTCCATTACGCTTTCAAATTATCAAACCGAAATTGGTAAGATTTCATCATGAAATTAATTTGAGAAGCTGAAACTGTGCAACACCTTTTCGTTTCGTCACCCCACGAAACCTATCACGTAACAGGACACGACATCCACTAATCGTGACGTCACGCCCGTTGCGGTTTCCCTCCTTACCAATATCGAGCCGCTCTCAGAAGCACCGTCCTAACAAAGGCCGGACTGGCGCAAGATAAAGCGATGTATACATTGCGAAGAAAGCGGAAGAAGGAGCGTTTGGAAAACCCGGCATCCTAATACTGTTAAGTTACTGGTCGTTTATCGATTGAGTTACATTACGAAATATTCTATAGGCGTTGTATATACTTTAATCTTCAAATCACAACTTAAGATTTAGTGGAGGCATCCACGAGGATGTCGTGAAGCCGTCCATAAGGTTTTTTATGTGGAACTAGCAACCCCTATATTTGGTTCGAGAGGTCCTTTAATAGAAAACCTGCAGCCGGTAGCAGCGGGCGGGATCGCTTTTTATTCTTATTTCTGTAATGTTGAAGTTTTTGTCTTGTTTTCGTTCGTCCTGGGGGATGAGGGGCAATGTGTGCTCGTTTTAATTCTCCACCACTATGCTTTGCTCACAAAACTGCAAGATTCATTTGCATTTGTTTTTCAATCACAGATACCTACCAAAGAGGTATTCCAATAAACACATGATAATATCCAGTTGCTCATACTTGAGAAATTAAACTATACCGGAACTGAATGCCCAATTTACACTATCATAAAATCCGTAAATTTTTTCGTAGGCAACCCTACTGAAATTTAATTTGTGATAATTCGCGAACGCACAACCCACTGTTAGTCAACAAGATGGAATGCCCTATGAGAGGGTGATGCACTTGCACAGCGTGCAAGTGCATATTCAGAACTTACAAATCTGCCTTAATTTCCCAAACTTGTACTCAATGCTGATGTTTACAGAAACTATCGATTTGCTCTTTAAGCGTTATGTGATGCAGTTAAACGTCCATGAAAAGGTAAACATCAGTATACTTACTGAGATCAAAAAAGAGGACTTTGATTGATCTTGTTAAAGTGCACTTTACTTGGAGTAAATATCAATTATCCTATAAACATTATGTGCATTCCCTAGTTTAAATTTCGATAATGGTAAACCGATGATCTTGCACATCATAAAAGAGTTTAAAAGGTGATTCACAACAACATAAAGCCCCTATACATTTTGCGGAAAGTAAAATAATATTCAACCTCTAAGCAAGCAATCAGGGTCGTTCGTATAAAACACACGTCCCCTGTACGTAATAAATGTAATCAACGTTAGGTGTAGCACTTTCTAAACTGTGTATTGTTCAATGGAAGTTAAATACCTCAGTTGTTTGATTGTAGTCGAACTTCACGCTCCTGCCTTCAAGAGAGACAGTTGTTGGCCCTGTAGAAACACCGAAGACCCTCACTCTTCCCAGAGTCACATTATCTGCATATCCTCGTTTCGTCTTGCTGACAATGAGAAGGTCCTGAAAAAAATACATTATGCATTTGTAAAGTAATTTTCCAGATAATATCTACGTCGAAAGTGTACTACGTAAGTATAAAAATTATAATACTGTAGGAACTCGAGAATGAAATAAGACAAATGGTAGAAATTAGGCGTTGGGATTACTGTCTCAGCACAGGTCAGGTGGTCACCGCCAAGGTGCTAACGTTAAAGTATATTTTTAGTGAAGTTTTCAGTTCACGAGTGTATGTATTCTGGCAGGAATTTCAATGATGCAAAATTTTGTGTTCTCAATCTCTTGACTGAAGCGTGTGCTGCCATTGTCTTTTGAATACGTCTCGGTACGGCGCTGAACTTTCCAGGGATTGATTTCTGATGGTAAAGAAACCCAAGCAAAAAAAAATTAATTCTTCAACGTAAAATCTCAAAATAGCGCATCTGGTTAGATTTTTAGCCACTTATCTGCCGCATCAAGTGTTCTCGCTTATTTAGCAGCAGCATTTTCAAATGTATTATTGAACACAATGAGCGAAAAATATTGACAAGAACCGTCTTGTTTGTTTTCTTGCTGTCCTCGCATTTCATGTTCAAAATGCTTAACCATTAGCTCACTTAATACTGATGTGCATCCATATGTCTTCACACAATATATGTGGTGTATCCATTATATAGGTATGACCGCTGTGTAAGATTAGACATTTGAAGTGCACGTTGCGAACTTCCATATAATAATTATGAATGTTAATTAACCCGGGCAAACAAATATTTTGCATTAATTAGCAATACGGCCTCCAGTCAACAATTTCACTACTCTTGCCCTCTGGTGCAAAACGATATACAAGGTGTTTGCGTTTAATTCGAAACTATTTTTTAACAAAAGTGGGCTTAGAGTAACACGAGTACCGTTTTTACCGTGTATTTATTCGGCTCGGTGGACATTAGATGAGTGGACAATCGTTATGCTAAGGTGAATAATTAACTAGAATGTGTTAATTAACATGTTAAATATAAGTTTTATGGGTCATGTAGAAATCGCAGTATTGGTGGCAATTACTATTTGCGTCCAGACTACATATACTTATTTGGAACAAGGTGATGATTTTTGGGCGTAATTATTGGGTATTCAAATTTTTCCCTCCCGATTGAAAAATTGCGCGCAAGAAAACGGATCAAGTCCTACGCACAGTGGTTGCGTTAAGTGCAAAATCCATGACTTCCACTCGAGTCACTACGTCAGAGGCTTTAATAACGGGTTTTTAGAGCGCGTCTTAATGCAGTTCGCGCCCTCTATATGAATTTCCTGGCACCATGACAGAACAGCACACGACAAAACAGCACGCGACAAAACAGCACGGTCAAAACAGCACGCGTCAAAACAGCACAGCGTCAAAACAGCACGGTGACAAAACAGCACGAGTCAAAATAGCACGCGACAAAACAGCACAGCGTCAAAACGGCACAGCGACAGAAGAGCACGTTCCAAAACAGCACGCCGTCAAAACAGCACTGTGTCACAACAGCACAGCGACAAAACAGCACAGAGTCAAAAGGGCACAGTGACAGAAGAGCACGTTCCAAAACAGCACGCCGTCAAAACAGCACTGTGTCACAACAGCACAGCGACAAAACAGCACAGAGTCAAAAGGGCACAGTGACAGAAGAGCACGTTCCAAAACAGCACGCCGTCAAAACAGCACTGTGTCACAACAGCACAGCGACAAAACAGCACAGAGTCAAAAGGGCACAGTGACAGAAGAGAACGGCGTCAAAACAGTACAGCGTCAAAACAGGACATTGACAATATTGCTAAGGTTTGGCCTTTTCGGTTCTTATTATTTTGAAATTCGGCGTGCTTTTTAGTTTGTAATTCCAAACAGAACTTTTCGGTTTATTGCGATGTACATTTGTAGGCTGATAAGCTTCTCGGTAATTTTTGGTTTATTGGCGAAAACCAGTAAACTGACAAAAATGCAATAATTTTTAAAAGCGTTTGTTTAAAATATATAGTGAGTAAACCATGTACTGGTTTTCTTATTTGTTGCAATCTGTGGCAGCCGACGGGACCTGTTCTGCAAGACGCACTGGGGTCCTATTGTGATCTGCCATTATCGTCGTGTGCTCATATTTGTACACAGGACGAACATGATCTTCACTACCACTTCGGTTCGAAAGGAAAATATAAAAATCCGGAAATTCGCAAGCATTGTACTCAGTGCGTTTGTTCCCCATTTTCAAGAATGCGAGAGGTCATAACTTCGCGCCGACCATACAAACGACAATAAAACAATCATATTTATGCCCTCCTCTAGTAGACGGAAGCAAGAGTTGTTAAACATATGTGCGGCATTTACGGACGCCCTTGATCTTCATTGTTCAGTTCATGATTAAACTCTTGTAGCGGCAGCTATCGGCAGCGATCCAGCGCTTGTACGGCGCCAAGCTCACGGGACAGGCACGAGCTAAGGAGACGAGGTGCCTGGACCACGAGCTGCACGGACTCCGGGATTCGGAGACAGGCCCCTCGATGAGCTATACTTCGTTTCACTTTATCTGCGAGCGAAGCCAAAGCTAGAAGCACGAGACCAGCGCTTTTTGCGTTTCTGCCCAGCTCGCGCGCTCGAGCAAAGCCTGAAGGCACGGAGCTTTCGGGCTCGTGCTTCCAGCTTTACCTTCGCTCGCACATAAGGTGAAACGAAGTGTGTGATTTACCGAGCCTCCACTCCATGCAGCTCTTTAGCTCGTGCCTGTCCCGTGAGCTTGGCGCCGTTCAAGCGCTGGATTGCTGCCGATAGCTGCCGCTACACTCTCTTCTTTGAACAAAGAATTCGGCACACAAATCCCTATCAGGTGCAAAACCCCAGATTTCGTCCTGAAGACACCAGCGCCCCTGGAGCTTTTGTTGAAAGTTGAACTGATCTCGAAGACAATATGAAAACTGCGAAATGAAGTGGTGATACGATCAGTAATGAGTCACCCCCCCCCCCTTCCAAACGCCCTCCAAAAATACTGACCTTTTTCAGTAAAAAACGAATTCGGAAAAATGAATTCGGCATACGTTTACCGGTTTTATTTGGTTTGAGCCGAAAACGATGAACCCTAAATATAGCGTATGAAGTTAAAAAATGCATGCGTCAAAGTAGGCACTGTAAAGGAATTGAGGGTCTAGGCCAATTCGTCGAAAGCCAACTCGTCGACGGGTCAATTCGTAATAGGGCGATTCGTCGAAGGGCAACTTGTGGAAGAGTCCAACTGGTCACCGCTTTTTCAAAACCATAATATATGATTTTTGTCCTCAAATGGTAAAGCAAATACTGCCCTATATATTGTAATCCGTAAAATCGCCGCACGATAATTGACTTTCAGTGCGCTCTTTCTTGTCGAAGAGAACAACTTGTCACCATGAGAGCCACATTAGATGCTATATTGAAGTTAGGTTGCGGAGTTTGGTAAGCACTGAAATAGGCAATATTTATTTTTTTTTTATAACCTAGCGAAAATAAATGAATGGGTCAAGGAGGTTCGAAATTATTTGCGCAGAGAGAGGTGAAGAGCGCGCTCAAAGTTGCTGCATGCGTGCTGTTTTGACACCGTGCTGTTTTGGCATGTGCTTTTCTGTCGCTGTGCTGTTTTGACGCTGTGCTGTTTTGTCGCGTGCTATTTTGACGTGTGCTGTTTTATCGCCGTGCTGTTTTGACGCTGTGCTGTTTCGACGCGTGCTGTTCTGACCGTGCTGTTTTGTCGCGTGCTGTTTTGTCGTGTGCTGTTCTGTCGCGTTCCCGAATTTCCAGTTGTTTACTTTTGTTTTGCTTTTTGGGGGGAACATTGCAAGATGGCCGGCACGCCGAAAAACCATAACACAGAAGACGCTAATCTGACGCTGCAGCTGCGCAAGGCTCAACTTGTGTCGTCGTTTTCTTTTAACGCCTCAAATTGAGACTGAAGAGAATGCAACTTTGTATAAACACGCCGGAATGCAGTTACCTCTGTTTATTGCCAATAAATGTAACGTTATGAGCTTTGTTTTGCTTAGCCGTACTTTCGAAAAAAAAAACTTAAACGAAGTCGGATTGTGAAGTTTTGCGCATGTAGTGCGCATCATATCGGAATGCCGAAGCTTCACTCTTTTCTTGGGCTAAGCGGCTATGGAATTATTTGGTGAATCTGCCTCAGCAACAAGAAGAAACGGGATGTACGATTCAAGCAAGAACTGCTGCGTTCTCAAGGTTGTGTTTGCCATAAACTCACATCGCACGAATGAGACTGAAAGAACACAAGGAATTTCTGGTTGACACTAGCGAGTGGGAGTAACAAAAATGAAAGCCGTTTACAACTCACTGTGACGCCAAATTAGAGCGCAGCTCTTGAGGAGGAGAAGGGCAAGGTACGGAGAGGAGGCTATGCCCCTCCTCCTCTCCTGCTCGCCTCCCATTCAGGGGAAATTTTTCCGCTAGATTTAGCGGGGACATTTTTTCGCTAGATTTAGCGGGGAAATTTTTTCCGCGAAGTTTAGCGGGGAAGTTTACGCATAATGCACCGCGCGGTTACGCCGACGCCGACGCCGACGCCGCTCAAGTCCGAAACGGGCGCCTAAGAGCTACGCTCTAAAAAGCATTTACGATGTTGTACGTTCTTAAGTGTAGAACTACAACTCAATGATTGGCATAAGAAAGCAGACGATTAATTTAACACATAACACAAGATTATCACCACATACCCACGTCATCACAGGGCCGTTTGATGATATTTCCGCAGTTTATAAATGCATTCATTGTTAGCGCATGACAGCGCGCCTCGGTGATTTCGGTTCGGCATGGGGCTCCTGCATGGGATCGCGCCTGGTGCTCACACGTGCAAAAGCCCAATTTATAAAAAAAACTGCGAGCAGATCGGCCGGACCGGCCCGCCACCTGGTTTTGACCCTGCTTTGCAGTCTGCTCATGAAACCCTTCTTGGGTTCTATTACCGCCAACATCTCCTTTGCCTACCTGACATCTGGTGAAGGTGCGGCGTACCCTCGGAAGGATCCATGAGCGCTAATACTGGTCACGCCGTTCAGTACGTACGTACTTGACGAAAATTCAAGAACTGAAAAGCGCCGCCTACAAGAGCTCCAGGACCGTTGAAGCCCATAGGGCCGCCCATGCGGCTCTTCCAACAAGCAGGAATGGATTTGCTCGGTCTTTTCCCTACGTCTCCTTCCGGTAGGAAATGGATTATCGTGGCTACCGACTGCCTCATCCGCTTTGCCGAAACAAAAGCCCTTCCTAGCAGCACCTGTATGGAGATAGCACGATTCTTCGTTCATACCATCCTCCTGCGACATGGCGCTGCCGTGGTCGTCATCACAGATTGAGGAACAGCCTTTACGGATGAGCTCATACAAGTCATTCTGCACTTCAGCCAAACCGCCCAACGCCGGAAAACTACCCACCACCCCAAACAAATCGCTTGACTGAGCGCCTTAACAGGTCTCTCGCAGACATGCAGTCAATGTACGTGGAAGTCGAACATACAACGTGGGACGATATTTTACCTTCTGTAACTTCAGCCTACAACACGTCAACGCAAGAGACGACAGGGTCATTCAGTGTCGTAAACTGAAGAGTGGCCACAAGTACACTAGGTACCATGTTAACGCACGTTAAAGACGACATCCATACCGACGACATGGATACGTTCCTCCAACGCGCAGACGAGGCCCGCCAATTAGCGAGGGTCCGTATCCAAGGCGGGCAGCAACGTGACGCCCGACACTACAACCTTCGACGAAATGACGCACCGTACCAACCTGGCGACAAAGTTTGGGTATGGACTCCTATACGCCAAGGAGGTCGTAGCGAGAAACTCCTCCGTCGCTACTTCGGCCCGTACAAGGTCGTCCGCCGTTTAGGACAATTGACCTACAAGGTCATGCCCCGAGAAAACTCACCATCACGGCAACACTGTTTGCACCCAGGAGTGTTCATGTCGTCCGCCTCAAACCATACCATGCCAAAAAGACGTTTAGAGCATTTGCTTGTCTACTCTCGAGTAGCTTTATTTTCAAGCATCGGGTAGACGCTTTCTTTAGAGGGGAAAAGATGCCGCAGTTAACGAATGCTTTCATTGTTCGCGGATGACAGCGCGCCTCGGTGATTTCGGTTCTGCCTGGCGCTCACTCCTGCCCTGAACAATACCCAAGAACTGCGTGCAGATCGGTTGGACCGGCCCGCCGCCAGTTTTTGATCCTACTTTACGGTATGCACATTAAACTCTTCTTGGGTTCTATCACCGCCAACCTCTCCTTCACCTACGCGGCAATATCAATCACCTTTCTTTGCTTCTGCGATGATACATCCCCCGTGAAATTTGTCGCTTTATCAGACACATTTTCCAGACAAACCAACAGTAGCGAAATGGCTTCGAAAACGAGCGACAGACGCTCGCGATCGGCGTCAATCGGCGTCTGCTCTCGGCGGGATTAGTCAAAACTGTGTCTCCCTTCCGGAAGTAGGATTGTTTTACTCCCCGAACACCGAGTACGAGGACGGAGCTCCAGAGTTTGACTCGAGTCACGAGCACCGGAAGTGCGCGTGACAAGTTTAGTGAAAGGTCTGAATCGAGTCACCACTCCAAGTAGCTAATTAACGCATAGAGTTATTATAATGTACGCTAGAGGTTCAACTGGCGCTAGTGTGCTGTTGCAAATTGAAGCAGACAGCAAGCAGTCGGAAATTGACTTCCGGTAATGCATTTCTATGGAAAAAAGCGAGTGCATTTCCTCTCTGCGCTCGATCATAAGAGCAAATATCACGAATAATTCGTACGTACTAGGCACTTTAGAACATTTCCCAGTCACGCAGACGAAATAATTGGTCAGTTACGGCGTTTTTATTTTAAAATCTTGACATGAAAAACGGTACTAAAACCGCTTCGTACATGCATTTATGTGCACTGTCGGACACTGTTAGCGCGAACACGGCGTCGACGCTTTCCAGCATGGGGTATATACGTTCCGAACGAACGAAAGACATGTGGAAAACCAAGAGAGACGGCAGGAACTACGAAGTAACACTGGATAAGTAACTCCTTGGGCTTGCAGACGATCAAAATAAATTGAAAGTCACGTAATATAGTCCGATGTGCAATAAATAAGTACTGCTTTATTCTTTCTGCTCATGAATATGTGCGAGGATGCTTGTTCTGGGTTCAAATCATCACCCGCACGCTCCAAATCTTTGCAAATAAGGATGAGCCAGGGAACAGGTGCCCGATAGAAACTGCCCGACATAGGAAATAATAAGAAAACACACCTTTAGTAGTTCACGTACTTTATTCTTTACGTTTCGAACGTTTTTTTAACCACTCGTAAAGATGCACGACGGGGTCATTTTCATATAGTGACAGAACGGGCATATTAGCAATATAGAAGCACCAGCGGAATGCTGGCGAACTTTGAACACACTCTACATTCCTTTCGATCGTTATTTTGCTTAGAATCGTCGCTCGTTTCTATATACCTGCCATGGAACAGAGGTTTGGGCCTGAAATATAGCGAAGTTTAACATCGTTCAGTGGTAAAGAAAAAATGCTGTAACTAAAGCAATTACACTTCCACAATATTAATAAAGGTACATACTATCCGGTACAACCGAAATAACAAAAGTTATTCATGTTATTTTCCGGCGAAAAGACAAAATTCACGCGCGTTTTCCCATAGGAATACACAGGAAGACTGGAAAAGTAGACTGGATGCTGTCTGCTTCAATTTGCAACCGGAAGTCCCGTAGACACTAGCGCCAGCTGAGCCTCTAGCGTGTATTGTAATAACTCTATGAATTAACGCACACAGTAACGCTTGGAGCAGTGGCGTGGTCGTTTAGTTTACGTCGTCACTTGTGTCTTCGACGCACCCACCAAGGGCACGCTGCCGAGACAGGGACGACATAAAAGAAACGACTTTGTCACTCTTCCAAGCGTCGTGGTGGGCACGGCTTACAGCGCTCTTTTTGAGCGCGTGTTTAAAGGAGGCCAAGAAAAACGAAAATTGATCGATTAATGTCTAAAAAAATCATTGCCTCTTTCAAATCCTTTAGATTGGTCCGTCATCCAATAGTTATTGCACTCAATACTGCAGTTTCAACATTACCTCTAAAACAAACAATTAAAAGTAAATTAATATATTTCAGTTAATTGCCCAACTTACCGTGACCATTATCCCCTTATCTAATGTCCCCCGAGCCTGATAAATACATGATGCAGACAACATTTCGACACCCCTTATTGCATAAAATATCTTTAAATTAAAATCAAACAAGCAGTATCATGGTTGTTGGGCGTGTAAGAGAGTTAAGCCAGATAGCACACTCGAAAAACGTCTAAATTGGCCCAAGTTTAACAATCCTTGAACTTACGGTTTTACCTCCAAGGCGTTAGTTAGTGTCAAAGTACATATATTTGGTCCTAACTAGCCAGAGGAACGCCAAGTCGGGCTGTTTTGTGGTCTCTTACGATCATTGTTAAAGAGAAGGATATGAGCAAACAAAGCCACGTGACAACCAAACAACAAGCAATGAAGCATAATTCTGGCCTTTGATCTGGGATTGAGCTTCAAAGATTCCAGAAAATAATCAAACAACCGGACAGTTACGCCTCCCTGGCACCCTTTTGGCGATTTAGGCTTAACGATGCAAGTTCACAAAGAACAACCGCAAGGGAAACCTAGTTTTGGCATTTGCTTAGGAACTAAAGAACAAAGAAGTGAGCAGCCAACAAGCTTACCTGGCATTGAAGCTTATTGTACTCTACCTACTCTACCAGTAGCCAACAAGGTTACCAGGCATTGAAACCTATTGTACTCTGGCGAAAGAATATCAAGTTTCGCTACACTGTTTTGGGGGCTTTCCGGGCCCTGAATGATCAAACAACACCAAAGTTTTAACCCGTTGAACTGCCCTACTAGGAAAACTATGTTTATTTATTTATTTATTTATTTATACTGTTAGCCCGAAGGCCGATACATGCATAGACGTGTGCATAGATTTAGTTGCACTCTGACTATATGTGTAGTGGTAACAATAACATTTGAAGAATTAACAATAAAGGGGAATCATACCATTTAAGGCAAACAGTAAAACTAAAGCCTCCGCTGTACGGAAGAGTAATAAAAATGACGTCGTTTCCCTCTCGTCTGTGCAACTCTATGTTAGAGCAAAGACGTCCGGATAGTTTGAGCGTCTCGTACAGTTTGCACAATAAATATTAAACCAAAGGAGCGATTCCTAGCCCACGAGAGGGCGACACGTGGTGCTGCACTCACCCCAATACAACAGGGTTGGGGTGAGTGCAGTGCATCTGGGAAGTCAGCAAACAGAAACCGTTTCCAAAGCTCGCATTCAAAATTCCAGTGCTCTGCCTCAGGCTTCCGCCGGCCACTCATGACTGTGCACATGTTGCTTGCTCGTTGGCAGGAGCAATATCTTCTCTTTTATTTATTGCTTTACTGTAATCAGGCGTATCTTAAGGCTATTCATTTTCAGTGATCATCGATAACATTGGCGATGTAGAAAAAACAATTCTTGGGAAACGATAGTTGTCCGCGGAAGCGCCACCGAGATTGACAAGCGGTAACGGTCTGTGAACTCTGAATTTTTGTGTGTCCGCGACAACGCAGCGCCGGGTGTGGCAATGTATGCGTTACCGCCATCGATCTTTTGGGCTAACATTATTTTAGTGCCTACTCTACGTTCAGTGTTCTTCATTTCATTTTACGTCCGAATGCCACCAACGCAACGAGTGAATTCAAGCTTCGCAGAAAGCGCTAGATCACGGCATTTTTTCCTTGTGTTTCTATGCGCGTGTTGTCTTTAGTTAAAGTCCCTAGATAAGAGCTTCCTACAAGTAGCGGCATTTTTTGAAGCGCCGACTGCGTGACTGTGCAGGTTTTAGGAAACAAATCGTGGCACAGAGCAGAGGTTTGAACTAAATTCCGCTATTTCCTCCGGCGGAACGTGCTTTGTCATTTGTATTGGTTGTGTTGTCGTTACTTCTAAAATAAGTATCAAGGGACTTTACCTCTAGCCAATCCAATCAAGCGTGAATAACGCATCGTGACATCGCGTTTTATGGTGTATTCCGCTCGCAAATCTCGAGCGCTCCAAAAGCGCTCCATTTGGAGCGCGCATATTCCACTCGCAGATCTGGCTCGAGCTGGTCATCTCCCCCTCGTAGATCTCTGGCAACGCCCGCTCCACGGAGCGCCTCAAACTCCGCCGAACTTGCTCTGCGTGATTTCACAGATCTCTCCGGAAGTTGACAGAGCGGCCCACGTGATTTCCTCCTAAATCGGCAGTGCCCATGCGCGGCGAGGTTGGCGAAGTCGGCGGGCCGGATCGGTCGTCGAGTTGGATCTGTTCGGGTGCATCAGTTGTTTACGTGGGATTGTGACGTCTCGAACGCTTCTACCTCGCGTAGATCAGGGATACAAAGCCGGTACTATGGAGCCTGGTAAATCGTAAGCGCTGACATCTGTGATCGTGAGAGGAAGAACGACAGGAAAGCCGGAGGCAGACGCAAGGTTAGGCCTGTTCATTCCGCAGCCAATGATTGTTTACCTTTTTACACGGCATTCCGCCGGCTTTTTCCCGTGCAATAAAGCAAGAAGAGATTAGGCAACGACCGTGCAAGGGATGGTTTGTTACCTCTGTGTTTATTGAAGTCGTACCAGAAATCTGAACTCCACCGCTGGCAATCGCTGTCCGTGCCCCGCCGCTTCGAAGCGGCCGAAAGGTATGTGACGGTGCCGAACGCGGACGTCTTCGTTATTTGCGACATGAGCGCCGTGGTACGTATAATTTCGGCCGGGCCTGTGTCGCGTGTTATTTCTGCGTCGGAAAGATCAGTCGGCTCAGGCGTTGGTGGGCTTGTCAAGTTCGAGCAGCGGCCATTTGACCGGCGGAGGGGGAAGCGATGGGGAGGGGTGTGGGGGAGGTCGCTCCAAAAAGGCGAGTTTATCTTCCCCTCGTCGATTCGGAGCGGGTCCCACGGAGCGGAATTTTGCCTCCCTCGCGGATTTTGGAAAGCGCTCTGGATCTACGAGTGGAATTCATCATTAGTCTGCGTATTTGTATCTCATACAAATAGCTTTTGGCCCCGCTTAGAGTTAAGATAAAACAGAGTATACAAACTGTTCGATCACGAAGTTTGTGCTCTCCATTTGCTCATACACGTCATCACCATGCGCCAATCCAAAACCGCAGTTTGAGCTCCGCGCACGCGCATTGTTGCACAGACAACGCTAATGCAAAGGTATAGTGCTTGCGTTCGATCGTATATTGAATACTTCAACTCACCAAAATAAACGGCCTCATTCTAAGGAAAATTATGAAATCCAGGATGTTACGGCGACAGCAGCTGACATATACATTTTTTTTCTTTTTAATTAGCCTTGCTCCTTAGTCTACAACTTCCGTAGCAGAGGAAAGTGATATGCAAGATACAGGTATTGTTATGTTAATTTGGAACAGAATCATAGTAAAGCAGGGTAATTTCTTTACTTCGGACATACGTACAAAGTTCATCAATGCTCGGAAAAACTAATTGTAATAGAAGCGAGGGATATGGGATGTATCTCAACTTTTCTTATTGTGAATATGACCGGATAAAAGCAGTTCCGTAGGTTCAGATATATCACACAAAAAACTGAGATGTGTTTCGGAAAGAATAAAAAACGAACCATTTGAAACATCAATATTGACACAAAGTACAGACTTACCTTTACTAGTAGGAACTCATAAAGGTTATATTTGTCGTCTTCTATGGTATCTGAAATGATATAAAACAGTTATTAGTCATTTAGTCTGTACTGGTTTCACCAAATATCCTATAAATACGCCTCTATAGCGAGGACAACAGCTACAAAGAGGCATGCTTTCAAGAATCGTTCCAAAGTGGTTAGGTTACTCTGCACATTCAAGTTATAAACAAATATTATCTTCTGGCTCAAAGTTTTGCACGACTAACCTTCCCTACACTAAGACTTTGCCAAAAGTAGCAAGCAGCAGGACTAATAAACGTCCGTTTCGCAATACTGGACACCTCGTCAGCATTAAAAAAAGTGTGGTTTGGTGATGTTGTTACTTTCAAACTATGTTCTCAGCATCAACCGGCGCGAGCTAGGTTATCCGTCTTTTTTTTCAATCATCTGTGCTTCACGCCTATTAAAGATGATCCGTTTACACATCGCCGAAACGATGTCACGTCTTCTTAATATTGCTCACTCTTAGAAATGGTTTGTGGCTTTGATGATGTGAGAAACGCCAGCAAATAAAAAGTACGTATTATTTTCGAAACCATTTAAGGTCAAGATAATTGAGAATAATTAAGTTTTATTTTAAGCGGTCATTTCCCTACTCTCGAAGGCGCAGGGCCACTATTTATACGTTGAATTGTGTTTTTGCTTACGCGAGTCCGGTACTCATATTTGTACAAGAATGGTGGAATATGATCGTCGCAGGTGTAAGAAACATGAATAGGACGTAAACGTGAAAACCCGCCATGAATTATTCACATGCAAGCATAATTTCTTGTAACTTAATTATATTTCAAGTATTTCAGTTTATCGCATTGTTACAAATAAACATGACACAGTTACAAAGCACACAAAATATAATTGTTTTGAACTGAAACAGCCAAACTAGTGCATGACGTAGGAGAATGCTTGCAAGACCAAAAACGATAAAGGTATGTATATTGAATGACCAATCTTTTGAACCTATTGATTTAGTTTGATTACACAGGGTGTCTGCTTATAATTCGAACAGATTAAAAAATTAAATATGAGATTTCGTTTTCACCATGCACTTCACAGGCTCGGCGGATGTTAGATGAGGGAATTGCCGTCATGGTAAAAAGGCTAATTACTAAAAACCGTATTTTACTTTTTCTAAAAATTAGTTTAAGGGATCTTTATGCAAAAGCATTATTGACTGCATTTACTATTAGAGCTCAGACCAATTAAAATAATTTGCAAAAATGCCATGGCTTTCCTGATATAAATTATTCAATTTTGACGTTTCTTTTTTTTTTATGCCAACTTAAAAATTGCGCGCAAAAACCGCACTACTAGCCCAGCTTACAATAACGCTTAGAAAAGTGACGCAGTCCTTTAAAACACGTTATCGCTATCTCGGCAGCGTGTCCTTAGTGGGTATGCAGACGGCACAAGTGAGGTTATGACTGAAACGATTACGTCACTCCTCTAAGCGTCATTGTGGGCATGACTTGCGGCGCGCTTTTTGCCCGCAATTTGTAAGTCAGGCTAACACACATGAACATTTATAAATTAACATCTAAAAACCATTACATCTCTGCACGTTATTGCAATCTTCTGAGCTCGAATTGTAGTCGCCGTCAATACTGCTATTGCAGCATGGCTCCTAAGACCTAATCAGTCAAACTACTATAACTATTATTTTCTTATTGAATGTTCGCCGAGCCTTATAAATGCATGGTAAAAACGGTACTCGTCTAACTTTCGAATACTTTTTTTTTTAATCCGTTCAAATTCAAAATTACACATCGTGTATATCACCCGTGTACTAACCTTGTTTTAGCCGATCCCTTTCAGATGCAAACTGAAACCCTTAAAGAAGGCCGTTTGTACTATATGTTACTCGAAGACGTGCCTAGTTAATGATTGAAAAAGTTTCTTGGACGTTTTGGTACATAAATAACTGATTCCCTGTATACCATGTTAAGAATAGTGAGTTCATCTCGCTGAAGTCTAAGGCTGCCATGTAAATTCCGGAGCAAAGGCGGAGTGTTCGAGTTTAGTTCGACTAAAAAAACATATCATTGAGATTCGCCTTATTGAGAGATGCGACAAAGATACAATCGGAAGAATAAACACGCAAAACAACAACCGGCAAACATTTGCTGCCGCGGTACGTACTGATTGAATCTCCATCGTCCCAGAACAGGTGTCCTCGAGCAGTGCCCTTGCGGTCAGGTGCAACCAGCAATAGAAACGGGTTCTGTCGACTGACATAAGAAAAATAGAAGTAAAACTTGTAAATTCAAATGTGGGGTTTCACGAAGACGTTACGTTGGTGTGATTGCCAAGGTTCATGTAAGGTCTACTCCGTTAAGGCAAGTTCACATATTCTCGTTTTAGTCTGATCGACAGGGTTATGTAACCATGCCCATTATGCTGCTCTTTAATGGGTATTCACACGGAGAACATTCTTCCTTTGTTCTCTGGAATGCGCATCAAGGGGTAGTAACGTCACTCCTTTGAGCGAAGCTGCGTGGGCGTAGAACTCACAAGGGAAGGGGGAGCTTTTTCTCGGGCACAGCCTCCTATATACTAACACCTGACCAGTATCTGGCTTCCCCATGCTCTGGCACCGTTGCACTTGCTTCACATAATCGCCGCCAGGGGCGTCACAATGAATACGATGCTTGTCCGATGGTCCGCAGCACATTGCTACTCTTGCAACGTACGTGATTCCAACACTTTCGGAACGCATATTTGATAGCGGGTAAGCAGCAACAGATGTAGCTTTGAAAAGTTAATACCTGTTTTCAACGGTACGAATGACCAAACAAATTTCGAGCCAGACGGACGAGGAGGTAAACTTTCAAAATGTCAAAACTGCGAACACCTAAATGTTTGTATTGCCTAGGCCATGGACCAGGCGAATACAGAAATGTAAAGAGGAATTGCAACGGGCAGGGTCCTCTGGGGTTACAACCGCAACAAAAATTCCTAAGCAGTGTGGAAGGTGTTAGCTGTACCGGAGCTCGCGTTTTGTAACGACGTACTGCGCCTGTCTTCAGGCGCTCGTCACAACCTCGAGGTGCGCGTCAGAGACCTGGTCGGGTCAGCCAGTCAAGCAGCACCGAAATTGTCCGTAGACTCTTTCGGTGCTGCTTGACGACATGGGCAAATCCAGCTTCGACAATCGCGAGAATCAAACCAAGTTGGGCTTTGGGTGAAACCTCAGCGGGATGGTGAGGCTTAGCTCAAGCAGAAATTAAGAAACTCCGTCCTAGACCGGTATTCCTAATGTGCGCCGGAAAAACGTGCCAAGTGCACGCCCTTGAGTAGCGGGAGGTAGAATTTGGTGCGCAGTATTTCATAAAATAGCTACAGACACTTGTATGATCTCTGGTGTTGTTTCTTGGGGTCTTGTGAAACGACAGCACCGAGTCGTTCTTTTGGAAGTATGCCTAAAACACGGAAAAATGTGTGGTAAAAAGAAAAACTAACTAATTCACTAGGTGCGACCAACAGCTACAGCCCCATGCCCAAAACAGAGCGAAGAGTGCAGGAACGCACAAGAGAGGCTTCATCTTGTCGTTCACGTCGTTAACGTCGTTCACGTTTTCTGTGATGTACCGAAACGAGGCGCACCCTTGTAGTGATAGCTGGCAACCGTCAATCGGGCAGGCATTATCAGTATACAGGAGACTACCGTTCGGGCTGCACAAACAGTGTCACATTGGCGTGGGTTATCTTCGCAATTGGATTTAGTTTGTTCGCGTGTTTGGCAACTTCACAGATTTTGCTCTGCGGGATACCGGCGCATCGAGATCGCCTAATTGTTGCGGCTTGCGCTCTTGCGCATGTCGTCCGCGGCACTAATGCCTTCCTCAAGCTGCTCCTTATCTATCTTTTTTTTTTTTTGGTTTCCACGTTCTTTGTGTAGCATCCACCTATTCAAGAAACATATTTTTCTTTTTTTTAGCAGGAAGCAGTTTCTCGTCTTCAGAACCTAACCGCGCTTTTGCCATAATCATCTATCACCGTTTCATATGCGGCTTCATTTTTCTACTCTGGTCAAAGCGCACCGAGCCGTATTGTCGAGTTTGCTACCGCTAAATGCGTCTGGTAACATTGACATTTTTCTCGGGTCTCCGCCGCTTGTGTGAACGCTGGAGTCAGAGAGGGCGTCCCGCTGATTCCACCGATAACTGACGTCTCGCTCCCTCAAAAAACATCACCCGTGTTAATACCACTTTATGAGCAAAAATCTTGGGACCGCTCTGACCCGTACGATAATCATACCTCTCCTTTTAGCGCTGTAAGCAGTACAGAGAGCGGCAATTTTCGAACTAGTTTTACGAGCCCGTGCAGCGCAAGCTTGCCTAATGAAAAGATAGTGAGTGCGCAGGCAAGCTGATGATAGTTCATCATGATGTTAAAAACCTTGGATTCTGTTAAGGGAAAAAATAGAAAACTTTGAAGTCGATCAAAAGGGCACAGAAAAAGGCCTGTCAATTGAGACGTCTTCTCCTGAGCTGTTTGGCGTAGAACTGCGTATTTCCCCGCACTTACAAGGGGGTGCAAAGTTGGGACGTCAATGTCCCGAGAACGTGGTCAGAGACTGTCACGAAAACTTGGACACCGAAGTGACGTCACTCACGTCAAAATAAATTTGGTAAGGGGTGCAAAGTTTAGAAGTTGATGTCCTAAAAACGTATCAGAGACGTGTCGTCACGCACGTCAGAATAATTTGCAAATGGGTGCAAGTCGATGGGGCGAAGTCGATTTCACAAGAACGTGGTCACGGAATGTCACAAAATCTTGGTCACAGAAGAGACGGGGCACGCACGTAACATTTGAAGTTATTTTTAATACGGAAATAAGTAATCAAACAAAAATTTGAGGTCTCATGCGTGACCACGCACCTCTCGCACCGCGGTACACTAATGACACAGCGAACATGCTGTCGCGTCCTCTACGCAGACGCCGTCGGCTCCTTTCAACCGTGTGTGTTTTTTTCCCGAAAAAACTTCGTATAGTGTCTTTTACATGGTCCAACAGCGAGCCCAGGTTTTCTCCGTCTAATTACTTCGCAGGTAATTCCGCAAATGCGACTGGAAGTGATGTACGCGGGGCGATGTAAAATTGCTTCTACGTGACACTGAGCCACGGTCATTCACTTAATTCTTGCGCACCCGACATCGTCATGGGGCACGAGTAAGTGGACCCATCTCCAGCTACCACGAACCGCATATGGTACGAGTGTACAGGGCACGACCTCTCTTATCTCGCCCCCATCTCATTTCTTGTGCCACCCAGACGTAGTTCTACGGAATTTTGTGCCGCATAGTACACCTATGCACCGACCCATTTTTCTTCGACTTTGAAAGTTCCTAATATATCCCTAACCACAGTTCCGTGTTTTAAACATCAAGGCAAGCTTGCTTCTTTCTTTGTCTCATTAGTAGTGCGGAAGGAGGTGGCCGACATGATCTCTATACATCTCACCTTTCGGTTGTTGTAAGAGCCGGCTTATGACCGGGAACGATGGATCCACCTCGGATCAGGGTGTTCAAAACGTTGAAAGGCGCAGGGAACGCCTGATAACGTCCGGACGGCGCCGAGTAGGCAGTCCCTCGGTCCACGTCATACCACACGCCTGCCGGAATGTAGGCGTTGACTTCAGTCTGGTTCTGCGGTTGAGAAAGACGACGATTCCGACACGTCGTGAATGGAAAGCACCGAGAATAAGGCCGCTCACAAACAAAAGTTGGAGCCTCTACGTTCCCGCGAGGCACTTGAGACAACCAATCGCTGCAATATACGGAAAGAGCTCGACCAATCACGAGGTTGAGAATGTGTTCAGACCTAAAGAAACTGTGTGCGCTGTAACACTGAGCATCGTGAAACGCCACGCTCGGTGCCAGAGAGCAGACGCTTTCTTTTTTTTGGTATAGACATATTTCCAGCCTCGTCATTGGCCGAGGTCCCTCCTCTGATTACAACGATTGGCTCCCCCACGTGCCGCGTGGAAAGTAAACGTTTACATTCTTTTAGACTGAATAGGTATTACGCAGAATGTGTGCAGGGCACGGGTTGCATTAACAAAATGGCGCAAAGAAAAGTGCAGTGCAGACATGCAACAACCGAACGTAACACGCTAGATTATGCAGATTTAGGTCTCGCTAAATTTAGCGGGAAGTGGCTGTCCATTAATATTAGTGAGAAAACAAAATTAGTGTATAACTTTACATCTAGAAATTCGCCCGCTAAATTTAGCCAGAAAAATCTATCCTCTAAAGTTAACGAGACGTGAGTACGCGGAATGTAAATTACTTCTTTCGTCAGCGGAGCCCGAAACACACAACGCGGATCAGAACATTCTGTACATTTTGCTCCTCCAGTCATTACTGCAAAGATTAATTTATTTACTCTCACCCAGCACTTGAATCGTTTTCTTAGCGCTCCATATTTTCCGGGTGAAATAAAAATATTATTAGAGAAATTACGGGGACAACTAACAACGTATCTTGCATTTAGTTCGTCATAATACAAAGGCTGACTGCACTCGTCGAGGGATGTTCGAAAGTGAAAGCCAAACGCCGAATGCCAGCGTTCCGCGTTCTCACCCGTCCGACGAGTGCAGTGGAGACAAAAAACATCTAGCTTTTGTTCTACCAACTAATCATTTAAACCAGAGCTGAGCGCTTTGACGTCACCACTCACTCTCTTCTCCCCCTCTTGATGGGGTTACCGGCGCATTGGTTCAGCAGCGCGAGCTTTTCGTCCTCGTGCTACGAGCTAACACACTCCCTGCAATTAGCCTAGCTCGGTTAAGTGAAGAGCGTTTCGTTCGAAAAGCTTGTTACTGAACAGTGTAACGTTTTCAAAAAGGCTCTGATTTGCTGACAGGGGATCGGGAGCATTGGTTAGCTCAGGCACTCCGAGAGACTATGTCTTGGAACATCTTATATTAAATGTTACCAAAGGCATAACATTTAGAAGAACAGTTCTTCACGTTGATTCGCACATTTGACTTGACAGATGACACCATTTGGTTCGTACGTGACTGATCACCAGATGCGTAATAAATATATTAGAACCCTCTAAATTGAAGTAAATGTCGCTATTGGAGGTTCACCATACATTGGCCGGATTTGTGTAGACCAGTAATGAGAAACAAACTTGAGTATTTCGCCATAATGTTCACGAGCTAATAAAAAAAGAGATTCACGTGTCCAAATATTGAGCGATTCCGTATAAGCCGTCCTCCTCCTCCTCCCCCCCCCCCCCCCCCCTCCCAATCCAAAGTAAATAAAAATAAACTAGGACAAGTTAAGTGAACTTTCAAACGTGAAACCAAAGAAGACAAGCTAGCGTCTTAAAAAGAAAAGTAAACCTATTTTAGAGTGGGTCCTGTCTGGTATCCTTATTTAAAGGAAACATGTTAATCAGCGAAACGCCTAATTTAAGGATGCTCTTCTTTTTTTTTTTTCTGACACACGGGATAGAAAGTGTTTCAGTGTCATTCATGTCCACTTAGAGGGACGCTGAACTCCCTTAAATTGTTTTTAGGTTCCCGGATGCAAACGCATCGCGCACACACAAGAATACAAAAACGTTCTTAAAAAAATCACAAATTAGCGCGATATTTACATCTTCAGACTGATTTTGAGTGAAGATCTATTCCGTAGCTTGGGCTTCTCGTTTGGCACTTCGACGCAAAGTAAAAGCAGAAATAGCACGGCGCGGGCTCGAGTTTAGTTACTCAGAGTAAATATACCGCTAATTTTTCGTGGGAAGTCTATTCTGTCATATACACCTGTCCTATCTAAGTCTCTTTAAAAAAAACTATCTTTTTAATTATTTTAGTGCCTGTTTAAAGGAACACTGAACTAATTTTTAAATAGTATTTTGAAGTAGCTTATACAACAGTAAGTAATAAAAACGCTTTCTACGACCAAAAAAAAAAAAAAGTTAAGAAAAATATAGGACCCGCGACCCATCGTGAGTATTGTCTTGTGCTTCTATTCGGTTTTTTTTTTTTTTTTGTTTCGGAAGAAAGTGCGAAAATAGAAGAATGTTTCTGAATTGATCCTTACTCGAAAGACGTCTCACGACCTAAATATCGCGCTAAATATTGTTCTTTTTTTGTGTGTGTTCAAAGTGCCCATATTTTATAAAAACAACATGTCCAAACCACACGTAAAAAAAAAAAAAAAACGCGTTCAGATAATTTTGAATACGAAAGAGTTACTCCCTGCTCCAGATCTGTGTCTCAAGCCGCCGAATATTTTTCATGAAATGTAAATGAAGATAGCGCCATGATGAAGTCCAAACATATTCATTTCTTTGCGAGACTATATAATCTTACAAAATGCATGGTTTCATTTCAGTCTCGCAGTAATTTCTATAATTATTCTTAAGGTCTAACTGAGAGAATATCATTTAGTCGGCATGTACGCATCATATAATTTTTTTTACTAATTCTTAAGTCTTCCTCCGTTTATTTATGACTGTGTCAATTATATTGATAGTTTTTTTAGGGTGACTGGAATTTTTGCAGGTTTTACATTTTTTTTGGGTTGGCATTGCTATATACCTTTGATTTTCTACAACTTCAATATTTCCACAATCTAGTAATATATATATATATATATATATATATATATATATATATATATATATATATATATAAGAAATAAATGAAGTGCTGAATCGAAAAATAGAAAAACCTGGAAAGGCAATGGAACCTAGACGAGCCGTTTCAATATTGACCTCTCAAGCGGTTCCTATAGGGCATTTCACCCGGTCAATAAATCTAGCCTTGACTCGGCCTCCCGCTATATAGTCACTTAAATTAGAAGTTTGTGCACCAGGAATGTGTCAGTTAGGTGGTAAAAGTAATAGAGACACAGCGGCGTTCTAAACAAAATTAAATATCAAACGATTATGATAGTTCGGAAGAATTTAGTTTAAAAAATTGAACTTTAAAAAGTTGTTTTGTTAAGTGCTAAGATAGTACACGTATGTCATAAAAACAATTTTCCACAGAACAAAAAATATTTCCGGCAATTATTACGTTACGGGACACATTTGATTTTAATCCAGGACAGATGTTGATAATTCGGCACGTCGATCCAAAATATACGAATGTTTCAGAATTGCTTCTAAAGACATAAAAAATTAAAAAAAAAACGTAATAAGGGTCTAGATTAGAGTGTATATGCAAAAAAAAAAAAAAAAAAAAACTTTGAGCGAAAATTAAGTTAACGGGATATTTTTATTTATTTTGGCTCACTTTCAGTAAGGAGAGATTCCGATGCATGCTTCTATTTTTGCACGTCGTTCCCAAGTATAGTGACTATGGAGAAACACTTCGCGTCATCCAAAACGAATCCCTCAACCTATATGATGCGCACTTTTTTTCTATGATGTGTTTTTGTGGCATTTGCATTTATTCCGGGCATTCGAGCATTCCACGCATTCCAGGCATTCGAGTAAATTTTAATTCGGTGCTTCTATGAATCTACTGCCAAGAATCTCACGTAATCTGAGGCACAAGTGACGGATGAATCCATATCATGCACTCACCGGGTATAACGCCGGGCTGAACATCAGACTGGGACCCCAAAGAAACTGTTCATCGATGCTATAGGTGTTTGGGTCCTCCGGAAACCTGCAGGTACAAACGTCGCGTGTCGTCAACGCTAAGAAATATTTTGTAGTTTTTCTTTTTGTATTTGAAAGCACCGGAGCGAAGGAGTTTTAACTATTTAAGAATGTATTTTATATGCAATTTTATTTATATCAAATTATTGTTGTTGCAACGTCCCAAATGTTGCAACAGTGCGTGCTATTGTAACATTCGCCACCCAAACAAAGAACGTGACACGTTCTGCCAGATCATTCATAATACTTCTCTCTCTCTCTCTCTCTCTCTCTCTCTCTTTTATTTCTTGGTTTGCATAGTATGTTTGCGGTGTTTTCTTTTAAAGAACACAGAGAGATATCTACAACCATGCTAACTTACTGCTCGTAACCATCAGTAAATATTTTAGCTAAGTAACCATGAGTATTACTGGTAATAATGTCTTTGGAAATCAAAAGCAATTTTAAAGCGCAGTTTTACGTATATCGTAAGAGTGTCTTTTCTTTAAAGAACACAGATATCTACAACGATGCTAACTTACTGCTCGTAACCATCAGTAAATATTTTAGCTAAGTAATCGTTAGTATTACTGGTAATAGTGTCTTTGGAAATCAAAAAGTTTTAAAGCGCAGTTTTACGTATATCGAAAGAGTGTGTGATTCGACTGTCAAATATAAACTTATGCACAAAGATGAGACAGTTCAATATCATATATCTTTCTTCATATGACATTGTTAAATACATTGCACAGTAGAAGCTTATTATAATGTCAAGATTTTAAAATATAAAATAAATACTTAATAATATAAATATTTCACTGACTTTCAGTCGTCCTAAAAAGCAATGTTGCTTTTAAGTGCATACCCTGACTTTTGTATTTCGCCACGCTGCTTTGTATTTATAAAATTACTTCGAATACCGTCATTTTAAAATATCTAAAGTCATAAAACTCCGAGACACTATTATATTGTGTTGAATTTTTGGCACTGCGTAGCAATGGTCCAAAAATAGTACCCAGGAAATAATATTTGAGATTGCAAGCAATGTTTCAAATTACAAGAGAATATGTGTATTATTTCATCTGTATAAAAAAAAAAGCTTGCTAGGGTAGTTTCTTGTTATGTTTCCAATATTTTAACTAAAACCACACAGGTATCCTAGCATCCCCCCCCCCCTCCCCAAAATAAAGTTGCCACATGGCCAAAAAATACTGAGCGATCGCCGACAAGTTAGCTCGCCGTCAGTCAGCTGACCAGACAAACTAATTGCCTGTAACAATGTAGTAAATAAGTTGCGAAAATGTTATGGTCGAAGAAAGTATCCAAAAGCGAGTTATAGTGGAACGGCGTTCCGTTTGCGGCGAAAAGTACAATGACGAGACACAAAGAAAACACTTTTTCCTTCGAAACGCGCTTATCACTAGGGTTTCGTGTATTCGGGGTTTATTTCCGTTGAATTAATTCGAGGGTGTTTGTCTGGAGGTTGTTTTTTTTTTCTCGCCAATTCGGTGTTCTTGGGTGTTAATATTTGGCGTCGGACAAAAGATCGACATTACTGAGGTTAATGCTGAAGACGAAAAAAACAAGGACACGCGATTCTCCACCACATAGGAGAATACGCCTGAAAAAAAAAAACAAAAAAAAAACTTTAAAAAAAAAAGAAAAACGTAACGCTGGTTATAAGAGCCCGGAAAATAAACAAAAAGGTATTGTTCCGATAGATGGAAGCAGCCTCACGGGCGGTGTATTTGGGGCTACGTTTAGGCAGACCTGTACATACACGTTACACAAAAAAGTAACGAATTACCGTTACTCCCTGCTCGCTGAAAACGTAGCTGAATGCGTTACTCTTTACCGGTTCTCATACGGAACGTGTAACTTTACATCAAATTTAACGCGTTACGTTTCTCGTTACTTTGACGACGAAACACACAACTGCTTTTGTTTCATTGTTTTATTATCAGTCGTTGCACTTAAGGTGCAATTGCACCTTGAATGCTGTTTTTTTTTTTCTACTTAACGGTTTATAACTTCATTCCTGTGTATTCTGCAGTGAAAAAGTTAGTCAACGCAGAGAAATATTCTTCAAGTATACTGTAATGTCTCGATATTACGTGTATTTCTAGTTGTTTGTTTATTCTTTAACTTTTAATAAACCACAGTTTCTGATATTGAACTATTTTATTCTCGACTTATAGCGTCGTGGTGACCACTATAATTTACGTGAACGGTCTGTTGGATATAGTAAATTTAAAACAGTGTTCCCATGTTCCAAACATTGAGAATAATGTACAGGCATCGTTTTCAATCGTTTCGGATAATGAGAAAAAAATATTTAGACTGGTCAGTGCCCCTTTAAGCAATAGCTTAATCTCGAAGTTTTCATCGGTTATGCTTTCCCGCTTTCTTGGAATATATATCCGGCTACGCAGAAGAGTCGTTCTACGAACGCGCTCTATAAAAAACGGCAAAGTTGTGCTTTAGCAAGAGCTGGTGAACCTGGGACTCTACTCTCTCCTTCGAACTTGACATTGGGTTCTGTGCCTTCCCGCGCTGGCAACATTCGAGTTTACATTCGGTTTGTACACGATTCTAGAGGGTGTAACCCACGTACCTTATTGTGTTCTCTAGGTGAGGGACATTCCCAGCTGTAGAGTTTGACTGACGTGTTCAGCGATAAAAGCTGCGAGTTGTTTTTCTGGCTGCTCCTCTTCCTTTGTCGCAATAGACGCGCACCAAAGTTCGAATTAAAACGAGGTTGTTTAAACTTTGTACACGTTACTCGTTCAAAGTAACGAAATACCGTTACTTATAACTTGGCTCTTAAAGTAACCAACTACGTTACTCGTTCCTTTTTTTAGAAATGTAACTGAAGACATTACTCGTTACCAAAAAAAGTAGCTACGTAGAAGTAACTTGTTTCTACTAACGCGCTACGCGCACATGTTTGTTTAGGGTTTAAAGAAGGAACTCCTGAAAACCCCTTTTTCTAATGTAAAGAAAATTCCAGGGAGTAGTTTTGTTTATCGTTTTGTTTTTAGATTTCGAGAAAACGAATATTGATGTTGATTTTCGAGGCTTATATGTATCTAACGAGAACACGGCAACCCTAATTATAACCATGAAATTGCGGTAATGATATTACAGAAGGAAGGACGGGCTCTGCGTACTCAAAGAAGAGAGGCCTCGCGAACAGTCTCGCCGAATGTGTGACTTCTGTAGAACAGCGTGTAGAGATACGGCAGCAGCGTGTACCGCCCCAGCAGGGTGCTCCGGGCAGCATCAACCACTAGGGGGCCCATGCTGTAAGGGTCTTGGTCCTGCGAGAAACAAGCGACTTCAATCTCTCTACAAGAGCATTCTACTCGGTTTTTTCGGCATTCCCAAAAAAGACACCATCATTTAGTTAAAGCAACAGAGCGGTTATATTCGGTTTATGCTTGTTCCAGAGTAAATAATGCTTTTTCTCGAAAGCTTTCAGAACGAGAAAGAGTCTTGGTTTGTATGGGCTGTCTGCGGGACTTCCAAATATAAATGGGCAAAGCTTTGCGTTTACTCCAGCTCAAGCCACAAGCCGCAACCTATGAATACAATGATTTCCGCCAACGAATTCCAAGTAAAAGTAATCTTATATACTATTTTATTTCAATACCATGTTTCTGCTTGTCTCTGGAGCCTGTACTGAGCATGCTAAGTAAGTCTCTCCCAGGGATTTCCCCAGGAATTGAAATCAGGGGGGGTGTCTAAATTTTTTTTGGGGGGTTAAAGGGGGGGGGGGGGGGGGGCATTGCGAATATAGGAGTCGTTGTGAATTAAGGGGGTGCCTTCGGAAAAACGAGGGGGGGTCTAAACCCCCCTAGGGGGGGGGGGGGGGGGTCTGGGGAAATCCCTGGTCTCTCCTGTTGAACATAAGACGGCGGGCATATGTCCAAAACCCAATGACTCAGGATTGTTCCTTTGAGCGATATAGGCTCTGAAGGCGTGTACTCTCTAAACAAATGGCCAGGTGTTTATACGAAGCATAGTCAAAAGTAACCGCAACTTTTGTTTTTATTTGCGTGGTATTATAGATATTATGAAAATCCCTTTATTAGTTTTCAACATAGTCACCTCTTCGCTCGACACATGTGCGCCAATGCTTCACCAGTGCATAGATGCCGCGGAAAAAAACTATTGTGGCTGACTTCGGAGCCAGTGATGCATCACCGCTATCAGGTCATCATCTGTATCAAACTTCTTTCTCCCGAGAGCCCCTTCGAGGGTCCGAATAAGTAAAGATCACTCGGTGCGAAGTCTGGTGAGTATGGTTCGTGCGGAATACACTCGAACAGCATTCCTTTCATTTTCTCCGCTGTCGTACGTGCCGTGTGAGGGCGCTAATTGTCGTGCTGCAGCAACATCCCTGAGCTGAGCATTGCGCGAAGCTTTGACCTGATTTCAGACTTCAAGCGGTTCTCAAGCAGGTTGCCTTGTGATGCGCTGTTCACAGTGAGTTCCTTGGGAATGTAATGTTCAAGTATTGTGCCTTTACGGTCCCTAAAGACCGTGAGAATTAGCTTGCTTTCCGTTGGCGCTGTCTTAAATTTCTTCGGCCTTGGTAACGTTGTGTGTCACCACTCCTTGCTTGCTCGCTTTGTCGCCGGCTGGGCGTAGTGTACCCAACATTCGTCACCGGTGATAATTCGTCGAAGAAAATCATCTCCCTCGACTTCGTAGCACTGCAGTAGCGTCTCACAAGCATCCACATACCGCTCCTTAAGGTCCGGCCTAAGTTGTTTTGGTACCCACCTGGCGAATACTGTGTTGTACTGCTGAACATCATGAATGACATGGGGCGTCGTGCCGAGACTAATATACAATTAGTTGGCCACTTCATTTATGGTGACACGCCTGTTCTCGTGTTTGGGCCGTTCCACAGCAGAGATTGCGTCCTGTGTCGTTGATAGGAGCCCAGCCGGAGCGAGGTGCGTCCGTCAAACTGGACGCTCAACTTCGTAACTTTTTGTGCCACTCGTACACCTGCCAAAGCGATACGCAGGCGTCTCCGTACTGCTTTAGCACACTGCGATGAATATCCGCAGGTTTCTCGCCCTCTGCGCCCAAAAATCACGTAACCGAACGCTGCTCCTCCTTGGTGCATGCTAACAAGGGGGCGGCCATTTTGGAAGTGCTGTGTTTACGTCACATTTTTCATCAGGTCGCCAGGCCGGCGTGCACAGCTACCTCTTGTGGTACGTCAAAGCATATCTACAGCGCAGCAGTATATTATTATATTTGATTTTCTCGCGGCTAGTTTTGACTCAGTCTCGCATTTTCACAGATCAATCAGAAAGCCATACACAGCGGTTGAAGAGGATGTGTCTTGGCGAACGAAACGCCAAAAATACGCTTAGATGAAAAAATAAACTCTACGATGTGACATAACACGTCTCGAGCACGATACACTCTTAGAAAAAAAAGATAATAAAAAGCTAGTAACTGCAGCAGTTCCTAACTTTTTCTGACCGTTACTACAGCTTTATTCTTTGCTACCTCAAACGCGCGACAGGTAGTAACTGCAGCTGCTATGCGGGGAAGCGAGAACATGGCTTCTGTTAACCTATAGACCTTTTCTGTTTCCTGTCGTTTTCAGTCACGTGGGTTCCGTATCTGGTATCCGTGGCGAACAAATAATAGAACGCTTGAACCTGGAATATGCGAGAAAATATAGGTGAGGCAAATCAAGAATGTGTGACAATCACGCATTTTTCGTAAACACCTTCCAGCTGCGGCGAGAGATCAAAAAGATGTTTTACCGCATACCAGAAGTGACGATATTCAAGATGGCTGCGCGCTTGTGGAAAAGGTGTATACGCCTCGCAAGTGGGCTCGTTTTCGTCTTCTGCGCATGAGAAAGGAAGTAGCGGTGACGTCAGAACGCCAAACCCTGATTGGCTGGTCGCGACCGCCCTATCTGAGCGTCGTCTGCTCCTTTGCAACGTCGTCTGCTCGCAACGTCGTCTGCGTCTGTCTTACCTTTCCTGCGACTTTCGGAAGTGCAGGTCTTTACGAGCGAGCTCGACTTCGCCTTTCAGAGAGGGCAGACGAAATAAATCGAGCGGTACGTTGTTTTTAACAACTAGCAGACGCGCATCAAGGAGAGAAGTCAAAGGACTCACTGGCGAGGTGTCCCGAGGAGCCGAGGTTTTGTTTGCTAAGAACCGAGAGTGAGCGTGTTTTAGTGTCCGAAAGTTCCCTCCCAAATACTTTTTCCCTCCTTTCGTGTGCGGCGAGACTCCTCACTCTTTAACGGCGTCGGCGGGTCGGCGCAGTTAACATCGAATGCTTTACGTCTGCTAGTCAAAGCGATGGCTGCTTGACCTTTCCTGCGTCTGTCGGAGATTCACCGCTTTTTCACCGGCGAGAGTCACCGCTGCCTCGGAAAACAAGGAGATGACAAGAGGAAGATATTAAAGGGTTCACAAGGGTCGCGCGGGCATATTCCATCTTGGCCAAGGACCGTCGGAGCACCGCTGTGCCTGCTAGGCCTATCTGCCGAGCTCCTTTACTCGGGGTCGGTGGAATCGTGGCCGTTGGAGCATTTCCCGGGTGTTTGTGGATCCAGCGTTCTTGTTCGTCGTGGTTTATTTCAAGTACTTTTTACTTTTTTTCTTTCTGCTTGTAGTCGGGACGCGTGAGAAGAGCACGTACAAAAATAAACGTCCGTTGATCGTCGCGACCAAGTAACTGAGCGACGCTGTCGGCCATGCTGAGTTGATCGTCGTAGGATTCCGTCGTAACCTGAGCAAAACTTTGGATAATTTCGCTTCGTGAATACGAATTTGTTCTCACGTTTTGTCTTGCGCACTCTTTTGGCGTAAGATGGGTTTGTGAATCTGGCCTCTGCAGTTCCGAAAGTCGCAGGAAAGGTAAGACAGACGCAGACGACGTTGCGAGCAGACGACGTTGCAAAGGAGCAGACGACGCTCAGATAGGGGGGTCGCGATCAGCCAATCAGGGCTCGGCCTTCTGACGTCACCGCTACCCCCTGCGCAAGAAGCAGACGAACTTACCCTCCGCATAGGGACGCTGTTTTACACACTGTCGCAAATAATTACTGTTTGTACCGTTACTTCTTAGTAAAATATATATTTCTTGAAATATCTACCGAAAATATTGGAGAAAAATATTGGTGCAAAAACGGCACCCTATGTGTAACATGCTCATGATCGAGGTGTTCACTGACCAACCGATACCTTTCAAATGATTAGTTTCTCAATCTCAGTCGAGTAACACGGCAGAAGCATGAAAATCTTCTTGGAGAGTTTCAATGTAGAAAATACATTTTTAACTACTCTTTCTTTCCGAGAATTGTCCGAGACTGGAATGGCCTGCCTCACAACATTACAGGCAGTGCCACCTTCGACGCGTTTGTCAGCGCCTTAGATGGAGTTTTAAATCCATCCGACTAATCATTCGCCAAGTGTTACCTCTGTCTATTGGGAAGCGCTTGTACTATATGCCTTTCACTTTTTGTCAACTATGTTTTTTGAAGCCGTGTATAGCTAGGGCTATGCTGTTGTATATGTCACATATGTACTCACATTCCTTGCCACAAAAGTAGGCCGGCATTATTATTCAGATAAAATAAATAAAATAAGTAAATAAAAGAGGCACGGGTAGCCTATCGGACCGCAATTGGGTTAGCGTGTCGTCGTGTGTCTGTTGTGCGTGTGTGTCATCTGTGTTCGAATTACTTATCTGTGGTAAATGTATAATAGGTGTGCAAATGTGCATGTTTGCAGTGTGAGAAAAAGATCTACCCCAGCGAAAATACTTTTCATGCGTTAGCATTAGGACACTCGATCGTTTTCACAAAATCCCGGAGTGTCTTTCGTCTGTGAGTGCCGGAGAGAGAAGGAAAAGGAGGGGGAGAAGGTGACGCGTAAGACACTCTCATTGATCCGAAGCGTTGACACCAGCACTTATCAACCTCTCCCTTTATCCCCGGCGCTGACAAACTGACAGACAATACCGGGTTTTCGTCAAAACGAACCATTTCGTTTTCCGTAGTCACGCACCGCGGAGCGGTGATATGCGGGCATGTTTAGTTACCGCTCTGCCGCCGCCGGTGGTTCGTTCTGGATTCTCCTAGTAGCGGTGCGTGGGCTGTGATGTGTGTGTGTAATTAAAACTATATATGCGGTTTCCTCCACGAGTGATATGAATGCGGATCCTTCCACGAGTTGTATGGATGTGGTTTTATCCACATGTGATATGGATGACCGTATCCAACGGGTTCGACGTACTCTGAGAGGCAGAGTACAAAAAGGGTGAAAGTAATTACAGTAAGATCCATTTGTATATTCTTAGAGAATGCGTCATCATGACACTTGGGAAACGCCACATGCGTCACCCCTCGGAAAACGCTAATGCTGACCCCGCAACGAGGCAAGTAAGAGGCAGCAAGAAATAGATGAAGCAGAAGAGAAAGTCAACAGAGAGATGTGAATTGGACAGCGTTAGGGTTTCCCCAAGGGGAGATGTGCGTGGCATTTCAAGGGTCATGCAAACGCATTCCCTAAGAATGTACTAACGGATGTTCTTGTAATGTTTTATGTTACAATATTGAATTTGACGTTGACTCGTGCCACCTGGGTTCGGGTAGCGGTTACTAGGCCTTGTAAAAGTTAGTGCCAGTTTTTAGCTAAATGTAGTTAAAGATACTTGGTTGATGAGTAACCGTTACTATCTTATTTCCTGGTAACCGTTACTAGCTACGGCTACTAGGTACCGCCTAACATATGTGACAAGCAGTTACTAGCTTTTACCTAGCAATTACTATTACCTCTATTTTTAAGAGTGTAAACGTCACGTCGAGAGTCATTTCGCATACTTAATTTTAAAGCTAAATAAATTTTCGTTTTCCTCATTCGCGGAACTTCCTGTTTCGGTCGACGTGATTGAGGGATTGACTCGGGGAAGTACCATTTGGAAAGTAAATGCACCAGAAAGTAAATCAAGTAAAGTAAGCTTACACTGAGAAATACAAACCTTATAGATTCCTCCTTTCTAATCATAAATTAAATCTTTCCAAGCATCCACCCTGTGAACACCAATAGGTTGAAGTAGTCCGATCCCCGATATGTTTTTCGTTATATATTAACTTGAGCGGTGCTTTATTTTTCTACAAAGTATAATTGACTTAAGAGGAATTAAAATATTTTCAGCCTAGTAAATAGGTCTAAAACGAATCCGTAGTCTTAGAGCTACGAAGTCGTCTTCGTAGCTTTAAGACGAAGAGCTACAACGACTCGTAGCTCTTCGTAAGCTATACGACGACGAAAAATGCGTGTCGATACCTTATCTTCAAACTTTATCGAACGCTATAAGGATATCGAATAACCCGATAAAAACTCACGAACAAATAAAATAACAAACTCTGTATGATATAGTGCACCATTTCCAGCCCATCTGCTGCTTACTCCCTGTTGTTCTTACCAGTTCAATATATTTAAGTAAACCAACGTGACTACGCTTTTTTTCAGTTAATTGAATCTCCCAATGACAACCAATCGTTCAATATCTGATTTATCTCTCAGAATACGGAAATAACACCTTCCTACTATTAACACTCCAATTTTTTATCTGACACGCTCCCTTAGAGTCGTAGATCGACAGCACTTTTCGCTTGTCACCTTATTTGCCCTCGTCCTTTACCTTACATTTAGGCCGTCAAGAATAAGAAACCACCAAATTCTTTCTTATTCAAGTTGTTATAGCGAGCGCACTTTCAACGACGCAAACAGGAATGCAGCTCGATTTCGAATTCATCTAATGTGCTCCATGCTCTAGCCAAAAAACAAGAAAAAAAACAGAACAATCACGGATATTGGTAGTGTGCAGCATCTCATCAGGTACTGAGGACAGACACGCTTCCGGATTATTTCTTTTTAACTGCACACCCCTTACCAAGCCATCATCGGTGTTGTGGTTTCTGGAGAAGGGGTAGAAGGCACCCAGGGCCTGCCAGCGGGCACACAGTTCCACCGTGGTGTTGGAGTTGAAGCCGCAGATGTCCGCACCCATCAGCGGCATGCCGTACATTCCGAAACTCAGCATGTCTGCAGAAATCGTGACGGCAGAAACAGATGCTAATATGAATGTTTACCGAACGTCAGTTGTTAAACGTGTAGACGCGAAAAAAAAGTTAACCTTGATCTACTGTATGGCACGGGAATGTGTAACAACTTACCACTTAAGATGCTCAGAGTGTGGAAAGTCCCGTGCATCTCATGATCCCTTCTTAGCCAAAGAGATTGGGGCATTCATATTGCGGCATCTGATTATTGCTCCTTAGCCAATGAAATTGCGGCATTCAGATTGCGTCATCTCATTATCGCTCCTTAGGCAATGAGATTGCGACTTTCGGAAAATAAGAACTCCGAAGGGCTAATCACGAAACAAGGGGCGTGAACATAATAGACAACGTCTTGCGTTTCTTTAGCTGTGGTTTACTATAGACCGGCACGCTGTTTACAAACAAGAGCGCGTTTGCCCACACCGGGTGTGGGCACCGCGCGTGCGCAGAAACCGAATTCGCGTGAAGTGAAGCGTCTGCGCATGCGCAATGCTGTCGACAGCGCCACCGCAGCTGCGTGACGTCAGGGCCGCGTGTTGGTCTATAGAAGCTTGTACGTTTTGAAACCTGCAAAGGAAGGAGCCCCGGCTTTCAATGTTGTTTGGGGGTCCTGACATAAGGATTCCGGTTTATATTGTTTTGCGAACTGTTTTTCAACGGTGCGTAGTTGAATTCAGTGAAGTATTAAAACTTACAACCTGAATGATAAATCGTACAGAGATAATGTTTTAATGAAGGGGACTTGTTGGGTTCCGTACTTTAGGTTTTTTTTTCAAATTAGAAAATTCGGAAGCGCTTCCTCGGAGGTTCTTTTTTTCTTTCTTTCTTTTTTTTTTACAGCGGAGCTGTTAAGGGCTAGTTTCCCAAAAATCCTGCCCCCGCAAAAAAAAAAAAAAATAATGTCGACACAAAACTTTGGACAGCTTCCGTCGTCTATGAGCGACGGCGGCAACCAGACAACCGGCTTGCCGGCGTCGCTCATAGATGGCGGGAACCTTTCCAGTTTTTCCACTCTGGTTTTCACCAGAGTGGAAAGGCTGAATTTCTCTAGGCGTCGTCCTAAATGTCGCCCTCGAGGTCGTTGTAGAAGTCGTCCTTGAGGTCGTCCTAGACGTCGTCCTTGAGTTTGTCCAAGTGGTTGTTCCTGAGGTCGTCCTAGAAGTCATCCTTGAGGTCGTCCTAGAGGTCGTCCTAGAAGTCGTCCTTTAGGTCGTCGTAGACGTTGTCCTCGAAGTCGTCCTAGATTGTCGTCCTCGATGTTGTCCTTGAGGTCGTCCTAGACTGCGTCCCTGTGGTCGTCCAAGGCGTCCTTGAATTCGTCCTAGACGCCGTCTATGAGATCGTCCTCGAGGTCGTCCTAGACGTCGTCCTCTAGGCGTCGTTCTTGAGGTCATCCAAGAAGTCGTACTTGGGGTCGTCCCAGCAGAGTACAGCGTCGCTGGTCTTCCTTCACCAAAGTGGAAAGGCTGAAAGTTTTTTCCCCACAAATTCAAGATTGTTGGTATCAATATTTGGTGCGGGACGTAAAAGCGAGGTTTATCGGTGTTTATGTAAAAGAAAATAGCACACGGGTATTCCCCAACATCGAGGAAATATTACACATGGCCTAAGCATAGAAAACGTTTCTTACCCATAAGAAAAAGAAACGTGGTAAGATGTGTGGTTCTGTAGCAGGAATAAGCATCTTGAACAGTTATTGCGTGCTGCGCTCCGGGACAAGGTGCAATATAGATCTATACAAAGCGTTCTTCCAGTCAGGCTTAGTTGTTCTTACATAAGGGCTGTTCCCATTTGGGGTTTATTGATTTTCCTTGATTTATTGGTATTTTCCGAAAACACAGAACCCTACTCATAAAATACATTTTCGATTGAATGAACTGTCTCGTATGAATTCTAAGCCAGGCATTGACGTAATTTTCTGTTGTTTTTTTACGTTATGATTCGAACTGTTACTAATCTGCAGCATTTTGAAAAACAAAAGAACTCAATGTCAAACAATAGCAAAGAAATAAAATTTATAGCTTTAAGATCCAAGAGTATGGTCATATTAAATATATTTTTGGAAGCCGAGTAGTCAAACAAAACTCCAACGGTAAAAAGTGAGGGGAATAAAAGCGACCTAATCTGAGATCACTGGCAATGAATCCGGAGTGTTGAAAGATGAAGGCTGCAAAAAACACACAACTTTCACGCTGTGCGTTGTCTTTTCTTAGATGAGCAAACTCTTATCATTACGGGCTGCTATTTTTTTTATAATTAGTTTCACATCGCCAGTCATGTAACAGAGCAAGGCCGAAAATTATAATAATTCATTATTGCGATATTTGTTCGGTCTTGATTTCTGGAGCCGAAGCCTCAGAATGACGCCACAGACCAAGGTGCGCAGCATATGGTGACTGTCACATGATCCAAAAAAACAATATTACGTAAATGACCTAGAATTGAACTACACGAAAAGGTCACCACCACGTCATCGATATTGGGGCCTCGTGATAGCCTCTATGGTTGCGCAACTTGCTCTGTGACGTGATCCTAATATCCTAGCGTCTACTGTTTAGGGCAGATTAAGAACCCCCAAAGAGTGCTTTGTTATGTTCGCACTTTTCGCTTGGTGATTAATTCTTTGCTGCTTATATTGGCTAATGTCTCAATGGCATTTGCTTTCTAGCGATAATAAATGAACTGCAACAACTAGGCGTAGCCTACCCTGCGTTTCATAGAAAGTAATGCCACACGAATTTTTAAATATAAGCAAACGAAATCAAAACATTCGTGAGTTCCCATTTTAAAAGAAAAATTATCAGTTTAACCTTAAAAAAATATTAAGTTTTAGTTATGAAAATTAATTAGATATAACCGCAAACGAATTCAGTACCAACTAATATTCCGAGCGTAATCATCCCATAGATGCATAATTATAGGCAATGCGACCAGAATACAGTGAACAAACTTGAGATGCGGTATCACGCAAACCAATCTTGCTGCATTTTACTCACTTGGAATGCTTAGTCGCATGTCCTCCCAGGAAGACGCAATGTCCCCTGACCAGTGTCCCGACCAGGCGGCTTGTCCCGGTGACGTCGCTCGAGAGATGATGAAAGGTCGTTTTCTTCGGATGGTTTCCAGCGCTCTTGAGAACATAAATAACAATACAAATGAATATATACCAGATTCAAATCACTGAGTAGGACTGTGCTATGCCACTATTATTGAGCCATGTCAACCATACGCCTCATACGCATAACATTCGTCTAGTTCCGACTATATAGTACATAATCATTAAACCATTATGAACTATGGGTTTTTCGGCAAGCCTATAGCTTTGGAACCCAAACTACAAGAAGGTATAATGGAAAGTATCTAAGGGAAAAAAAGGGATAAGTATAGTCTTGAAACGCATCTGGTAATTTAATGTAACACAGGATACCTACCACCGTCAGTTGGTAATCTATTTTTTTCAAACATATCAGGAAGACATCACTTCATTACAGTTAATATTAGTTTATACGCAAGACCACTACATTCTTATTGCCTAGTCACAACATTAATTGAATATGTATTCCCTATAAAATACGGTAACCTTATGGTATACGTTGAGGATTCTAATTGACACATCTAGTCAGCCAATACCTGACTGTGCGCTTAGGTATACAGACCATTTGCTGAATACTCCAAACGCCTCGGCCCGCACTTTAGGAATCATGGAAACGGTGGTCATTCCTATCCCTGGTGATCGGTAATTTTGACAAATTCGATGGCTGCACAGTTTTGAGTGTAATCCGGAGTGCCATTGAACAAGCGTAGTGTAGAGTCAAAGGACCTGTCACATTACATTTACAATTTCTCGTCAATGTCAGCGTTTTTCATACTGTACATGCGATCCACCCTTCAGTCTGGCTACGCTGCGGAATTTTCTTACAATATTACCATTCTCGTACAGCTTCAAATACGCTGATATTAAGTTAGAAACACTAAAAATGCTATAAACAGCACTGCTGACTCCAAGCTAAATGCAGGTTTTGGTTTTTAATTCTCGGCTTTTTAAGCAATTCATGTTAAAAGAACAATCACGAAAATGATAATACTGTGAGAGATTTATGCAGCTAAGTCAGGCTGTAAGGTGGATTGCAAGCAGAGTATTGAAAACGCTGCACATTGACGAGAAATTTTAAAAGTGATATTACAGGTCCTTGGACTTTACACGACGCTTGTTCATAGTGACTTCGGATTTCACTCAAAAGTGTGTATGAATCGGTAGTCAAAATTACCGAACAATATTGAGTTGAGAGACCACCGCTCCCATGATTACTCGAGGGTGGGCCGGGGCGCTTGGGAATTCAGCAAATGGTCAACTAATTGCATACACACGAAGCATTGTGGGCATATACTGAAACTTCAGCAACTTGCACACCCATCTGTTTAGGGAACCATGTTCCATGGACGCAAGTACCTGATCATCCTGCAATGGTCGTAAAATACATTTGCATTTAATTAATGTTCATGTATTTTGATGTATTCTTTATTGCCACCTTTGCTGCATTAGTCAATTCAGCTGATTTCCAAAGCGATATTTCTGTCCCTTATCCCCTCATCCGTATCAAACCTAGTGACGCATACAACCCGGTGCTAAGAATCTCTCATACGACGTTTACCATTGTGCTATAGGCTATAAAATCGAATAAAACTATTTATATTTATGCTATTTTACCTCCTGTATGACAGTTCTGCAGCGGAGAGGCAACGAATTAACCTGGAGACATTTCATTTTAGTCTCTATATGCCAGAGTCATACCAGAGTTTGCATAATGTATAAGTGGTCAAACTATGCTTGAACAACATCGCCTTCTGAATTTCTGCCAGGCGAAATCTATATTGGCTGTGATATTAAAGTGAAAAACCTAGTAAGACACCTCCAATGTAATGAATGAGGAAGCAAAGCCTCAGATTCTGGACTGTTTCCTGAGAGGTGCAAAATGTTGTGACTGCTGACTATTGTCAAAACCACCTGGGGCTTTTGAACTGTCCCCCTTTTGAGCTCCACGATGCTACTGTTTTTTGAACCTACATTTCGGCAGAACATCGACTCCTACACTTTCGAAACTACGTTTATGAATATGACAAATCGAAAGGACGAATGGTATCATAGAATGATGGTACAATGAAAAAAAAAAAGAATTCCGCGCATACAAATTAGTGGCGACCTTGATTAAAGCCAAATTTTTAATTTGTGTTCACATTGCATCCCACGAAGGCAAGCATGCAGGCATTTGCACGGGTATACTTCAAATCCCAAAATTCGCAATGGTCTGTACCGACTCCTCATAAACTTTCCAACTATGTGTGGCTTAGGATACAATAGATATATGTGAACCAGGCATAAAAGATAGGAAAAGGCTTAAGAGGCAGCCGAAAAAGTAATTAGGATCTCTACCTACTTGTAAGTTGCCTTGGCTTCAAAATGTGAGTAGATGTTGTGCACGTAGTAATGGGGCGCGATGTGGTGGCGGTCGCTCATGCAGAGGGTCCTGGTGTAGAGCGGTTCGCCACCAGGAACATATGGGGGATGATTTAGCCTGTCCGCTGTCGGACAGCCGTCGGCATGACCGTTGTAGAAGTTGGACGGCTCGTTCATGTCCTGCAATTAGGTCCAGTTTAATCTCCATTAAAGCTATATTTTCTACAAAATGACATTTATGTTTTTACGTCGAGATATTCGGACACTTCAAAACTGACGATCGGGTAATCGTACTAAAAGCAAAGAAAATGTAATCCTTGAATTAAATTTTGTACGCATCGTATTTTTTTTTTTTTTTTTTTGACAAAAAAAAGTTAAAATATATATTTTCATAGGTTTTTGTAATTGTTTGTGCCGAGCAGTTGAGCACATAAAAAGTTCCTTTCCCATCTGTATTCCAACATTTCATAGCCTTATTTAGTTTCTTCTCGGGCATTAACCGTGGTTAGGGAGAGTCGCTTAAAAATACAATACAATTTAACTCCTGCCTTATCGTATTATGTTCGCACTTTCTCTGTAATTATAGGGTGATAATGTATTTTTGACGAATGCATTCCCCCTTATGTAATACAACCGTCAAATATATATTTTATGTACCTCCCATACTATTTCAGTAAAGCGATTCCTTAGTATACTGTGACATCATGAATCATACTCATTGATTTATTGTTTAATAGAGCTCCTTTATTTATTTATTTACAGAGACAACCTGCAGCGCCGAAGCATTATAGCAGGGAAACACAAAATAAAACACATACTCACGAACATAAATACAATGACAAAAATACAATAGATAATGTTAAACAAAAGAACACACAAAAAATATTGAATGTTAAAAAGTTTATGGTACTGAAAAAAAATATCCTACGTCATCAATAGTATATGCTGATGCAGGCAATGAATTCCTGTCCGTTGTTGTACGAGGGAAAAATGAGTATATTTTTATAATCAGTTCGGCAAAATATTTCTTTGATCTTGTTACAATCACCTATTCCGGTTGAATTATAGTTTCGTAATTCAGGATACTTATACTTATCAATTCTACTCCAGTTACTAAATATAGAAAATAAAAACTTTAGACGACATTTCCTTCTCCTTAAATCCAATAGTTCCCAACCTATCTCACAGTTAATTTCTGTCACACTGCATGTTCTATCGTACTTTCCCAATGCAAACCTTGCAGCACGGTTTTGAGTTTTTTTCTAATTTAATGGCAAGGTACGCTTGCTGCGGGTCCCACAGAACACACACATATTGAAGCATCGGTCTTACCAAGCAGCAGTAAGCAGTTTCTTTTAGCGCTTTGGGAGCTTTGCGTAGATTTCTGGCCATACAATTTAACATTCTACCAGCCTTTTGTACTGATTTTGTTACGTGAGCATTAAAAGAAAGTTTGCTTGATAAAATGACTCCAAGATATTTCACATGCGTGTTTCTATGTAAATGTCGATAATTAAAAGAGTAACACGATAAGATGCTGTCGCGGTTTTTCCCGAAAGTGACGTGGCGCGCACTTGTCAGCATTGAGACTTAATTCCCACGTCCGGCCCCAACTGGATATTTTATCTAAATCAGATTGTAAAAGTGCAGAATCAAGTAAATGTTCTACTCTGCGATATAAAACGCAATCATCTGCGAACAGCCTCACAGCCATATTGAAAATTCTCATTTGTATGAGAAATGTCTTGTGTCGAATAAACACATATGAATCATACAAGATATATAAGAACATGTAAGAACCATATAAGAACCATACAAGAACTATATAAGAACTATATAAGAAATATATGAACATACAAGCACTATATAAGAAACTTTTGAAGAGTTTCTTATAAGTTTCTTATATATGATTCTTATATATCTTATATAGTTCTTATATAGTTCTTATATGGGTCTTATGTAGTTCTTATATGTTCTTATATATCTTGTATGATTCATATGTGTTTATTGGACACAAGAAATTTCTCATACAAATGACTTTTTTCACTAGGGAGGCGAGTCAATACCTACAGCTATGTCATTTATAAAAACAAGTAATAAAAGAGGCCCCAAGACTGACACCTGCGGAACGCCAGATGTCACAGCAACAAATTCAAATTTTGCGCCGTTAATGACTACGCATTGCTTTCATTCAAAAAGATACTTTTCTATCCAGCGGTATACGCTGTTATCAAGGCCCAAAGAGAGCAGTTTATACAACAAAGGGTGGGACACAGAATCAAAAGCCTTCCGGAAGTCAAGGAAAATAGCATACGTTTCACTTCCACTCTCAGTTGCTGTAACAAGATCATGGTAAAGTTCAACAAGCTGAGTCACGCACAAAAGGCCCTTTCGAAAACCATGCTGAGCTGGAGAAAAGTAGTTAGTATCTAGATGTGTTACAACATTACTATACACGATGTGTTCTAAAACCTTGCAACGTACACAACTAAGGGAAATGGGGCTGATAGTTTTCTACAATTGTTCTTGATCCATGCTCGTGGATTGGAGTAAAAAATGCTTTTTTTCATTCACTTGGAAGTACACCTTCCTCTAGAGACTTTGAAAAAACTATGCGAAAGACGCGGGACACGGCGAATGAGCACGATTTCAGCACTTTTGGCGACAAGCCGTCTGGGCCCACTGATTTTTTTACATCTAGGTTTTCTAAACATTTCAGAAAGCCTTCTATATTTATGACAAGAGGTGGCATAGGAGGCCCTATTCCCTCACTGAGGAGTGGATAACATGAACGCATTTTGTTAGAGACGAAACTAGACTGAAAGATAATTATTGAAACAGTTGGCTTTATAATGATTATCTTCGATAACCTCACCATCACAAAAAATATCCGGGATTCCAACATCTTCCTTACGAGTTTTTCGAAGGTAGGTCCAAAATTCTTTACTATGTGACCGCATTCCATCTGAAAATTTGTCAAAGTATTCCCGTTTCGCCAAGGCGATAACAACTTTATAAGCATTATTCAGCTTCTCATGTTTTGAAACAGCAAATTCAGATAACTGCATTTTGTACCTCTGATATGCACGCCTTAGTTTATTTATTACTCTTTTAACAGCATACGTCATCTAAGGCTTAGCGGTTTAGTATTTTCAGAAATATATCTGGCTGGAATATATTTTTCAATTAGACCTGACAAACATTTCTTATAAATAAATAAAAGCAACAAGACAAACATTTCTTATAATAAATAAAAGCAACCCATGAAGTATCCACACAGCTCCCCAAGGATAATCTAGTAAAATCGTCTAAATATTCAAGCAAATCTTTTTCTATGCCTTTATAATTTCATTTGTCATATATGAATACTGTTCTACCACTTTCCCGTGCACAAAATAGATGAGGGAGTGTTAAACTAGCTGTGACTATGCTATGATCGCTAATTCCAGGAAAGGTGGACACATCATAAACAATATCACTGTTGCACAAAATTAAATCAAGAATGTTTTCGCCTCTTGTTGGTTGACAAACAAATTGTTCGAAGCCGTAGGTATTTAAAATATCTTCAAATTCAAAGAAGACCACACCAGGTGGTACTATATCGTGGTCACCTGCCCATTTCAACTCTGGTAGATTAAAACCCCCGGCTATTAAAATCCGTTCGTCAGACAGGCCAGATAAAATATTGTTCAGAGCAGAAATTGTTTCGACAGTGGAACCAGGAGGGCGGTAAAACCAAGGAGGTTAGAAGTACTAGGAGGGGGCACGTTGCAATATTGGTGAAACCTAGTCATGAAAAGTTTAAACGATATTGTGCCCAACGTGAGAGCAGACCTCTCTGGCTATTGGTGCGCGTGACATATGTCACGTGCATGATGGATGGTTGACTGTAGAAGGATTTCTTGCAGGCTTGCACGCGCTCCGTCATGTAGGTTTTATCAGATCGAAGGCTCGACGAAGGCTAGCTACGGTCGCGTGATGTCGTCATGTTGGGCTGATAAGTGAGGAGAGTAAGGAGGAAAATGAGAAAGAGGCGAGGCGTCAAGGGAGCATGACTTGTCGAGCCTACGCGGCTGACATCATGCCGTCTTCTACCCTTATATTCTCTATGGGTAAAACACACCAACGGCCATTTCACTTTTGTTAGGAGTGCATATGCGACACCACATTCATTCGACGTGCTCAGCTCCCACATCAATGAACACGCTGTTCAATGATTTGCTAGCCAATAAGAACACACCGCCACCTTTGCGATTCCTGTCCTTTCTGTACACATCACACGTAGGAGGAAAGATTTCAGAATTCAGAGTTGTCTCATCTAACCATGATCCAGTTACAAAAATAAAATCGGGATTAAATATATGTATGAGACCATTGAACACTACATTTTTTTATACTCCGACAATTTATTAACAACATGGAGCAGATTTTTTTTTTAAATGTATTTAGGTGCTGGACCTTTATGTGCGAACTTTTCACATCGCCATAAAATATCTGTCGTTTTCATCGGTTGCCGTTTGACAAGTAGGTTCGCAGGATGAGTCGGTGTTTGGTGAGCCAAAATATTCACCCAGTCAGGCAGTAGGATTGTGTTAGGCCAGGCTTTCTCTGATCTTTGCGCGGCATTCTTTTTTCACCATCCCATATGTAGGTGTCATTATCAACTCCCAGCCTATCGTGCACAAGTTTTACTCGGAAACCCTGTGCCTTCTCCTCCTTCTCACTTTCCGACAGCATTTTCCGTGATTGTACTGTTATTTAAGAATAATCATTAGAAACAAGTAACGATCGTGATGACACGTTTTTAACATATTGTAGTTCATGTAATCTGTCAAGGTCATGCAAACGCGTTGAGTTTCTTCGCACCCTCTGCTTAGACCTTCCGAATCGATGATTCGCAAACATGAACAGTCTGTTCTAATAAAGTGTCACATAAAAATAACCTCACAAATATGTTGCATTTAATTGAACTAAGGCGTAATTAGAAAGATTATTTGTCCTCTTTTCTTCCACCGTTCGAGACTTTCAAAATTTATTATCTTGAAGAAAGCCTAATAAACTTCTCTTTTTTGTTTCGCAATAAAATATTGGATTTAGTTGAGGCTTTTGTACCTTCAAGAACTTTGCGGCAAAGGCGTAAACAAAAACCTTGGTTTAATGCCGAAATACGGAAACTACTGGGGAAAGCAAGGCGGGCTTTCAAAAAACGTTGTAAAGATAACTCTGTCCTTAATTTGCAAGGGTTAAAATATATTAATAATCAATTAAAAGTAACAATAAAGTTAGCTAAGCAGTCATTTTTTACCAGGCTAAACTGCGATCTTAAACGAAACCCAAAGGTATTCTGGAAATATGTGAAGACATGCAGGAAAGACGATATTTCTATCCCAGTTTTTAATGTTGACGGCCAAATGTTAAAGGAAAATGTGGAGAAGGCAGAATGCTTCAATTCCTACTTTAAATCGGTATTTTCTCCGGGATTCTCTGGGTATGTGGTGGAGTCACCGAATAGTTGTTTTACTGGCATGATGGCGGATATTGATATTGATGTTCATGGTATTGCCTCTCTTTTGCGCGGCCTAGATTAGTCAAAGGCTACTGCCCCTGATGGTATATCACCTGTTATTCTCATTAAGTGTTCCGAGATTGTATCCCAGTACTTGTCTATTATATTTAAAACGATACTTGAGACAGGGTTGGTCCCAATAGATTGGAAAACGGCGAATGTGATTCCTGTTTTTAAATCCGGAGATAAGAAACTTGTAGAAAATTATAGGCCTATATCACTAACGTCAGTTTGCTCTAAGCTTTTTGATCATATTTTATATAGCGCAATGTTCAAATATCTTGATAGCTTTAACTTTTTTACTCCATCCCAGCATGGCTTTCGGAGTAGATTTTCATGCAACACGCAGTTAGCAGAGTTCCAGCATTACCTATTAAAAGCAAATGACAAAAATACGCAAGTAGACGCAGTTTTTCTAGATTTCAGCAAAGCTTTCGACACGGTACCACACAACCTTCTACTGATAAAGCTAGCCTCTATAAATATTAATAGTAAGGTACTAAATTGTATACGGAATTACTTAAGTGACCGTGAGCAATGTGTTGTCTTAAATGGAAGTAAATCCTCAGTCGTTTCCGTGACTTCAGGGGTCCCCCAGGGTAGTGTTCTTGGACCGTTACTATTTTTAATTTACGTTAACGACATTGTACAAAATATTCAGTCGACAATAAAACTTTTTGCTGATGATTGCGTTATTTACAGGGAAATAAATTCGACGAGAGACATCGAGATCCTACAGAGCGATCTAGATAAGGTAGCATACTGGTGTAACCAATGGAACATGAGCCTAAATATTGGAAAATGTAACCTCATTAATTTTGCTAGAAACGTCTCTAAATTTTTTACAAGTAATACTATCAAAAACCTGACAATCGGTAATGTCTCTGAATGTAAATATCTTGGCGTTTATTTTCACCAATCACTTAAATGGAATAAACATATTGACTACACAATTAATAAGGCCAGTAAAATGTTGTTTTTTATCCGTAGAAATTTCAAACACGCGTCCCGAGACGTAAAAGAAACTCTTTACTTCTTGCACGTAAGGTCAATGCTTGATTATGCGTGCGTTATATGGGATCCCTACCAGCAGTATCTGATCGATAGATTAGAGAAACTTCAAAATCAAGCAGCGCGATTTGTTAGTAACAACTACGATCCATACGCTAGTATGACAGAGGTTAAAACCATGCTGGGATGGGAGCCCTTGAGCATTCGAAGGCAAAAATTAAGATTGAAGTTTTTCCATCGCATTTATTATAATAATACTGGTATTAATAAGAATGAGTATCTTTTGGGGCCAACGTATGTTTCAGCTAGGTGTGATAACTCTAGAAAAGTCTTTGAATATTCCTATAAAACAAACAGCTTCTGTCATTCTTTTTTTGTAAAGACAATTAGAGAGTGGAACTTGCTGCCTGATGATGTGGTGAGCACCTTGGACAACAGTGTATTTTTTTCTCGGCTGTATATCTAATCTGTGCGGACAAGTGATCACTTTGTGTTTTTTATGTATGTGTGTTATTTCCTGCCCCTCCTACAATAATGCCCTCGAGGCGATGTAGGTACTCTGTAAATAAATAAATAAATATCCCAAACTTTCGTGGACATCAAAGACTGGGTGAATGAACTAACACGATAATTTCAACTTGACAACAACGTCGCAATTTTCCCCGGGAATGATATAGGTGGCAGTCAAATAATATAAATAAGCAGTAATTAAACTTTTGGACGCGTATAGTCTTAATTTCATAGCACTAAACTTTTTTTGCATTGAACCTATGGGTTACATTCACAAAATTGTCAATGTCTGCATTTCTTGACAAAACATTGTGATGTTCCCGAGCACTGTAATTGCTTGGGTATCATAAAACGCAGATTATTTAGATTTTTTTTATATTTCCTTCAAAACGTTTCTATTCCGCGGATTGTCCCTGAAAGCTGACCACGTATTAACAAGATAAAGAAATGCAGATGGGTGTAAAGAACTAGAGCCAATAAATAAACTGCTCTTCAGGGAAATGACACTTCAGATAGTGCGTTGCTTGACGTCATTGTTTCATATTATCTGAAGTTTCCTTTAAATACACAAAAAAAAACGCTTCCTCGTCCTTTAGCAATGTTAAAACAGTCATCGAAAGAGCAAAACAATATCCTCTGAGCTTCCTGACACCATTTATAAAGCTCTGAACTTCGCATTTTAATAGTAGTAACCAACGCGGATTGCGCTCACAGTGCACAAGGGACAAAAATTGCTGCGCCACTGATCTCTATTGTAGTAGGCTGGATCGCGGACCGCGGCCTCGGCGGCTGGGGCCGAGTGGCGCCACCGGCGGCCATTGATTGACACCAGCCAACGTTACTAAAACACTCAGTTGGGAAACTCACCCTTGAAACTTGGGCCGCTGGCGTCCACCGAGACCGAGCTAAACACGATAACAGCGCCACCCTTTAGCGACGAGTTCAAACATGAAAGTTGCTTTACATAGCTACTGCGAGATGGCCCTACGAGATGGCGCCACCAGCCTTGCCCGACTCGACCTGAATCAATACGTGCAGCCGTGCAGTTCCCGGAGTGGACGCTGCAGGAGAAATGGCGGCGTTGCGATCGCCATTAGCTCGGTTCTCGAGTACAGATCGGAGCCACTTTTTTCAAGCAGGCTCTATGGCAGTTTCCCAACTGAGTGGTTCTAGTAACGTTGACACCAGCCAAGCATGGTACTCTATGGGAAGAACGAGAAAAGGTGCCGTTTCCCCCGTTTCTAAGCTGTTGTCGGCACTAAAACATTTTGGATGCTTTTCGATAAGTTCGTCAAATATCTTGCGTACAAACATTAAAACTGACAGCCCTCACAGTTCTTATAAATATTTTGTGGTCGAGAGTGACTCCGCTGCAGTGCAGCCCAATGAGGCGAGAGTTATCTAGGGTTACCGCGGAGTCGGTGGCGGTTTCGTTGAGTTGGGTTTAGCAGACGACAAGCTCGAAAGCTTTGCTACGGGGAATTAGCTCTCTCCCGGAAAGCCGCTGTGGAGATGGCACTTCTTTGTTATTCATCAAAGTTTGGGCTTCCCCGAGGACGGGCTCATTGACGGCAAGTTCCTTTGTTTACTCCACTACGAGAGCAAGCTTGGCAGCTCAGCCGTAGGTGATCCGGTACGTTTGATTTTTTTAATCGGCGTTCGAACGCTTGACAAATACCGATTCGATCTCCAAACACCCGACATAAGGATCACAGCACACCATAAAGTACTCGCCTTCGAGCACAGCGTACATGCTTCAATATCCTCATTTTTTTTCGTTTCTCCCTTAGACTTGCGTGTATTGCCTGGTGTCAAGCAATGGCCGCCGGTGGCGACACCGACAAACTCCCGATCCGCGATCCAGCCTACTACAATAGATATCAGTGGGCTGCGGCAACAAGGCAATTGTTGTAAGAAGTGGTTCCAGTGGCTCCAGAGAGAATAAATCAGCCAACTCACAATCCATGCCCCGTCGAAAGGAACGACGTTGTGGAAGTTTTTGAACTGTTGAGCCCAGTACTTCTGGGCCCTCGGGTGTGTGAAATCTGGAAACACGCTACTCTTGTCGTTCCACACCTGCAGCGATTCATAGAAGCAAGACATATCAATCATTGGATTGTTCTTCACAAAGTAACACTATTTATAGGTCATTTCAATTACAAACTTTCGAAATATGAGCTTGACGCGTGCATAACAAAGGCTTAACGTTTAAACCAGAAATAATTAAAATGCACGCAGAGAGATAATGTAATAACATAGAGATTCGGATCTGCCTGAACTCATTAAAACTTTTATGATAAATTGGTGTTTTGAAGACGCCATCTTAAATACATTTTTTCTTTTTTTCTTTTTTAATACATTTCTCCCTGTTTCCACATTAGCCAATAAGGCTTGTTCGTGGGATGCGGCAGGTAACTAACAACCATAATTCTTAGTTTCAACACATTCTATGAGTTTAATCAAACAAACAAATTGTAAAAAAGAAGCAGATAATACACAGATACACAATACCAGGTGGAACAGGCCTTTATTAGGTACACACTGCTATTTGCTAATACACTCAAAGCGTTGTTTTACTAATCAAAACAATTCATTACAGTCGTAGGTCGTGTGTAGGTAAAGTTCTTTATTAGATGCCACTTGTTTTACTTCCTCTGTTTATTGATACATCTTCTTGCTATTTTTTTATTAGCATGCGGATGTTGGCACTCAGTCAGCTCTTCAGGTAACTGGTTAAAACATTTTGGTACATAATATTTAGTTGTAGCCTCTCGATGCTTTGTCTTTATTATTGGTTCAAAATGTCTCTTATTTGGTCGTAATGTTTTTTAACAGTTTCTATTCAGTGTCGTATTTCATATGACCACTGAAGTAAAATGCGTCTTGTTCTTTATGTATATCACCGATTAGATCGTGTCCTTTTTTTTATTACGCAACCAACTATTATGATTAGTTTATGTTTTTGGAGAGTTTCAACTTTTATTCGGAGGTATTTGGCACAGTGGCCATAAACAGTCATTCCGTGTTGTATTACAGATTTTCCTAATGAGTTATGAATAATTTTATGTACAGAATGGGGGACCATATCTTAAATGTGAAACGTATAAGCCATCAGTGTCCTCAATGTTTTGCCTACTTGCTCTATGAGTGAGTACCGTTTAAGATGTTGGTCTATACACATTCCAAGGTATTTTACATTTTTTGACACATTGAACTGCTAGGGATGAACAGTTATTAGAATTGTTATCGTACATGTTAATGGGTAATTCAGCTAACAGTAATTTTCTATGGTCTCTAAAGCACATTATTTGAGTTTTGGAAGTATTTACGATAATCGGATTGTTAAAGTACCACTGAAAAATATTGTGAATGACTTCTTTTACTTCTCCAACGGCGACTTCATAACATTTGTGGGCGTATACAATTACGTTATCATCTGCGAACTGGAATTATTTGCTTGTTAGATTTACCTGTGCAATCTAATTGATATTTAAATTAAAATGTAGAGGGCCCAGAACTGTACCTTGCGGTACTCCTTGTTTTACCATAATTGCCCTACTATACTTAGATACTAGTCGCACTATTTGATAGCTGTCTAGAAGATAATTTCGTAAAAAGTCAAGTACGTTTTCCCGAATTCCTATGCTGTACATTCGATTTAATTAAATACAGTAATTTATCGTTTCAAGCGCCCGTGTAAAATCTCTAAAATCAGCTAACACATATTTTGTACACTAAAGGTTTTCATATGCATAATAAAAAAACAATCCTCCAAAAGATTTGAAGTTCCCCTTTTTTCTCTGAAACCGTAAGGCGTGTCAATTAATATATTTTATCTAATAATAAAACTCCAAAGTATGTTATTGATGTATTTGTCTATTATATCATTAACTACCAAGAGTATACAAACGGGTCTATAACTAGGGAATTTATTTTTCTCGCCCTTCTTGTACCTTGGGCAAACAATAGCTGTCTTAAGTTTTTTACGAATGATAACACTTGAGAATATGCAGTTTTATAGCTGGATTATAGCTGGATCATAACTGCTTTTATTATGAGGATGTGGCATTTAATTTCCCTTTCCTTCATTTGACCCTATCACACTGCTTTATTGGTTGTATTTTGTATGCAATAGCGTTTTGTTTTGTCATTCTCCACGATCGGTAATAAACGGAAATGTAGGTATGTCCATCAATTTTTGAACTACAGGGCTTTGAATTAACATAAAATATGCATCTACTGATGTCCAGAGGTGCCAATAATTATATTTATTTTTATAATCATGTAAGGCTTTATTGCAACAAATACCTTTACCGCATTTTTCAAGTGTTTAAAACAAGGATTTCTAACTGATCAAGAATACCAGCCAGGATCAGAGCAATCTATTATTGTAGAAAGACAAAAGTATGCACTTAAGAACTTAAAAAGAAAGAAATTGGTAGCGACCTTTGCACTTTTGCCTTTAACATCCTACGATGCATAAAATGCAGTGTTTAAGTAATCATTTAATTTATTCAGAAGGCCATACTATACTAGTCTTGTATAGTAAAAGTCACGTCACATCGTGTCACGCGACGTCAATATTCCCGATAAATCTAACAGGGAAACTACATTGGTGCGTAGTTCATGTGACGTCAGTTTACTTGATATCCACTCCCTCACTTCCAATTTAGCAGGAAAAATGAATTGGTGTATAAGTAACGTGACGTCATATCACGTGACATCACTTTTCCCGCCAAATTTAGCGGTAATATTGGACTTGAGTATAGGTCATGTGACCTCAATTTTTCCGCTATACTTATCGGGGAAACTGAATTGGTGTATACGTGGTTTGACGTTAATGTTTCCGCTAAGTTTAATGGGTAAACTGAAGTGGTCTGTATGTCCCGGGACGTCAGGTGAGGCGACATCATATTTCTCGCTAAATTGGGTGGGGAAATCCAGTTCTTGTATAGGTCACGTGACATCAATTTCCCCGCTAAATGTTAACGAGATATGCACGGACAAACGGACGGAAGGACAAAATTTTGGGATTGGGGGTAGCGTTAAAAAGCATTTTATGCTTTAAAATAGAGGAACTTATATTGTGGACACTATAGAGCTGCTGTTCAAATGCCGCTTCAAGTTACACGTCTATGTTATCTAAACTAAAGGGATCGTCTTCAAAAGCAATTTTAACGCAGTAGCGTTTAGGAGCTCGTCACCCAGAAAATTGGGCGTCTTCGTGGGCGGGACCAAAACGTCCCATAATCCAACGCGCGCCGCCACGCGTGTCACACATGGCTGCACGCTTGGCATTACGAAATGAACCCGCTAATTTTGACGGGAAGATTTCCCGTTCAAATTTAGCAGGAAAACTTTCCCGCCATATTTAGCGGAATATTTTCTCACCAAATCTAGCCAAAAACAATTCCTAAAAATTTGTCGAAAATATATTCCGCCAAATTTTGCGGGTCCAATAAGGTTATGACGTCACAGCCACGTGTGACGTCACGTGACATGTGACGCTACCGGCTAGACCACGTAAACACTACGATTGCACGGCTTAGCAACGAGCACGCGTCTATATCAGAAGGCTTTGCAAACAAAACCCGATCACGCTATCGCGTTCCACTCTTAAAGGCGAAGCTTAAGCGTTCCCCAAGTTTACATGGTCATGTTTTTGTTGCTCTGCGGCTTTGTGAAGTGCGTTATATTTACAGCACTATAAACCTGAAGGTTGGTTCTAGAAAAATCGCCGTTTTGGTACCGGTAAACCAGGTTCCGCCATGTTGAGAATGAGTGTCCACCACTTCAACAATTTGCCTAGAGGCAGAAGCTTAGTTATTGGCGTCGTGTTTGGTGTTGGTGTAGCGCGAAAGCATGGCAAATGGCTCCGTAAACAAGATAAATCAGGAGGTAATATAGTGGACGTATTTTGAGTTACATAAATTCAAGTTTATTCCAACTTGGTTCCTTTCGGAGTCGTGCGGTTGGCATCTACTAGGGCCATTATGGCCGCCAACAGGTCCTTTTCGATCGCCCACTCATAGGCTGTCCGAATAAAGACCGGTACGTATCTAAAATTGAGTATTGGATAATGCTACTTTGTGCCACTGACTACTCCGGCAGATGCAGTCAATCATGGCACTAAAATACTCGACCGAGATAGAAAACACCACCTCCGCGTATGAACTGATGAAGTTCATCAACATGGTGTCCGGCAAGATTCCGAGCAAGAAGTAAGTCACGTGAGTCCTCCCAAAGGTATCTTTGTTACTGACCTTCGCATAGACCACACCGCCAGACATGTTTTTCACAAAGATGTCCATTTCCATGCCCTGGTCGTATGGGGGGTATGTTCCGGGTGGCTCAGAACCACTCACAGCAGGATCCTGAAAAAAGCGTTACGGTTACTGAGTGTTTTTTTTCAATTTCAACGTTGTTTCCTAGAACGGCACTACAAGTATTCCTATACTGAAATCGCAAAACTTGCCCTTGTGCAGTTAGGCATGATATATCTAATTATTTTAGGACATTGAAGCTCCAAGAGCGTATCTATTCTCAGCTCCATTTCAACTCTGTTAAATATTGGTTGAGCAACAAATGGGTGTCAAATACACAAAACCTTTTCGTAGTATTTCCTTCTTGACCAGAACTTAAAAAAAAGTGCCTTAGGTCCAGCCGAAGCTGGCGCTTGAATCCTGTGCAGCTAATAAGCAGTGCTAAAAGAGCAGAGTCACGATAGTTATTATATCCGTGCGTTTGCGATCGGAAAATAAACCAGTCACGCACAGTGATTGCCCGTTGATTCCTTCGCTTTTTGCTGTTGATGCTTGGTTTAGCAAGGTAAAAGCCAATCCACAAAAAAAAAAAAAAAAACTAGCGCCGTGATGGTGCATTTCTACCGAGGCCTGACTTGCACCATCCAATCGTAGCCGGACTGGTGGTGGTGTAATTAGAATAAAATATACAACAGGTTCGCAGAAGGCCAGCCCGGGAAGAGATTCCCAACGTTTCGGTAGCGATGGTGTTTGCTGTATCGAATTTGCTCGCTGGAATACCAGCCTCGGTTTGTTCGGAGCAGATTGCGTGGACCCATCTAGCTGACGCTGTAACTGCTTGCGTATGCGTTTGCGTTACGCTGTAATAAAAGTGTTCTTTTGACACGCTCCTAGGCACTCGACTGAGAGCTTGTGTGCATTTACGTTATTCTAGAAGCCCTAATTGTTGCGTTATTTAAAACATAACAACAACAATTTTACCTACAAATTCTGAGCTAGAAGTAGCCGCACATAAATCAACCCATTTCTCTCAGGTAACCACTTTAATTTACTTTTTGCCACATCTTATTAATGATAAGGCAGTGTGGAACATCGGTTTCCAAGGTTAGTTATTTTCCATTAAATAATTAATAGCCGTCCTTTCAGAAGCAGTAGGTTTCGTTTATTTTTACATAGATTAATAAGTTCCTTAGCTATTTAAGTCTTCTTTCAACAAGGAGTCGTAAACGTTTGCAAGGTGCAGTGCGCGACACTGTTAGCGCTAACAGGACATCGGCGCTTTATTTGAATTTTTCTCGAAACCCATACAGACGGACACCAAACTTTACCACTAAGATTACTGCTTTGGGTATCTAAAGTCGTCAAACCCAAAGTTGGAGCCGAAGCCGACGGAGCCCACCAATTGGCCTATCAGGACGATGACTTTGCGCTTTCTTCACCGACGTCCAATCGGCGTGCTCCGCAAACTTTCGGATCCAACTTTGTGTTGGACGAGCTTAGGGCCCTCGGAAGAGAATTGGCCGCAACAGTAGAATTTTTATATGAGCTGTTTAATTTCAAGTGAAAAACAGAAAAATACTGATGGGTGCTTGTTTGGGATAACAGGTACACCGTCTACATAAGGAAATATTCACTTTAAATACTCGCTAATCGTCATTTCAAGTTTATATATATTTATATATATAGAGATTATTTTCAAAACTCCGCTGATACACTAACACAGGGGTCATAAATAAAACCTAACCGTAGTATACAGCCGGATGTCATATAAGCATATATTTATTCTACGTAATTTCTTACTATCTCCCTAATTAATTTATATTTCCTTCACTTTTCTTTTTTTGTTTCTGACTTAATTTCGATGATTAGGTGCGCGACAACCAGAAACACATGCGTCCTGCTTGAAAGAAGGACAATCATCTTTTTTTTTTAATGATGTACAATCTGTTTTGCACAAAAGTTTGACTTGCCACCACTCACCACCATTATGACGTAGTGGCGGCCGCTAGCGTGCAGATCATTCACGAAGTCTGGGAGGCCATTGAACCTCTCGTCGTCGTAGGTGAAGTCGTTCTGCCGTATCATGTAATCAATGTCGTTCCACTGCGTGTCCTGGAAGTCAATAAACACATTCCAAGATGGTTCATTTCGATCCCGCACAATTTTACCGGTAGACCACCACTAGGAATGGTTTTTCTCTGACATATCAAAACAAAACACCAAATTATCAAAAGCTTGCGTTTCCATAAGAGTCTAGAAACGTGCGCTTTCATTCTGAAGCTTTCAGGAGGTTACTTGCAAGTTTCTTTCTGACTGCAACCTTTCGTCCGTGCGTTTCGTTTTTTACATCCCTATTGAAAAAGACCACATGACCCATACGATCCATATTCAACACTTTGTTAAACAACCATACGACATTCAATATGCATTTTTATTAATCAAAACACGCAAAGCCAATTTATGACTTGGCCGTGGGCGTCCTCCCTACATTACCAGTGAGCTCAGATGGCACATACTTCTCATTGTTTTCTTCCACTTGTTTTTAATAATTTTACAACAGACCGATCTCACCGGCCAGTGTGACTATGCCACCGCCGGCAGAATGCATTGAGGTAACTCTAGTATTTTTGCATACGCGATAACCATACTGGATCCCTGCGCGAGCAGATCACGAAACGGCACAAGGCCTCTCGGCACTGCACCCTTTCTTGTGTGAACTAACGTTATAACAACCTCGCGTATGCGCCGAACGTTTGGTGAGATCTGTCTGTCACCCATAATTTAATTAAATGAATATGAACAAGGGCAGCCGGCAGTATGTGTTTTGCTATAGGCGTGTAATACCTGCATAGGATGTGGGAAATGGCGTGGAACCTATAATATGGCCAAATCCACGAAAAGCTATTTAGTTTTTGATATTTTTCGTCATATGGGTCTTTCGAAAAGTATTATGAAATATGGGTCCTATAGGTGGGTATGCCATTTTTTAGTGCGGTATGTATGATTAGACTCATTTTTATTGATGATGCAAATAATATATTACGTGTGTCAAGCACACAGCGTGGGTGTACCTGTGCAAAACTGTTTCCAATGGTCAAGGCCGCATGTCGAGAAGCCTAATATTTTCCTACATAAAATATTACCTACCTAAAGCTCTGGAAACAAAAATTGAATACAGAGCCCTAGAAATAAAGTGGTAGCTGTACCACGCGACGTCTATTAAAGAGCGACTACATCCCGGGCTGATTCAGCCTTGGTTTTTAAGTGGTCTAAGTGGTCGAGAAGCTTCAAGCTCAGGAAAATTTTAAATGCTTGTGTGTAGTACAGGTATTTCAGGTATCGACTGGTTTGGTTACTATAAATATTTCTACCTCCAGCTGGACCTAAACACGAGCAAGGGCAGTGCAAAACTACGAAGCTGTCGGCTAAGACATTTAGACAACACCGACACCAAACAACTTTAGTTTTTTTTTTCGCTTTGTTTTACAGTTGGCACCAAAATGTTTTGTGACACGCGAGCGCCACCGGAAATGACTCGCTGCGTCTTCTCACAGCACGCCGCCGCTCTCAAGTAAAAATGCTTTGCGCATGGGCGTTTTTTCGTGCTTGCAAGTCATGCTTTTTTTGCTTTTTTTTACATGCTTCCGTCACTCGCACATAGATATCCGTAACTGGCGCAAACTTCCCCTTAGCGGGGAGTCGTACCGCGTGTCTGCATGATCCACCGCGGTGGGTGACGAAGCTTTCGTGCCTCGGATATCGTTTCGCAGCACTATGCGCCGGTTTCTGTTATCGCGTGAGCGTCGGATGAAAGCGAGTGAAAAAAAACAACAACAGAAACACGACAGCGAGCACGAAAAGGAAGCACATTTTCAAAGCCTGAGTTTTGAGAGCTTCCGGGCACCGTCAGAAGGCGAAGCAAGTCATTTTGGCTGGCCGTTGTTCCAGAAACGTTCGCCGGCGACTGTACACATGCTCTGATTTCCCACAATGTTGGGCTCACAAAAAACGAGTGCTCGCAAAAAAAAAACAAAAAAACATAACCTATTTATAGTGTTTTACGCTAGATCCACTCTATATGGTAACCATATATTTCCTGTGGTTCTATACTTCGTCTCACCTTAGCATGGACTAACCGCGAATGCTGTGCTAGCGCGAGCGGCTAACCTTGACTGCCTTGACTGGAGCACTCGCTGCACGAGCGCTCGTGCAGCCGCCGAGGCTTCGTTCGAAGCAACTAGCTCGCGCTTTTAGCACGCGCGGCTAACAATAGTCCATACTAAGGTGAGACGAAGTATTAGCGGCGAGAAGTTTTGGTGGCGCCCTCCTGTGGTTCCCCTTTGTGACGTCATTACCTTGCAAACAACAAGTTAGATGGTGTTTGTTATTAGCATGGTGGAAGCTTGAAATCATTGCGCTCTTAAAGGAACACTGCCAACACCGTCAAAATTAAAGTTCTTTCATTCCTCTTATTTCCGTCGATGAAAATCCCCTTTCCGACGTCATAGTCAGCGTTCGGCCAATCGTGGAAGGCCGACCACAGCGACGCTTTCGGTCGCGCACGGGGCTAATAGTGTTCGCGAGTAGCGACATAAATCGGCATTCCGATTTCAGAATAAAAAAAAAAACGGAAAATGGGAGAAAGAAAATGTCAGAGAAAAGAAAGAATGAGCGGCTAACATGTAAAGCTCATGGTGCAAGTGCGACTGCAGCACGGACTGAAAGCGCAACGTCACGATTCATTCTCAAAAGCTGCTTGTCTACTGTGGAAGGAGGCTTTGTGGACAAAAAGTTCCGATGAAAAGCCGGCATGCTTACAAGAGGAATCCCAGCTTGGATGTTCTTCTCCATGATAAAGCGAGTCCTGTTGAGAGTCCCATACCCAAAACGGCACAGGTGAAAGCCGAGGCCCCAGTAAGGGGGCATGGCGGGAAAGCCGACCACGTTCTGGTACTGCTGCACCACCTTGGCCGGAGTCGGGCCGACGAAGACAAACATGTCCAAGATGCCGCCGATGGCCCGGAATGTGGTTGCCGGTGCTGGTTGCAACACCACCTCTTGAAGAGCAAAATATATGTTTGTTAACTTAATCAGATATATAAAATTACCACTGCTGTAACCCTTATCTTAAAAGTCCCATAATCCATAGAACGCGTTATTTAAGAAGCGATTTGTTTTAACTTTTTTGGAAAATATTAGACAGTCATCTCGGGAAGGGAAGCAAAATAACTGCTTGTCTAATTTCCCCGGTGAATGCAGCGCGTAAATTGAAATCACGTTGCGAAGTAATGGCGTGGCTTGACCTTAGGTTATATGACTTGGTCTCCTGACTTGACGTCACGGTCCCGTGCAACGTCTTCATACGAGCTCAAGTTAGGTGTCATCACTTTTCCCGTTAAATTTAGAGCGAAACTTCAATTCAAAGTTTCACTTCTGGGTGTCGCAATTTATACCATGACGTCCCATGAAATTTTCCAACAAGATTTAGCGAGGAAATTGACGTTATGTGATTTGACATCACGGGACGTGTTCGCATACGGTGACGTCACAATGTCAGCATCGGTGTCAGGCGTTACCCTAACGTCACGTGATTTTCATTTCCCCTCTGAATATACCTAGAAAATGCATAAACGTACGAACGAATGAACAGACAGAGAGAAAAAGATATCGGATCATTGTGTTTTTAAAACGCATTTCTGTGCTTTCATAGGACACTTTTTAAGGGTCGCTGCGACATCTATAGGGACAAATCAATGGGAAAAACCCGTGAATGCGTAATATGCCTATATAAAGTCAGATATTCGTGGTGTTGTCAAGCAAGTTATCGCGTTTAGACAAAACATTATGTTCAATTTCCACTGGTCGGCAACCAGGGAAGCAGAGTGTCGCCCTAGAGGTTCACACACAAAAAAAAAATGTTTAGTGTTTGTGCTACTTAGAGATGGAGCGGCGCTTGGAAAGCACCGTGCGCTGCAGTTGATAATGCTTAGGCGATATTTCAGACTCATTGCACACGGTCTCTAGATTAAGTGACAGATCACAAATATAACTTGATCTATTTTGTTTTACAGGGTCGTAGAGGGAAATCCGGACGTTTCCCAGATTTTTTCTCGCAACAATACAGTGCAGCTGACCGGCTATATTACGTTTTTGCGGCCACGTGATTCGACAGTGGACCATGGCTTAATAAAGAATTCGTGACCTGCTATAAACTGAGCAGGTAATACGACCGGAGGTCAGCGATGTTTGAATCGCTTCGCGTCAGAAAGTGGCCTTAGCAAACCATTGCGTGCTATGACTACAGGACGACACACGTTTACAGCAATTGCTAAGATTTTGAGAGAATCTGTCAGCCAGGGAGTCGTAACGGCAGACAGAGCAATGCAGTGAAAACGGCCAATATTATTGTTTTTTCTGCCTCTGTGTGTGAACATGAATATGGTGAATTTTCCAGATTTATCTCGATGACCCTGTTCTTTATCGTTGAATGGAGTGTCTGCTTCCGGGGGTTATTATTAGATAGCTATGTACTTAAACAGAGAGATATAACGGCACGAAGCGAGAGAATTTTGTTTTTCTGGCTACATGTAGTGAAAACATTCTCCCGCGAAATTTATGGAGAGCTTACTGACAAATTGAACGGCGAACTTAGACAAGTCAAGGAACAAGACGCCACGTTTCAATCAAGGCGCCTGTGAACATACTCTTGGTTCACGGGAAATTGTCTGAAGCCTAACTGCTTTATATTTTTCTTGTATTTTTTATAATTTTATTAAATCTATTAAGACGTGGTAATAACCGCCTCGCTGTTTAGCTCACCCATTGAGTTGCTGTTGTGCAGGAAGACACCGTGGCTCTTGCCATCTTGTTCAAGCCCGAGATAGAACGGATGTGTCCCGTAGAGGTTTTCTGTCCCCTGAAAAAAAAAAAAAAGCTTCATTACATGCACATCTCGAAGGACGCAATTGTTCGCAACAAAATAATAATCACACAAGCTGTGCTGAGATGCATATCAGATTTATGAGAAACGTGGAATCGCTTTACTGTTTTCGCACCAAATTGACGCAACGCACAGCGGTCAGCATGGTAATTGCAATAACGCGTATCGCATGGTGACTAATACCGTCAACAGCCAAAACAAAGTCGAACGCAGTGAAATGCAACCGTGGGAATGGGGCACGAAACTGATGCTAAAGCGGTGCCATCATGACGTATGCTGTCAACATACAATTCATAAGAAGAGTAACCTACACTCAAAAGCCGGTCGCTGTAACATAAATATTAAGCGACTTTGTGAAATGTTTCAAAACAATTCACGGACAGGCATTTCTTTTGGCTCTCCCAAAAGAGACCGCACGCTTGTCCTCTTTGCGTTTACACAGAAAACCGCCAAAAACGCTACTCACCCGTTTTTACGTATCTACAGCATAATTCACTCGAGTTACTCCACGAGGTCTGAAGTCTTGAATTAATCTACGATTCACCGTAGCGACATTTCAGCCGGTTTTTTTTTTTTTTTTCCCTAAGATCGTGGCTGCCAGTTACCCGAACCTGTATCTTATATATCTGGAATCGCTTTTTACGGAGCCCCGAAATGCTAAAACTGTCCGCGACAGCACGAATCAGTGTCGATTGAGAATCCTGCCAAGGTATCCAAAGCTCAGAAAGTTGCATTTTCGATTTATGAATGATCGCAAATAGACCATTTTTAAAAGTCGGCGCAACGCCACAACGCCATTGCTTGATCACAGACTCTGAGCATCTATGGGGAACGAGTGCTGCGACAGCGTTCGGCGTGAACTCGGCTCAGCTCGTATTGAAAATGAGCGCTTTCGTCAGCTTTCGGCGAGGACTCGTATCAGAGATGGTAGTAATGACATTACTGTAACAGAATTACAGTAATTAAAGTACTTTTTGGAGTAATGAGTAATGTAATGAATTACTTCTTAAGGCTAGTAATTTAGTAATGTAATGAATTACTTTGAAGCTGTAATTTCAAGAAAATTACTCATTACTTTTGAAATTACTTTTATCCTAAATTTGAAAGTTCGTTTGCAAGCTTTGAAAAAGAAGAGAAAAATTATTTTGCATTGTGAAATTTTGTGAAAGAGCATCAGAGGAAATAAACGACGGCCACCTGAGCGCGAAGTCTCGTACGAAGAGCTGGATAGACGCACAAAGGAGGGCTGGAAAGGCGACGGAGAAAAGCTTACGTGTAGACATCGCCGGAAGGCAACGGCTTACAAACTCCAGGCACAACAGATTCACGGCGTCGCGTCATAACGACGACACTATACTTCGTTCATCCCTAAGCTGACAGTGCGGTGGAAGCTGCAAGCTAACCAGAACCAATCAAACAGCTTCCTTTAATCACCCGGCCCGTCCCTTTCTCTGCACGTGGGTATGAACGAGAGCGTGGTTACGTGGCGGATGATAGACGTGTAACTGCTCTAACAAACATGGAGCTTCCACCGTTCATCCCTAAGTCTATTCCGTCCGCTCAGCACTCGGTAACAAAATGGCGGCGCCCTCAAAAGAATCGGTGGAGGGAAACTCCAGACCTCGAAGCGTGCCATCTCTAATGACCCTAATGAGTACGAATCAGCTTTCCACTGGGCAATAGAGGTAGACGATTGAGTACGACGTGTCATATGAAACGTCACGCTCAAACGCAAAGCTGCTACCCACATTTCCGTTTAGAGCATGATCGGCTATGTTAAGACGGCTTGTGTCCGCTTGTGATGATGATTACAAAATCTGCAGATCGGAAGTGTTTTAGGGCCTGCCAATAGATGGCGCCAGGATGTTGTTTCGTCGGAAATACATTAAGTACATCTGTAGGCGGTAACAGGCGAAAAATTCAGTAGACGCTCCTCCTCTAACGTGCGCCCTTTGCCTTCCGCCGAGCTTTGGATGCGCGTTCGACGAGGAAGCTTTACTAGATCAATATCAGTTGACAAGTTTTATAGAACGACTGACTCCTTTTTGTTGCGTATCTGCTCTGTGGCACCGGCTGCGCTATCAGCCCGTCCTATGGACAGAATGGACGGAACCTGTGGAACATTGGATGCTTATTTCCAGCGGTGGAACGTGATCATATTGTGTGTGTGTTTATTTCGAACATGATGTGTGCACAAATGTTTGCTCAAAAAGAGCATTGTTCAAAAATGGTCCTCTTTTGTTGCCAGTGGGAACCGTGCTGATCCGTAGTGCTACGCTCGCTTTCAGCTCGTAGTTGCTCCCGTCCGGGCCACATAAAAAAAACGGTTTTCGAATGCCGCACCTCCGTGAAGTTTGTCAACTGATAGATATAAGGTGGTTTTACGAACGAGGTCCTATAGATAAGAGAGGAAGCACGCACTGGAGGCAGATCATCTGCTGAATTGTGAAGCTCTCACCGACTGTAGTCATCCACCTTTTAACCCATTACTTGCACGTCACCCCCCATCTATCCGCTCCGGCTCGAGAGGTTCCAGTCGGGAGAACCGTAGCGTTTATCCTTTCATGTAAATCAGCAACCCTTTCAAAAACGAGGTGCGTACGAGCGATTGCAAGGCTGTCGTTCACTCTAAAATACAAATGTGTGAACCAACCTTAAAATAAAGCATTTCTATCGACCCGGCTCACAGAATACGTCGTAAATGGCGCTGAGAAATAAATACGTGGTATTACAGTAGGTTCTCGGTCCCTGTTGAAGAACACGTGGCGTGTCCAATTGGTAGATCGGCGGAGTGGATTCCACTGCTCTCCGAGGCCGTAGACTATGTCAGAAGGCATCAGCGTCGACAGCTGCAGGAATTGGTTGGCGAAGATCAGTCGGGACAGATCCGTCTGAAAGCTAAAAAAACAACAATTTTTTGCTGTTTTGCTAAACAGGCAATGTAACGTACTACCTTGTGCCTCACACCAAATCCAAAAAGAGAGATGTAAATTGGTTTGTTACGTCGTAAATTTGTGTTAACGAGTAGGTATTTAAATTTTCACAATAGGCATATCATGGCACTTTGGGAGTTTCTATCAATATAAATTTTGTAATCTGACATTTACATATCTAAAAATTTAAATAAATATATCTTAATTCTACAGGCTAAAATAGAAAAATAACAGAATTACCAGCGAGTTTTAAGCTGCGCTGGGTGTTTATTTATAGCTTTTCAGAGGTCTCAAGTCACGCTTCACATAATGCGTCTCCCGACTTAATACCTTGGGTAAAGACATGCTCAAATTTATTTTGGTGCCGGCGGGAAAAACTGGACGCTATTCGTACAATATTCGCTGTATTGACAATACGGAGGTGTAGCCGACCGTTTCCGCAGCCCGCTAAGCACCCGGATAGCGCTCCGTAATTTTCCACAAGATTTTGAACTGTGCAGACAAGGCTGGCGGCGCGCATGCGCAGCTGCGAAATTCTCTTTACGGATACCGTAGCGGAAGATAAAAATGATCTACTACAACTCCCTAATACTTCTTCCAACGGACTTCATCTGCTCCTCTAGTAGGAGCACGTTGAAAGCGGCGAAGCCCGCAGCTGCGCTTCTATAAGAGACTATGACGTTTTTTCGGCCGATGCGATCACGTGACGGTGTGATGAGGTCGTCTGATCTCCTACGCACTCTGGTTACTTGATACATAGCAGCTCTAAGCACTCCTACGCTTGTCGTGCAGTTGGTTGAAATGAAGAAAAGAGAATTCTACGTCGTGTAAACGAACGCTTCCAAGGCCTGTCCCTGTCGTTCATGTTATTTCCTTTCCTCCCGGTCTGTTTGAGTTTTTTTAACTTTATACCTAGCTTCTGAGGCCCTTTAGACGGCCCACAAATTTGTTTTTTAAACGTCTCGCGCTGAAATTTACTACAGAGATGCAAGCGAATGGTGGAAGTTTACAGAAACAAACTCAAGGCACCAACTTATTTTGTTCAATATAAGAAAAAGAAAACTGTTCTGTGAAATCTACGCCGCCACTTCGCAGACGATGCACGCGTAGGGAGATGAGCTGCCAACAGATGGCGTACATCGCGTCGGGGCAGAGCGCCGGCGGATTCGAGTTGAAAACAGACGATCTAGCAAAAGAACCCGAATCGGAACTCTCGACACGGCGTACGCCATCTGTCGGCAGCTCTTCTCTCTACGCGTGTATCGTCTGCGAAGTAGCGGCAAAAAGTTCACAGAACAATTTTTTTTTTTTTTTAACAAAGTAGGTTTATTATTTTATTTCTTTCAGTGCAAACTTCGATCACTTGACTGCATCACTGCAGTAAATTCCAGCGCAATACGTTGAAACCCCGATGTTCGCGGGCCGTCTAAGGTGTCTCAGAAGCGTTAGTTTACATGCTGCGGGCGTAGTCACCAACAGCTGGAGAAACGCAGTGCATAGTTTATTGTGTTTACGCGTTTTACTTCGTGATTGGTTCTTCGGCATTTTTATCGGCTAATACCGCAGTCTTATTGGCCGAGGAGCGATAATAAGGCGTCTGGCAATAGCTCCGCCCCTCGTTTCTTAAGCTGTATGTCATAATAGCGAAGAGGGTTTGAGCGTGATTTATGCATCTAGCTGCAAGTCGAGAGGGTAAGGATCCGATTTCCAGCAGAAAGATAGTTTTTTTTTTTTGTGTGTGATTTAATGATCACCTATAATTTTTAATGTTTTAATATTTTGGTAATTGATGTAGGGATTGTAAGAATGAAGATTTTATTTGTTTTGTTTTTGTAACGCCTTTTGTAACGTTAAAGGCAGACCTACCAAATCCTCTTCTGCCGGGCAGAAAACAGGTTCCCAGTTTCCTTCTATCTATTCCCTTCCGCACTCTACTCTCTTCCTCTGCCCATAGAAGCGGGTCTCCGAGCTACAGCCCGCAGGTTGGAGCAGGGTCTCCCCCTCTCTCCAAGGGAAATGAGTAATTGAGGGAGAGTTTTCTCCTCTCTGCTTCTTGGTCGGCCTTTAAAGCGGCACTCAAGCGGTTTTTGGGGAAGCTACTTTTTGGTGCGATGGTGTTAAGGAAGTGTCAGTGAATGAGTATCTTCAGTTTTAGAAGGCAGAACCGCCTATTAATCACACAGGAATAAAATAAGTGCGGACTCTTTTCTGTTCCTGCGCCGACCAATGAAATTATCGTATGTTTGAAAATTTTGGCGGCCTTTCTTTCCCCGCTGCGTTGGAAACAACCGTAGCGACAGACCAATCACAGGGTCGAGGAGAACTGGATGCGCGCGTTGCATGCCGGTCGTGCCGGTCGCGACCGGCCGGCCGGCTCCTTCTATCGGCGAAAATGGCGTCGGTGGTGATCGTTGGCGTGGTCGGTGTGGTGGAAGCTCATCGTTCCGCGTAAAAACGCTATTCTTGACTGTGAATTTTCATCGTGTGTCGCTACGATAACCCAGCACGTACTAGAAGAGAAGATCCACCTACTCGTGCGGCGATGTCGTGGCGGCACTCTCAAGACAGCAGAAACGCCCGTGCCGTCGTGTTTGTTTACTTCGACTACAGTGGTGCTTTCTAAGCATTTGTGTCCTCGAAGATCACCCGGATTTCTTATTTGGCGCATTTCATGCGTGTGCTCAAGTTCAAGGTATTACTGGCGCGTACCGTATAAAGGATGCGAATTTTCACACGTTTTCATCACCGGAGAAAAGTGATTAGTGTTAGCAATCCTGAACGCTCGCAACGTCTATCTGATCACGAAATCATATTTCTACGTTGCTATATCGCTGCTAAGATTACATCGTCTTTTATAATCGTAGAAAAGGCGTGTGGCGATATTTGTACTATTGGCAAAGTCGTGTATTAGAGTCGTGATCGTCCAAGACGGCTTACTGAATCTTTTTCTTTCATCCACTGTACCCTCCAAGCCTACCATGAAAAAAAAAATAAAGCTTTAGGCCATAGAAAACTGTATGTCTATATTCTGTTACGGCATTGAGTGGCAGTGCGTCCCCTTTTTAGAGGCGCCGCTGAAACAGCTGACGGCGGCGTAGAAGCGGTCGCCGTGCTTGTTGCACTGGTTGCAGGTGTGTGTACGCGCGGCGCAGAGCGGTCGTTCCGGTCGCTCCGGTTGCAACGGACGCAGTCGTAGGTAACGCGCTCGTTGCACATGTCTGAACCAGCCTCCTCCCGAGGCGAAAGTCAACGTGGCGACATCGTTTGACATCACGTACCAGAGGTTAAGCTGCGATGCCAAACGTTGGTTTGGTTACGACTTGCCCCAACCGCAAATCGAAGAACGCCCGAAAAGGCCCGCGTTTCGTCGTCCTCGGAACCCGAACACGACTCCGAAGCGCTGCTATCGTCCACATCGCACATCGGAGTGGCATCATAGGAAATCATCCCCAGGTCGGCTGTCCGCCGAAGAATTTCAACCTCTAACGGCGACAGGTCCTCGAGCGTAGAGAACTCCCCCATGATCGAAGCTCGAATGACAAAAGAAGTTCGGCCGGTGCGGCTCCCTCGGGATCACTGCGCGACGGAACGTCGTCTAACGCCATTGGCCCCAGATCCTTTTGATAAGTGTGCAATGACCAATGAGACTGGTTTCGTTTTCGGATGGATCCGAGGTTTGGCGGCCTTCAATTACATTTTTATTAAAAAACAAAAATCACCGTATGACTATATTTTTTTTGGTTTTTAAAGATACTTAGGGCGTCTAGATTCAGTTGTCATCATCAAAACACGAACTCGAAAACCACTTGAGTGCCCCTTTAAGCTTATCTCGTGGAAACCAGCAATACAACCAGAGGTGTACGGTACTTTTACATGTAATCAAAGTGCTTGTGATTCGTTACTCTCGTCATAATTTTGTAATAATTGGATTAATTTTATTACCAAGTAATCACAAGAGCAATTTGTTAACTTTAGGAAGTACTAAAATTACTTGTCACCGTTACTATTTTCCATCCCCCTTCTACTGGCGCCCTGTGTTTGCACTCTAAGAAATGCCGGCGCGTCTACTTACCCGCAAAACACTCGAAGAGCCAATCTTTGCGATCTACGAACTCAGCTCAGCGAATGATGAGGCGGAACATCTGTTTAGGACCTCAAAATTAAGTCTGGGTTGGTGCATTACGCAATGAAAGCATATGGCGCTTTGCATTGCGTAATGCCACAGCGCAGACTTCATTTTTAGGTATAAACGTATGTTCCGCCTCATCATTCGCTGAGCTGATTTCCTAGATCGCAATGACTGGCTCTTTGAGTGTTTTGCGGGTAAGTAGACGCGCAGGCATTCCTTAGAGCGTATAGTTTCCTACAAAGGAAACCTCTAACCAAGTCTCCTCTAAGAGGAAGGCTTATAAAAAAAAAAAAAATATTGGTGCATTAAGGATAAAATTACTGTATAATTTTGTAATTTTAATTAAATGATGCAGACGACGAAAGGGCAGTTTTCAAACCGGCAAAGAAATCTGTCGTTTCGAAAATCTCATGTTATCTAAAAAGGAACGGTTACTTGCTCCTGTAACAGTCAATTACTCGTTCTGCCAAGTAATCAAGTAATTAAATTGAATACATTTTAACCAAGAGTAATTATTCATGGAACCGATTACTATTGGTTAGTTATGTCTACAAGACTGTCTACAAGAAGGGTTCTGTGGTTCCGGAGTTTATTTTTGTTCGAATTCGGGTTGCATTTTCGGGGTTAATGTTTTTTTGTTATTTTTTTTTTCACGAATATTCTGGGGTGTTTTTTGTGTCCCTTTTTGGCGTCTGGCAATAAAAAAGTCCTGGTTTCTAGGGGCTTGGAATGAAGCAAACCTGATATGATATGCCCTGATAAGTGGGGCGGATATGGGAAAACGTGAACAACAACAATCGTCAGCAAACGAGCGAGTAACCCGAGCATTATGATATCGTTGCAGTACCGATAAGAGAGAAAAAAAGTTAAGGGGTGGGAAGCTCCCAAAGAAAGAAGCCGCCACGCTGACAGTTCGGTCTGCGCTGCGTGTTGGGTTGTAGGATTTCCCTTGTCGATACTCACCTCGCAGAAGGATACAACCCACTCATTCAACAATGCGTAGTCATTTATAAACGGCTATCGTCCCGCGACGCGACTTTAAAAGCCTCTCGCGCATACCCTGCTCAGGAGTTTTACCAGTGGCGGAGTGCTGCTTGCGTAGCAAGTTGCACTTGGCTGCCTCGAGGAGGATATGAACAGAGACGACTAAAGATTCGTGAGGCCCGGTCGGACGCTTTGGAGCTCCAAATTGCCCACAGGGTCAAAGCTAAAAAAACAGTAGTTAAAGATATATTTTTCGGAAGCTTGAGTTTTTTCTGTACGAGAAAAGCTGAAATTCGAGATTTATTTTATTTTTCCAAGGTTTTGCAAAAATCGGCTCGGAGGATATTCTGAGGAGTTTATTGATAAATTCCTAAAGCACGAAATTCTATTTATAGAAACTTTTGTGCTCATAATCGACAAAAGTATCTGTCACTATCCAAACTCCAAGACATTGTATCTGGTTGAATAAATATATCTTCATTTCAACGAGCAAAGCCAGATATTTGTTTAAAGTAAGGTATCATAAAACCACAACGTTTCACTGAATAATAGCCTAAAAAAACTGGAGCCCATATTTGTTTTTGTGTTTTTAATGCGGGCACCTTCGTCCACAAACCCCTTTAGAGCTTGTATCTATCCAAGCCATAACGAGCTAGCGACTAACTATGCAGATTAAATACGCTGCGCCCAAGAATAAGCTTTAAGCCTGGTTCAGACACTTGCGTTTGAGTGCGTTTGACTGCGTTGCGTCGAGAACCGAATGCTAGTCACCCGCACATCTGTGCTTCGTATGAAGCATGGAATCCAATTCAAGGAATCATCTTGGCACGCGATATAAGCAGCACGGATGTCCTGGTTTCTCACTGCCGCAACGCAGTCAAACGCAACTGTCTGAACCAGGCTTTATATGCAAGGGCGTTAATACCAAAAATTACGTTTGAAATCAAAAAGCGCTTTGGCAATTACGTTAAAATATGTTGCAATCCTGCCTGCTGCTTCTGCAACCATTTTGTCGTTCAACCCATCCCTCGATTATACGAATTTAGCAATTGATGCGTATCTCTCCGTACCGAACTTCTTGCGCACATTTTTTATACCACCTTTGCTACGGAATAGTTCAACACTCATGCATATCTATGAAGCTACAAAGGGTCAGTTCAACCTAAATCATAGTAATGCCTCTGATGTAGCTCTATATAGACGCCGACCGATTTAAGGACCACTGACAGGGTAATTATGCTCGACGAGCTTTTATTTCAACTTGACCAATAAGTGGCACGAGTGGCGTCACGAGTGTCAGCGGCACCCGGGGCGGTAGCCCACCGCGACACCCCCCCCCCCCCCCCTGCTCTCGCGTGGCTCACTACGACTCCCCCCCTCCCCCCCCCCCCCCCGCTCTCGTGGCCCGCCGCGACACCCCCCTGAGCGCTGCACCCGGGGCGGTCCGCCCCCCCCCCCCCCCCTTGTGACGCCACTGAGTGTCACACAACCCAGAACATAATTTGCGCCTCGAAATTCGTTTTCTTTCCGCCCGTAAACAGCCGGTCGAGAATTGGCTGGTTTCAGTAGCTTTCACCCTCTCTTCCATGGTAACGTAGCGTTCAAACTATGTGCGCCAAATATATTCAAAGTGGTGGCTCATATAAAACACATGTAATATTAAAAATAAAGAAGTTGAGCCCCATTTTTGTGACCCCCCCCCCCCCCCCCCCCCCAAAATTGCAAATACGTGATCGAAAAAAAAAAATATTGGAAAGATCCCAGGAAGTACTTTACACGTCATTCGCAATATGCCGACGTGCCGCGGGCTGGAGGAGGCGATGCCGGCGCAGGACGGGCCAAATTGCGACGGACGTGGGGGACGCTAATTAGGAAATGTCATTTGTGGTACCAGCAAATCAATCCTCAAGCGCAGAACACCGAGCGAGAGGGATGTAAGAGCGAAACAATCGCAATACACACGGTGCACGCAACTTCGTCGCCTGCTTCACACTGCAAAAACGCGGAAAATTAAAAAGAAAAAGAAAGAACGACGTCTCGTATTACGGCGTTTTTAGCCACGGTGTTTTTGGCCAAGTGACTTCCGGCCATAAGCTTCCCTGCTCGTGTAATCTTCTCCGTTTCGAGCAGTTGAGTTTTTTTTTTTTGTTTTTTTTACTTAATAAAACTATACATGAATCCGCGCGCAGTATATTAATTGGATCGTTCCCTTACCCATTTTAAATTGTCTGGCAAAAAAAAAAAAAAACATTTCTGGGGGTGGCAGTGCCCCGCCCTTCAAGAAACGTGGAGTGGGGCCTATTGTAATCACGCCTTTTTCTGATTTGTTTTTTCAGCTAATGCCACAATGGCACTTGCAGTGGAGTGCTTACAGCATGTTCGGTACTCGCCAAGCCCTGCGTTTATTAAGCACGTAATGACTACAGCACCAAAAATAATGATGCACATTCTGGTCTTACATGACAGTCTGAGAGTCTCCACGGCGCTGAACCACCAGCTTGCCGCTGCTTTTGTCCAAACCGACGACGTACTGACGGTCGCCCGAGAAAGTTCGGAAAGGAATCTTGGGCACGGGTGGAACGAATCGCCTGTGAGAGTGATCCAGCACCTGCAAAAAGCCATGCACCAACCCTTAATGAACCCAGAACGTAGGCACTGATAATGCAGTGAGTGCACAGGCGAGCTGGTGGATGTTAACCATTTTGTTCTTAGCCCGAGACTGCGGCAAGAAAAAAGGAAAGTTTCAAAGTAGAAGAAAAAGGAACAGTCGAGGACACGTCTCTAACACAGCTAAAGACATGTTTATTTGGTCACCCTCTTATATACATTCCACGAACTTCACCACAGAACCTTCTCGACCTTCTCGACTTTATCTTTTGGCTTAGGAGGTCGAGAAGGTCGAGAAGGTTCTGTGGGGAAGTTCGTGGAATGTATATAAGAGGGTGACCAAATAAACATGTCTTTAGCTGTGTTAGAGACGTGTCCTCGACTGTTCCTTTTTCTTCTACTTTGAAACTTTCCTTTTTTACTGTCGCAGTCTTGGGCTGAGAACAAAATGGTTAACGTAGGCACTGTTCGGTAATTTTCATGCAGCAATTTATTTCTTCAAATGCGACTAATTGTATTTCGTTGTATTTCCTGAAATCTTTTAATACACATTTATGCGTATTTTTGTGGCAAACTGAATACCCTTATTTCAGGTCTATATATTGGTTTGAGTCAATGCCGTTTCAACAAAGCGAGCACAATTCATCATATTTCTGTTCTGTGCATTCATTTAACCATAAGTTAGAGAGCACTCAAATTTCTTAAAGACTTACATGCGCGCACACACACACACACACACACACTCAGAGAGGAAGGTCACTCATTTATTGCACTGAACTTCTTTAGATGATTATATCATATGCACAAGATGATTACATATACTGTAACCTTGCGCGTTTGACGAGTTTAGAATGGCCTCATCGGCTGCGCTTTACTTAATCTTAAACGTCGTGTTTAGGCCCAATTTTAGCTCACCATTTTCATATCAGAGACCTTCCTACACAACTTTCAACCCCAGTGTGTTTACGCGCTAACAATTGTGTCATCTTCGGCAAAAAAAAAAAAAAAATCAGCATTAGTTTTTATTTATTACACTCTTAGCTTGAAAATATAGTAATTGGAATAATATATGCTTAAAAAACCTTTTACGAATACAAAGCTATTAAAATATCGCCGCCAATAGACACCTGCGCGTCCAAGAACTTCGTTCTGCGCCATGCGTGTTCATTTAAATATATATTGGACATTAGTATAGCTGATACACTATCACGGAATATTATCATTCATTAAGCAATATTGATGTGAGCTTTAGGCAAGCCACCAGAACAAAAATATTCCTTTCGCTTGCCTTTATATCTAGAATTGCCACTACAATTTATTTTTGCTTTCAAGCAACTTAGTATATTGTGCCGCTATATGAGACCCGAGCGTTAAACTTGCACCATTTTCCTGCTTTGTTTCACTTTAAGTACGAGAGCATCAGAATTTATTCTTCGAGTATTACCGCTCACCTCTTTGTTTTTCCGCTATTTTAATACGTGGCCTACGTACCAAATCGCTTACCTTTTCACATTACTAAAGCAACGGCGTTTGGATTTAAACCCTCCATTCCAAGAACAGATTCCCGACTGTGCCGATTTCAATCAATCCAGGACAATAACTCGAATATATATCAACATTAACGAAATTATCATCGTTTAAATATGAGCGTGTTGCAAACAGACTTTTTCCGAAATTCGAATCTCCTCATCGCGGCGAAATGCCACGCAGTGCACTCTTGAAACTAGACTGCCACTCAGTTTCGGTTTCGATTGAGCAGCTTCAGTTCGTGCTATCACGACGCGACCGAATGTGCTGCTTGCGTTTTCGATTATCTGGCTTCCGACGAATGCATAATACTCTCATTCTCGAGCGATATAAAAAAGGAAGACCGGTGCACTTTACTTGGTTCCCGACATGCCGAATATTGTGCGTGCGTAGTGCAAACGTCATAAGACGTGTCTTATGACGTTTTACCCACCGATTGTAGCTTTGAGCTCAATTACAATAATCCTGACTAATACCGGAGAAAAACAATTTAAATTCGGTCACTTTAAGCCCCCTATAGCGTATTTTGTTTTGCCAACGTCCGTTTCTTGCAACTTCACTTGGCGAAAAACACTAATGTAAAGGTGCAAGCTCGGGGTGTAGGCGCATTCAACCTGTACTCGTACACAAGCAAGATCCCCGAGCTTCTCAGCGTCGAGATTCTCAGCACTGGCTCGTCCACATACCTCGAAACGCAAACAGAAAGGCTCGAGTACAGAAATCCAACAAGCATGTGTCAAGACAAACGTTTCGTGTGGTTCGAGCTTGTGCCTAAAGCTTCGAGGTCGGGCCATTTAGGGAAGTTTACAGACTAAAACGATGCGTCCGGGACCACAAAACACGAGATAACGGTTAATAGTTCAAGCTCTTTGTATGATTTCTTGTCGATGTGTCGGTCGAAACCGGAAACAATGCTACTCTCTTCCCTGGCCAACTAGTTCCCAAAGTGCAACTCCCGCAATGTTGCGTGCAGGGTTTTATGAAAGTAGTCTATTATAACTTATTCTGATACATATTTCAAATCACGTTTCCACAGTATTATGCATTCAAAATACATATTTCATATTCACCATGCTCTCGATTTATGCCTTGAAACAAAAACAAAGAAAAATCAGGCAAGCTGTGTTTAAGAAAATACTTTTTATTTTGCTAGTTTGTAACAACATTTTTGTCGTATTCTAAATTCTGAGGCCCACTATGCAACACATTTGCGGCTTCTCGACATGAAGAAAATGAATTGTCAAAAAATGTGAAGTGCGAACGCGAAAATAGGGTTTAACCGACAGAGAAAAACTTTACATTCATAAGAATGTAAAACATTTGTTCTAGAGATTGACATCCACGGCTCCATACGTTTAGCACCCTGAATTGAAGTGATACATGTATTAATTGTAAAATAGAGTGCTGTTGCCTTGAAGCACCATTTATTCTCGAAGGATGTTAAAGGGGTTTAGAAAGAGGGGCTACGGTGATATGAGGCGAATACCCTCTTTGAACTGGTGTTCGCCATTCAAAAGCAGCTTTAGCGGAGGGTATTTAAATGGTTATTAGGAATACCTCTTGCGTGCATCAATGATTTCCACTCGGAGATACATTCCTTGACTTTACATATAGTATTTATTACGCGAAATACTGAGGGAAAAATTAGTATGTTTGTAATCTTCGGAATTGCAGAGGTTTCCTTCAGATGATCGTCTTTGAATTGTCAATTATATGAGGTGGGGGAGCAGCCACCACGGTCTTTATTTGTCTCTAACGCGTGATTTAGTGCTTGTGTACTGGCATTTTCTGTTCATGTGAGAACTGAATATAGTTGTAGTTGCTCGTAAACTGGTGTCTTGTGAAAGACATCCTTGGACGCTGCTAAAATTGCCAGCGTCCTACTTTATGGTGTTCACCAGCAGTCTAAGGTATTGGTGTAACACTCTTAGGGAGTTAGCACTTCAACAATTTAATTTAAACCCCCCATGGTGCAAAAACGCTTTAGTGGGAACGAGTGAATATTCGGAGCTTACCCTGATCCTGAGGGTGTCCTGGTCGTAGAAGAGAATCTCTACGTGCACAAATGGCACGTCCACGTCGATTCCCGATGGCGTCCGACGCACGAGCATAACGTTGATCCTGTCGTCGGAAATCTCCACATTCTCGACGTAGTAGCCGACGTAATTGATCGGGAAGTAGCAGTACGGGATATCGAGCTTCTTTTCACCCGGAATTTCGTCTATTCTTCCCCAGCAGCAGCCGCGAGAAAGACAGCCAGCTTCGTTGGATCCGGGTTCTGGATAACAGTCGAAGCGCTCCGAAAGCTTCCCTACTTGGCACTGTGCACTGTCTTCCTGCAAGTATATGAGTATTCTATAGCCATCGAAAGACCCAGAAACGCAGGGTATATTATCCTTCGTGCATCTTATTCCGCAACATCTAATTAGATTACGACATTAGTGGAATAACAACACTGAAAAAAGAATCAGGAATCAAGAAATGTGAACGTAAATGCAACGTCCTGCGTCTGATAAGCTATCAGTACTATAGTTGAGACCTGAAAGTAACACAAAACACAACAGAATATTGTTTAATAAATAAGTAGAGGACCTGATTTTGGACTGCCTCGTTTCATATTTCTGGGCCCCACGTACGTGGTGCATAAGACAAGTTTAATGTTACGTTTATTTCACAAAACCGGGTATTATATTGTCTAGACTAGGGTGCTTTGAGCCCACTTATGTTATGAGTAGCGTGTTTGAGCTGCCCAGATATTGTCCCCACACTTTAAAATGTGACTGCCTTGTGCCTAGTGGCCGCGTCACTGGTATGAATGAATACGGCATTCTTACCCTGCAAAACCTGTGGTCGATCCCACATAAAAAATCAGTCACATTCAACCAAATAATTTCCGCCTATAAGCCCAACAAAGGCCACCTTGTGGTCATACATTGACAAGAAAATTATAGCTGACCATCCTTTACCCGGGCGGGTGACCAGTGTATTTAATAGGTGTTATCGACCACGCCCACTGCCAATCTGTGTATTATGAGCTTCATTTTTGGGAACATGCAGACTGCACTTTAAGGCCGCTCGGAAGACTACTTATTTTCCAGTTTAATTCGTGTCTCTAAGACTCCTGTCGCACGAAACAAAAAAACGTGCTGTCTTGTTTGTTTTGTTTTTTTCGAAGGCTTTCTTTGTTTTTGCCGGGAGGGATTTGCCTCGAACCAGGGTGACGAACAGAACTTACGACTTTACATATAGCTAAACAAACACTGTAGATTAAATCAAGTCACGCATCTATAATAAAGTACGAAGCATGAAAATAAGAGTGTTTGATATGGCCTTTTATATTTAGAAAGCGTTTAAAATGTATGATTGAAGGACTTTTCAGTGGAACCTTTCGCACTCTCGCGCCAAGGGAAACGAGAATGAGAGCGCCGCCCGTCAGTCGGATATTCCCCAAAGTGTCCATGCTCCATTCAGTCTTCTATACGTGTCTTCATTCTCCAAGTTCGGGTCCATCGGCATTTGACTGAAGATCCGTCTAAACGATTCGAAAAATGTGGTATAGAGAACCTCTAGACGTCTTATCAACCCTTCAGCAGGCCTTTACAGCTGCACTAAACAGAAAAGGTTTAAAGGCGACCTCCACACGATGAATGGGTTAGTTTTCAGCGCAGCTCTTAGGCGCGTTTCCGGCTTGAGCGGCATCGGCGTCGCCGTCGCCGTCGGCAAAACCGCGCGGTGCATTATGGGAAACGCCCCATAATGCACCGCGGTGACGCGCGCGTTGCATTATGGGACGTTTCCCATAATGCACCGCGCGCGAGGCAGGAGGAGATAGCAGGGGAGGGGGAGGGGAGGAGGAGGGGAGGAGGAGGGGGAGGAGGAGGGGTGGAGGTGGGGTGGAGGTGGGGAAGAGGGAGGAGGAGGGAGGAGGCGGATAATGGGGAGGAGGAAAGAGGATGAGGAGGAGGGAGGAGGAGGAGGGAGGACGAACAGGGAGGCGCAAGAGGGAGGAAAAGGAGGGGAGGAGGAGAGAGGAGGAGGAGGAAGAGGGGAACGAGGCGAGGAGCACTGTAGGAGTATATGAGGAGGTAGGAGGAGAGGGTACGGATGAGGAGGAGGAGGGCATACCGTCCAAGCCGTACCCTCCCCTCCTCCTCCTTAAGAGCTGCGCTCTAATTCGGCAATACAGGGAGTCGTAATCATCTTTTTTTTTCAAGTACTAACGGGATAACATTAGGTCTTTTATGGTCAGTATGTCTGTGGGGTCCACAGTGATGTCTTCAAGAAGTACCCTTCACGACAAGGCATGAAACCGGTCGCGTCGTACCCCTTCTAAATATGAATAACACGTATCCAACAACAACTATTATAAGAACCCGTTTGATTTGACAGACTCGTCATCCTGGAGTAAATATCTTGTAACCCAAACTTGTAGTGACGACCGATTCGGGTTTTTAAACATCGTCTACAAATGTCTTATCACCGTCCTTATAAAACATATGCTCAAAAGGTAACTCTATATATTGGGGTTCAGCACCAGGCGTGCACGCTCGACGGCAATAATGTCCTCACGTTCACGTCCCTACACAGCCGCCCTATTCGGCAGGGCCTTTATGCCTCCGTGGGCGAGGCAAATGAAATTGATGGGGTGTAGCATTCCATTCCGCCTTGCTGCGCGAGACGCATTTTAGCGCCATGAACAGTGGAACTCGCTCTAATGTGTTGCGTCAATCATCATAAACCAAACACGTCTTACAAAGCAATTAATACAATTGTAGGCTTACGCAAAGCTGGCCTATTTCAACTTTCACTTTCCAAAAACAAACTCACATTGCAAAACAGTTGGTCGCTAGATGCAGACCTTTCCCAACTCAAGGTATCGCAGGAAGTCGTAAACAAAATTCAAATATGTTATTAAAATTTGGGATTAGTTATTAAAAAAAGAATGCAACGAAAATAAAAATATAACAAACTTTTTTTACTGCACTAGTTATTCGCAATCATGTTCAGTAAACGTTTGATATCCATCACAGGATCGTGGTGCACATTCCAACGAATGATCCTATCATAATTCAATTACCTAAAATCTTTTGGCGTGAGGAGTGCGCAGTGTAACATTTTGACCTTTCCCAAGTAGCACAGTTTTTGGGCTATTTGTTTTGTCATGTGTGTTACAATTTAAAAGCATAAAAGCCGCAAAAGCCAAGTTAAATTGAAACTTATCATTCTTTATTCAGGGTGTATATTTTGGCGCAAAATTTCTATACAGGAGCCAGAGTTAGGCTTCACGTCCTGCTTGCTCAGTGGTCACCTGCCTTTTTTGGGCCCGAGTTTCAAAGGAAACGCCAGAATTAGACTTCATTTTTGTGTTCGGTTTTCACGCGGCAACTATGGGTCTAAATTGCCGAACAAATGCCAGAACCTCTGTTCACCGTTGGTTGTCCGGCTGATACTTTTTTTTCGCATATCTGGAACTTGGGCAATTATTTGACGATCCACAAGAAGGTCATTGCAGAGCTAAAGAAAAGTACCGTTGGCATAACTATTGCCATGGTGAAAAAATAAGCCCTTAGAAGTGCAAAACTTCGGCCAAGTAAGGCGTTTCTCTGGAAAGCTCTTTTCTTGTTTTATTTGCCCTTGTCCCCTGACACCTATTTTACATGTTCGGTATGGGGGACAACAAAATAGGCACAGCAATACACCTTAAAATAAATAAAAATACAGAAAAGGCAAAGGCAATCAGTAACATGAAAACTTTCCAGTGGCGTGGCGTAAGAAAACCGACGTTTTACACCGAACCGGAAGATCTGCGATTCAATGTCACGGCGCCCAAGTGTACAAGGTCTATGCACATTGGCGCAGCCGAGCATCATCCTAATTTCTCCGCAAACTTGCCTGGCCTGGCGTGCCTCCCGTCTTGTTCATCGATATCAACGCGCTGCTCCGCACTGGCGTCTTCGATATTGATGAATGAACATGCAGCAAGTGCCCAGATAAGGGTTCTGTAACAGCAAACACACAACAAAAATGTTTAAATAACCGTATTTTTTTTTATTTCTCTGGTAAAACAGATTAGAGCTCCACACGATCTTTGACGCAAAAAAACAGTCTAGCTTAAGGTGTACTTCCCCTGTTGTAACGTGGTGTTCAAGTGTGTAAACGTTTTATTACGTAACTAAGCTACCGTAGTGAAAGGAAGAAACAGTTGCTGAGAACTCTGGCCTAGAAGCTGAACAATTCTAGCTATCACGAACATTTATGTTTCTAACGTTAATGCCCTTCTGAAAGAAATTCATATCATACCTACCAGGTTATCTCAAATTTCTAGATCTACAGTCTCCAACAATTTTAAATCCCCATCTGATCACGCAGTTTTCATGCGGCTGTATGGGATTTACTTTGGCGAATATCACAACGCTTGGGGGGAGGAAATAAAATATCCTTCGCGCTATTCTGTTCCTACAAATAAAGCGCCTCTTTCCATACTAAACTTATCACCACTACCGAAACTGTCTGGCCGAATGGGTCATTCATATTCTGAGAGACTGCACCTTTCAAACATTTCTCAGTGGTCTGAGAGCTTCGTCATTGTTTTCTGATAGGTCTTTGCGGTCTGAACCAATCTGTCCCGTGAATACACATGACCATTTAAAATAATTCTGAACGTTCTACGGTCAACGAAGTCGATTTTTGATTGTGTTTTGGGTGGCCGCAACCAACGTTCGCTCCACGTCGTCTTCTCGTCCCACGCGTAGGAGCGGTTCAAAACAACTCCTAAAGTATGCGAGAGCCGGTGCAGCTCACCCAGCGGCTTGTTTTTACGCCACTTAGACCGCCAAATACAACGAACCACAAAAAGGCAGGTGTAAAGATCGACCAAGGATGGGCGGGCGGGCCGTTAGCACCAGAAAGACTTGGCTGGTAGGAAGGCGTTGGCGCAAACACTTGCCGTGGTGGGCGACCTCGAGGGACATGCGTACTCTTCGACGCGAAGTTCGGAACGCGCGTTTTCTGCCGAGACAATCAGAACGTGCACTACGGGCCGGGAAAACGCGGTAGTTTTGGCTGGGACTGTTTTCATCGGTGTAGTCTTTCTCGCTCGCGTGCTAAGGGGCAGAATAGAGAGCCAACATCAGACCACGTCTGGCGGAATGAAAGACGGGGACACTCAGTCGGCGCTATCTTCACCGGGGTGGGCTGGTTGACTCAAATTGCGAGTTCTAGATATAGTATGCTTGCATCCTAACCTGACTGACCTTTGGCCGTGATATATACGCAAATCGCGGAGTCACATGCGAAAATATAAGCAATTGCCCCATGCTGAGAAAGATAGCCGATTGATTGTGGCCTTTGGGGCCAGTGAGAAACACGTATATGAAGCCGCGTCGAAGATTCGCCGGTCCACCAAAAGCGGGTAAGACAACGAGAATTGTTTAGTGGAAACGCAGCAGGTGGGTTCAGTTTTGTGCTGGAGCTCGAGAGTTAACGCTCCGTAATCGAGCCCGGTCGAGAGACTCCGTGGGACAATGTCCCCGCAAACAGAACTTAATACTACCAGCCAGCCAACTCCCGAGCTTAGATAAGCTAAAACTCGGGCACATCCTTCTCAACCTCGTGCATAGGAAGTTGCCTATTGCAGTATTGATTTGCTTATGTATATGAATTCGCTGAAAAGTGCTAAATTGTTTATTGAAAAGTAACTTTAAAGTTCCACTGAGTTAGTCGTCGACGGCCAAGCAAAACTACTTCGCGTTCGATAAGAATCACCCAGCTTCCAACAACAAAGTTCGTCACCCCACGGACCTGGCAACCCGGACTGCGCAAAGCTACAGAGCGAACCCGTGCTCGGGGTAGAAAGACGGAGCGCTGTACCCAGTCTTGCTCGTCCTTCGTTTTTCGGCGCTGTTCACTCTTCATACTCATATTATCACACAAATTCAAACATGTATTTTCAGACTCACGTCTTGTGCTAATACATTTCATAATTCTGACTGCCATGGGAGCCATGTTATCTCTAAAATATCATGTTATAAAGAAATAGAAATTATATTTTATGTTTTCCTAGAATAACTAAATAATGCACAGGTATTGCCACATCCTTTCCAGATTATTTTGCGGCCGCCGTCACTTTGAGCTTGGTTGAAAGGAGGCGCCATAGGGACAGGTGGCGATTGTTCGATTATCAAAATGTAACTTCCTGAGCTTTAGGTGAAATATCAGCAAGATCAGGCAATGCTGTTTTGCCCTGTCGCGGAGTGTTGTAATGTAGCCGGAGGATAGAACGCCGTTTTCCATGATTTCAGATAATGCTTCAGTTTACCGGCGATATTTATATCAATCACCAATATAGCTGAATTGCCGTTACCCTCAAGTGTAGCTTGTATAGTGGCTCTAATTGTACTGATCGCCGTTTGGCCAGAATGCAAAGACACAGAGCACAAGAACGACGTATCGAAACACTATTTTGTGGTGCCCTGATGGCATCAGCTCTCTCCAAACTATAGTACTTGGAGCACGTCTTCTACTGGTGTGTTTACCAAGTGCAAAAAAGTGGTCCCTCGATGTTTTGACTGCTGACGTCATAGGAGTATCATGCTGTCGCTGATCGCGATCCTGGCGGTGTCCGGTTAGAAGTGGTGAATGTGGTGGACCCCTCTTCTGCTACAGGTCGTTCTCCAGTTTGACAGTCTTCTGAAGCGTCAGCAGCCAGGAGCTGGGACGCCGACACAAAAGCGACACTCGCGTTCGCACTTGCTTATTGTTAGCATTTTTTCGATAAAACTCCACTCTGTGATTTTATATTTTGCTACTTCGGGACAACTTTTTATGTATGGGCGCGATAGAGTGATAAACACATCAGTCGGAGTCGCGCTCCAGGCACCATATGCTTCAAACAAGCCAAAAGGGGCACCACAATTTAAAAACGCCCACGTCCTCGCCTGTTTTTTTCGGAGAGTTGTACTACTTTCTTGAACTGCCTCTATGGATACTTTGGTGGAATTTAATTAGCACACGCCGGACCAATGCAGTGCCATCCTTTTATCACATGACCCCGCTCTTTGCGCGTGGGTATCACTGATCCCTGCTATAGGGGCTGAATGACGCATCGCTACTCTCCGAGCCTTGAGCAGGTGAAGCAGCCAGAAGTTTTATGCTTGTCCCGGATGTCTGGCGTCTACTGGACTTCCTAGTGCATACAGTCGATACCTGGTTCGTGGTTTGTTGTGTCCTTAAGTGGGTTTTAGTAATCCCATTTTGAATTAAATCCCAATATAAAGGCATTTGAACGTATGACATCCAGACTCGATCAACTAGTATCACAAAGTGTTTACATACAATGGCTTCTCATGAGACTTCTCTGGTCTGCATACGCAGTTAGTGTGCAATAATCAAGCTCTCTTGCGATGAAAAAAAAAAAAAAAAAAACCTTTGGCGTTCTCAATGTTTTTTTTAAACCAGCACTCGGAAGAGTTCAAAAGCCTGTCAAGCGATCACTTCCGGGCAAGTCGCTTACTTCCGGTTGCTTCCTACCTGTTTTCTCAATGGGTAAACCAGCCCCTGGTGGAGGTTAGTTGTGGGTATTGAAGGGACGTTGATCACGTGGCGAAAGATAGATGTCCGACTGCTCCACGGAACACATATCCTTCACCCCCCTCTTGGCTTAAACCCTCATTACACGTTACGTCCGGCTTAATTACAGTGAAATGTGCTCGCCTAACTAGGTAAGAGTTGGCAGTACATGCTAACCATACTTAAGCGCAGCTACGGTATAGGATCCCCCAAGGGCACCTTTAGCACCAGCTAAGTCTGACCTCGGCCACACTCAATTCCGGTTAGGGATGCACGTGCAACTAAGGCATCAGAGGTGCCCAGAATAAAGGGCCTGTCATATAAACTGCAAGTGTCAAATAAATTTATAGTTAAAATGATATTACTAAATAATGACGTACTAAAACATAAATGACAGAATACGAGCTACATCTCCGCCGTAACAGTAAACATCAGTAAACGCGAATGTCACGTTAATTATTGATACCACTTAGTTTTATTATCTCCATTTTCCCTCGCATTTTTAGATAGAAGCATCAGTTAAATTGCTCCCTAACAAATAGTTTCATTTCTGTGGAAACAGAAGTGTGGTTGTACTTCACATATTACAACAACATAAGTAAAATTTATCAACGGCCCTAAGCATAGCTGTTGCTTTTATGTTTCACATGTTACACGAAAATGTTTGCTGGAGCACCAATGCACAGGGCTGGGTTGGATGAACTTAAGAAGTTTTTACCTATGTCTATAATCCTTACAAAACTATACGATAGCATTTACGTTGGGACAGGCAAAGTTAACTTCACCGCGTGATGGTGGGGATGACTTGCAAAGAATGGGTAGACGTATTGTAGAGGCACGTGACGTCTCGTTTTCCTCGACTCCTTCATGTAGTCACTGGCTGTTTCAGAAACGCATATGCGAGACGACTGCCAGTCATCTCCTTATCGCTCCGAAACATAAGAGATGGCGGAATTCACCAATAAGAATGCCAAAGAACGAATCACAAAGCAAAGGGTGTGAACAAAATAAACCACGCCCTGCTTTTCAAAAGACGTCTGTGACTCTAGTAACTAACTATAGCCAAATACAGCCTAAAAGAGGGAGGGCATAACCTGTTTCGGGCGCCTCATTCTTGCTTCGCAGCCAGCGAGATTGCAGCAATACCCTATAAAAACGACGAAGAACGAATGACGAAGCCAGACTCGTGCACAAAATAGGCCACGCCCCGCAGTTCTTACGCGTTCACTTAATCACAAATAACTAAATGTATTATGTGTTTCGTTTCTGTCAGATGTAGTACATTTTCTTCCGTTGTGTTTGAACTTTAACATTTTAAAGAAATAAATCCAGTGATTTACATAATGCATAAGATGATTTAGGACAAAAAAAAGTTGCATCAAGTAAAACTGTATTGAAATACGAGCTCTCTGGTGGCATTCGGGCAACAAGATGGTCAGGCAAAATGCCAATTTTTTACCAAAACGACTGTATTGCCTGAAAAAGTTATAGGTGCGTAAGGACTAGCACACGGAGGAGAAATCCCACCCTTTGCTCCTCGGGACTCGCATCGGGTGGTAACAACGTCACGCACTAGCGCGGAGCCGAACTGCCGTAGACATTCCAGGGGGATGGGGCTGCAATTGGCGATATTTTGTTTGCGTGTCTGGCAACTTTACAGATTTCGTTCAGCGAGATACCGGCAGTGACATTGGAGTCACCTAGCTCAGGGGTCGGCAACCCTATCGCTGTGGCAGGCCAAATCGCCGCGAAACAGAAGGAGCCGGATGAAAAACACCCGGGGGGTGGGGGCGGATTATCAGCTTCGAACAACGGCGATATGACGCGAGTGAGCTGATATTTCCTCTACAGCACGCTGTATCTGACGAGGCTCATGGGGCCCAGCTTCCGCCTCCATCATTCTCAAGGGCACATGGTTCTCACTCTAACATCCAAAGACCCAGGCAATTTAAAAGCCGTTAGTCCAACTGATCTTTGTAATGACGGCCTACAAGATTTATGCTAAAATTCTGAACCATCGCTTGGTCACAATCTCCATAGTATGCCTCTGTGTGTGACAGAAACTGTTGAAATTGACAATGGTACACAACCGTTTTTTGTACAGTTTGTACAGTTCAGGCTTTTCAATGCATCACATTGGTGCACCACAATTGCGGATATGTGATACGTACAGTGAACGTGCATTGAAAATTAACACTCTGGTGTGCTGTTTCAGAAATAATACTTCCAATTACACAAGGAACCAACCATAGTTGGTTCCTTGTGTACACACAACAGCAGTTTCCTAACGAATGAATTTTGCGTAGGCGCCCCGTTTTTGTGAAATTAAACCACGCCCTCCTTTTGAAATGATAAGGATACCTATTTCATTAGATAAAACATTTTCACTCATACCGACTTCGAGTCCCAATCATAACTCCCCCGTTTCCTACTTCCTTGTCAGACAAATGTGTTTCATATGATCAAGTGTGAATAACGAACCATGCCGAAACGCGCAAACTACAGAGCAGGTTTGTTGTCCAAAAAGCGCAGTCCGTGGCCGACTGTTTATCGAAACCAGCGCTTCCAACTATAAATAAAACGAAACACACAGGCCGCGGACGGTTTTAAAATTCCAGAACGGGGGTGATACACGCTATCGCAACAGCGCATCCATCCTTTCTGCGCAGGCGCTTATTCTCGCAGTGACTCGTGGAAGCACCGCTAGCTGGGGCTGGCAGTACCAATCGCTCAACGGCCGCCTGTTCACACTCATATTGAGGATGACTGTACGTTCACGCTGAAAGATGAAAAAAAAAATAAGGAAACGTTTTAAGCCAACACACAATGCAGAAAGACCAACGAGAAATTCTAAAAGTTGTTTAAATATACTCGCGTACCAAGAAGAGAAGCGATACAAATCAGAATATTTCCTATTCCTAGAACTTTGACATGGAGCATTTCGTAGCATTATATTCTAGAAACTGACTCAAAAACCTGTAGGCAGATTCTCAAAAATGCAGCGTAGCAACGTTGTCAAACTTTGTTCATAAGCGCTTACATATATCTAAAGGACATCTGCGAGAATTCCACTTCAGCAAAATGCTAAAAAAGTAGTTTTTGGACGTTTTATGACGCTCAGGTGTTTACAATTTCAAAACGCTGCGGCGAAAGTAAAAGAGGCGTACAAAGTATGCAACTAATCGCTGCCACCCGTTTCCTGGTTATTCATCTTATTTCTCAATGGAGTGTGAGAAGCAGCGACAGACTCAATCGAAATTTAATGAGAATCTGTGCTTCGTCTCCTGTGGAAAGTGTAGTTCTGATCTTCCCTCAAAACAAACATAAACCTGAAACAAATTCTACTATCTGAGAGGTAGAGACTCTTTTTATGTCATTTTATATCAATAAGGAATCTAAGCATTGAGTTCGTGTTTCCTACATATGTGCTAAGGCCACCACCACAAGTGAGACCGAACGACTATACAAATTTATTTTAGCCTTTTTGTTCACTGAAAACGCTGCAATATATTGGCTTACTGAAAGAGAATCGTTATATCTTGACTCTCGAAGGTATACTTCGAGAGTCAAGACGAAAGACGAAAGCTACGGACTGCGAGATCCAATCACGAGCCACTTAGAAATTGTGCGGTATTTCGCTTCGATGCACAAATCGGTGCCCGCGTCTCGGACCACTGATGAGGGGACGGGTGGACAGTGGTTCGAATTGAAGAGCACTGAGTGACTCAACAATTTTACATCGCAAAAAAAGCCATGACATATAGGCTCTTTGCAGCGTCGAAGCTATAGAAATAATGCGGCGCTTTTTGAATTCGAGCATTATTCGTCCACCCCTAATCAATGTTAAGCGTGTCATAGTATAGCGTGGAACGTGATTGGACCTTGCGGCCCGTGGCTTTGGCCTTTATTTCATCGTAGGATGAGACAAAGTATAATGTGCGATAGACATTGCTATTTGTTTGTACAGAAGAGAACGAAGTGAGACATGACAAGTTTAATGCGGGTAAAAGAAAAAGAAAGAAGACGAAAATACAATTTGAGTTGTAAGTCAGCGCGACGTGAGTGACCGTTTTTCTGGTGTGCGTGCATTTTCAGCGTGAGTGAGTTTACTTTTGCGCTTCTCCTACAATATATTGGCGTTTTTTGAGTGAGTGTATAAAACATTAAAATAACCTTGGACATTTAAATCTCAGATATGTATTTTTGCGCAGGTTCTGCCGTAGCTGTATTTGGCTGCGACAAGTGCTTAATACTTATACGGCATACTTGTTAAAGCAACCTACAGCACAAATAACAAGGTTATTTGGAGCTGATTTCAGTATTTAAAAATTAACATAATTGAAGTTTCAAAGTAGCAACCAATGCTTCGCTTTCAGGCCAGGTTTCTTTAGAAACTGAAGACTTAGCTTAAACTTAAATTGATATTAAACTTAACAAACTCAAATCACAAATTTTATTAGGTTCTTATGAGAGTGCACAGACACAATCACACCTTAGTGGAGAACAAGATAGCTAAGAAAAAATTGCTTTTAATTCGTGGCTATAAATATGTTACACTTCCTGTGTGCATTGAAGAGCCACTTAATAAGCTACACTTCAGACTAAAGACCGATAAGCTGCATCGTTCGTTAGAAATCACTTTTTAAAGTTATTTGAAATTTCATTTGAAATTGTAGAAAGCCTTTTTTCACTCTCTCTGATTGTCTAAACAGTGCGCGAGAAATAAAACAAAACGATATAGCTTGAACTTCTTGACATTGAATGGAAAGCTTAGGAAGTATCTATTTAGAATTGTAACTATAACTAATTCGTCCCGCTCTGCAGACGAAGCAAATTGGCAACCACCCCAAGGCAATTATGCGGTTGGGGTGTCTATACTCTAAGCGTAGCCTAGTGCCTCTCGGCAGTGCGCGTCTGTCAGACAAAGTGGTCAGGTGAGGGAACGAAGCAGGAACGAAGGTTCTGTGTCAGCTACTTCGGATTCTGGTTATAATATTAAGGTCACAAAAGTGGAGCTCTACTGAATTGAATGCACTCATACTGTACCTCTGCGACGTGGTTTCTTTGCAAGAGCACTTACGCTGAAAAATACGGTCGTAACAAGAAATGTACTCCTCGTGTGTGATGGAACGAAGACGCTTCAGATGCATCTCACCACTAAGGTGCAAACGCCTCGCCTTCTGCGGTAAAGAGAGGAACCCACTTCTCTTGACTCCACCATAAATTAGTGAAAACTATGACCGCAAGGTCAAGCCCATAATATTTGTTGTTGGTGCTGTTTTTATTTCTGCGTGAAGGCAGTTAGGCAGGCTAAATATTTCTAAAAGGAAATTGGGGTGTAAGTGTGCTTATGCAGCCTAGAAATTAGTCTGCCACAACGGGCGACTTGTCTCTCAGCTGTAGGTGACCCATTAAGCCAGTGCAGTAAAACGGCTAGCCTGGAGTCTTTGATGTGCACCACGCAGTAGTGACAAAGGACCGCGCGCCTAAACAAATAAAACCGTTTGCTCGCAGTATTCCCCGCCCGCGTCCTCACCAGTAGCGGGTGCCTGGTCTCCACCCGCTGTGAGAGCATGAGACGTATATTGTATACCATATGCTTGCAATACTTGAGATCAATCACTATCTTCAAAGAATGTAAAAGGGAGCGAAGAAAAACAAAATAGATACACATATAGTGTTCCTATAAGTGCACATATTCTCGGTTTATAAGACGACTAATTCTGGAGCTTGTTGCTCAGGTCGTACATTCAACACTCGTCACTTATGATAAGTATGAAGCCTCACAATGGGAGCACTTACACTTGGCCAGTTTTTTAAGAAAAACAAAACAAAAAACGTTTCGCTCACTTTGTCAGAAGCGTATTGCTGTCAAGGTTTTCATAACTACGTTTTTGCTGGATTCAAACCAATTCTAGTGCAAAACCAACAAATCTCGACAACAATCATGACCTTGAACAAACATTTTTCTTTTTTTTTTTGTACATGAGCGAAATTTAAAAGTAGTGTCATATTCCTATTCATTGTAAAGTAGGTACGGTTCCAATCCCTATAACAGTGAACACGCATTCATGTCCACCGCCGCGTATTGCCAGCGCCCTGCATTACGCGACAGCTGCCGTGGCTTGCGCGCCTTGCGAATAAAATGCGGCTAAAAGCGCGATAAGGTGCGCAAGCCACAACAACAGCTGATCCATGGCAGTGATGGCACCATGGGCGTCAGTCGCCTGTTGATATTAACATCTATCGTGATTGCACCTCTTGACGGTCGTAACCCATTTTTGCTTAGCGCGTGAAAGTCAGGTAAGAAAGGAACCTTATCTACGCCTTTTGCGCTCATACACTTATGCCAAACATTTTCTCCCAACGTGTTGTCTAAGGCAAGGCTATCAAAACTTTATATGTTTTTTTTTTTTGTTTTTTTTCATGGAATTGGGTGTGATGGTTGCTTGTTTTGGACACTAAAATTGTTTAAGTTTTCTGTTTTTTTTGTAGGGGGGAGGAGGGGGATTGTAATTTTAAGGACAGTCCCTTTTGTCCTTTTTATTATGGTAACCCGTATGTTAGTAGTTTTTTTGTGCTCTTGCTCTTGGAAACATTAGATGATTGAGTTTAATAAAAGGTTGTAGTGTTCCAGAGCAAATGTTTCCGTTGTAGAGTTTTTATTGTAAGCGAAATTATTCTTGTGAAAAAGGTTTCTTGGTGTCTCGCTTTATGTTTTTGTTGAGTATCGCCACCTATTGAAGGGCCTATCGTGTACAATAACATTCCACTTTGTTCCAGAGTGCTCTTTGTTTGTTTCGTCCTGTAGAAAAACCTAAGTCTATGGTAAAAGCAACTAGTATCAATAACCCTCATCAGCTTACTTGCACTTTCATTTTTTAGTTATTATTTTTACATCACTGAGTACACAGCGAAAAGTAAGCTATATAAAAAAAAATATAGAGGTGCCTCGTTCAAAAGCAAATCACGCACTCAACCTACCCTACTGAAAAAAACCATACGCACCCATACGACCCATATCCCATAATACCATACCACTCGTATAGGTCGTATGGTTTTGCCAGAAATCAGCAGAGTTTACAATTTTAAGTAATCCCATACGGTCAGTTATTTGTAATGCACGTAATATCCACACAAAAATATAAGAATTTGATGACCGCGGCACGCCAAATAAATATATTTAAAATTTTGAATTATGATAAATAATTTCAAACACATGTAAGAAAACACCTTCGTTTATACACCATTTGACGGTCAATGTGCTACAGATAACCAAGACCAAAAACCAAATTGGCGTTGGCATTCCTCATTCAGTAACTGCAGAAAATGTGTCGTATGGTTCTTTCATATGGTATTATGGGATATGGTTCGTATGGGTCGTATGGTTTTTTTTTTTCACTAGGGTATGTTCAGAGATAATAATAATGCTATATGTACGTCTACAAAATCAAACGTTAGTCAGCCACAAGGGGTGTCTTGTGTCTTATGTATTGAAGAAAAAATTTAACCCGTGCAGTACAACCCCTAGTCTGTGGTCCTTAACGTGCATCAGGCAGTAGTGACATACGACCACCCTCCGGTACGGTGCTCATCCGAATCGAAACGCGCAGGAGTGGAGATTGAACCCAGGATCCGAGCGAGTATTCGTTCTACGTGCTCCGGGCTGGTGCTCGCTAGCTCACTCTGCATGCTACATGTATAAAAATATAGTTCCAGACGATTCAAAGCAAGGCCACTGTCGCCGCCATGTCTGCCGCTCGTACAGACGAGCTCGTGTAATTTCAAGCCTGCTAGAGCTATGTTCACGCGCAAGCTGTACGTTATAACACTCACGAGACGCCACTCGGGACGCCGTGCTTGCATTTGTTTATAGGATCTCCTACAAGTGGAGGAGTGCATTCTCGAAAACTCACCCTAATAAAATACGAGCCCAGATGTGGTCCATCGTGCGGCACTAGGCTCTGCGAACGCCTCCAAAGAGCACCGCTTTCCAGAGACATCCCGTCGCAGCAAATATATTCGATAGGAGTGTCTGTAATCTGAGTGACTGCCGTCGTCTCTTCTGTCGTCGGGGGCACTTTCCCTCTCTGCAAGATTCCGGGTATCCTCCCCCTTGACGGTGTACGATATCGTCGAGAGGACGAGTCCAAGTCCGGTTGGGAGAGTTTGAAAGCACGGTCATGCTGGGTGCTTTATTTGAACTCGAAAATATACCTTAAAAACAGAAGCTACGAAAGGCACGCTAATGCGGTATGCGCAGGTGAGTTTTACGGTTAGGGAGGTATAATATTGGGGAGTTGTAGTTGCTATAACTCAAATATTGAAACAAAACTAATTTGATAGCGTTTTAGTTTGTGATAACAGAGATATGGTTTCAATTACAAACTTGCTGAGCTTCATCCACAATCACTAAATTATTAAATTTTAGAAAGACGTAAAGCACATGTGCAGGGCGGGGGCGTGCTGCAGTACCCACTGATATATCATGCGTAAGGCTGGCGTTGCAAAAAGGAAGATATTAAGATTATTCTCCGCGTTATCGCGTTAAGGTCAGTTTCCAGGTACATTCTTCCTTCATTAAAACGTGGAGGAAAACATGGCGAAAGTCTAGTCTCAAATTTAATTAGGATTGAGATAATGAAAAATCCACGTGGGGCTTTTCTGTCTTTATTATGAGAATATTCACCTTACAAGAAGTGTCAGGAAAACGCTTACATAAAGGGATGCCATAAATTTAGAAAACAATCGGGAAATACATTATTTTTTATGTATTAAAAATAAATCCTGCAAAAAACAATTTCTGATATTAATATTTAACCTGATAGTGGGACAAACAAAGCGACCCTCCCACCTAAATATATCTCCTAATCCTAGAAAGAACATAACATTCTCTAAAACATTTAAATATTGGATTGTCTTCGTAAGACGCTCGTACTATACAGTACGACACAATTTTCTGGATCGCAAGAGAAAAGCAAAACTATTCCTGCGCTTAATCTTAAAATATACGGGATCATACTTTGAATGCCAGCATTCCTAGTCGCTCAATACGCGTTTTTGTTATCGTTATCTCGTTTAATAAGAAGCCACGGTACACTTACTATCTTCTGGTCCGCTATCTCTCTTGGCATTTAATCCAAAGTCAGTGAGTACGCGACTTGAAGAGGAGATCATCTGGAGTTCGCATTCGGCGTCGTGTGACAGATCGTTGAGTGTCCTGTCGCGTGTGGAGCGCCTGTTATGTGATGGAATTAATAACTGACAACCTCAAGGAAGACAGACACACAGGGCGTTCCTTCGGTTCGACCAAACCTCCTTCTCTTTTTTTCTTGCCGTCCGAGCTCGCGCAACACGAATCACACACACAAAATACAACAATCTCCCCCGGATGAGCTGTCGAAGCTCATTAATTACACAATTCTAAGGGGTACAACAACTGTACAGTTCGCTTGAGTTCTGCTCCCCCGGGTAACAAAAAGTCTACAGGAACGCACCCTGCCATCCCTTCCCATGAACGTCTCCTTGATTGTGCACGTCCTCCAGAAGTGCATAGGCAGGCGGTCTTCAGTCGCCGCAGAATCCTCGTCTCTCCTGGGCCCGGCGCCATTTCCTGGTACGAAGACTTGACGTTTGCTTGTCGGCGAAGCGCTTCTTGTGGGCCCCATCCAGGCGACGGCTGAAGGTGCGATCGTTGTCGACCGTCTCCTCTTCCAGGCGCTTCTTGATAATGATGTCGACCTCGTTCACTTCGTCGTGGTCGAAGACCCGGTAGCCGACTGTCTGCTTCAACGTTGACGGAAGCCTCTGCGTGGATTTTCTGTGGGCCGGGAGCGCCCTCGTGTACTGTCCGAGCAGGGAGACCCCGTCGACCCCTTCGGCCGGCTCCTCGACGCCGCTGGTTTCCTCGATGATCACCCGGAGCTCGGGCAGCTCGGGCAGGTAGGGCGGGTAGGACCCCTTGACGGGGCCGTCGGCGGGCCCCTCGTCGGCGCCTCCGCCGTCCGACTGGGCCATCACACAGCGACTCCGGCAGACGCCCTTGGTAGACTACACCATCTCCTCCTCTCACGGTAGCCCTCATCACGTTCGTGGCCGTCGAACAAATTGCCTTAGACTTTGTTGTTCCGAACGGTCCCTGCAGGGTCCATCCAAACACCGTGTCCACTGCCATCAATTTCGGTCTCAGGCGCCTCACGCTTCCGGTGACTACATCCCAGTAATGATCGGCCCCGATCAGAAGCCCGATTCCGTCCTCGACGGCATTGTCAGGTGTGACGTCCGCGATGTTCATGCCCTCCATCTTCATCTGTGTCACCACGACCTCCGAGGGGGCCATCACGAGGTCAGCGCAGATGCAAGGCACCTCGAGAGCCTCCACCCGGACTTCTTTCCTGTCGAACCGACTCCGTAGCCAAAGTTCCACCCGGCGGCACTTCGTTGGATTTGTCGTTGCGTTTCCGCCGAAGGTGAAAATCCTGACGTCCTCCTCGCCCAGCATCCTGAGATGCAGCCTTTCTGATATGTCGCGTCGAACAAACGTGCGCTGACTGCCACCATCCAGCAAAAGTCTGAGGAGCGTGCGCCCCTGAAGACCTTCGGCCCACACACGTGCTGTCTGCAGTAGCACCTGGTTCTTGCTTCGTCCGGTTGTTTTGTCTTGGATTTCGAGTGATGACTGCAAAACCTCTCCTCCCGCTACCTCCTTCACCGCTGTGATCGCTGCGTCCCTTTCCGCTTGCGTACCGCGTCTTGTCACGTTGGGATTGCACATGGCGGTGACATGTCGTCCGCCACACCGCGCACATCTCAGCCATCTGGCACCCCTGCATACTCGTGACAAGTGCCCTCTTTTAGTGCAACGGAAACAGCGATTTTCTCGCTGCAGGACGGCTTTTCGGTCTTCCAGTGACAACCCAGAAACACAGCTGTCCGGGCCGTGATCGTCCGTGCGACAAAACACGCATCTATTGTCTGCCTCGGTTGTTGTGGTAAGCGCCGCCGCCGATGGAACTCTGGGTCCCTCTGCGCTGTCGCTCCGCCGGCGTACCGTTCCCTCAGTTACCGGTTGCATCCTTTCGCGGCACTCCACCTCACCTTTCAAAAAACTCAAGAACCCTCGCAACTCGTTCTCTCGGTTTACTGACTGCGCGTTTACCTTCCGGCTGTACTCCAGCCCAATATCGGCTGGTATCGCTTTACGTAAAACCGTTAGGAGCAGCACTCCATATGTTTTCTCTTCGACCCCAAGGGCCTCAAGGCTGCGGACACCCGTTTCGATTTGGTCATACAGCGTCCTGAGTCTCTCGACGTTCCTGGAGTCGTGAACCGCTCTAACAGCCAACAACCTCGACATGTGGTCTTCGACAATTAGGTCCTTTTGTCCGAATCTTTGTGTAAGAAGGTCGAGGGCAACCTGGTAGTTTTCGGTTGTCAATTGGAGTCCCTCGATCGCGACGGCAGCCCTACCAATGAGGTAGCTTTTCAGGTACTTGAATTTGTCAATGTCGGAGAGGGACTCGTTCTGATGGATCGTTGCGTTGAATTGGCCCCAGAAGCCGGGCCATAATCGAATGTCTCCTCCGAATTTAGCGATCTCCAATTTCGGTAGCCTTACTGTTTTCAGGGCGTTGTTAAATGAAGGCTGTCTTGAGTGGCTGCCGTGTGTCAAAGAACCGGACGCTGTATTGCTCCTCGTTTCGTGTTCCTTGATCTTCCGCTTCACTCGTGTTTTGGCTACGCTGATGCGTTCAGCATACCCTTCAGCGCCACTCACTTCCTCTGCTAGAGCTTCATCTTCGACCGACGGCTCGATTTCTCTGTCGAGCTCTTTTAGGGAGGCTTCTTTTAGGAGAAGAATGTCAAGCTTCTCCTCCAGCTCACCTATTTCAGTCGGATCCGAGGTCAGCAGCGCGCCGATCTCGTTGATCACTTACGTTGTGGCGGCGCGTAGGGTGGTCCTTTTTCTTTTGAGGCGGTCGACACTTTCCTGGCTCGGGTGCGGCATGTCCTGGTTGTAGTTATTTCCCGGGTTTCGGCACCAAATTGTTATGTGATGGAATTAATAACTGACAACCTCAAGGAAGACAGACACACAGGGCGTTCCTTCGGTTCGACCAAACCTCCTTCTCTTCTTTTTCTTGCCGTCCGAGCTCGCGCAACACGAATCACACACACAAAATACAACAGCGCCATTGAGGTTTCCAAAAAAACTCAACCTCTCAAGCCAATGGTCCGTTATAGGCGATGTTTTCCGACAGATCCCGGTGTGTGTATGCAACAAGGTGGGTGGTGTGGCCCGCTAGATTTTGCACGGAACGCTTCCTCCAACATTTAGCGGGGAATTACGGTGTCACGTAACACTTTGACGGCCCGTAAATATTTTTTTTTTATTTTAGATTTAGCGGACAAATACACCGCTCATTATAGCTGGGAATGTAGCGGGAGCTAGGTGACGTTATCTAGTCATTGTGATGTGAGGTGATAACTTTCCACACTAAATCTTGCAGGAAACTTGCAAAAGCAACGGTCAGCTAGAACGATAGGGACAAAACACAGACAGGGAGAAACAGAGACATAAACACCGTTGACTATCAACTCAGACTTTATATTTCTTCTTCATCACTTTGACCCAAAGATTCACACCTAAAGTAATGCCAATGAATCACCCTAAATCCTTACATTACACTACTAAATTAAAACACTAAATAAAAATAAAAATAAAAATAAAATAAAATAATTAATTACATTCAATTACTAAATTTGGTCACAAACACCTCCCTGACCCACCCACAAACCACCTCCGACACATATCCCACTTATTTTGGAGTAGCCGGCGCCATTTCAAGGCTGCCGAATTCTCCATAGCACCATTTATTGTCTTCTAGCAACATCACTCGCTTTGAACTGTATGAGTTCAACGCTGACGGCCATGAGGCGGTTGCGCTCTTCTATGACGTAATCAGCAACACGCTGCTTCAATTCCAAGTAACGGCCGTGGCGAGGCCCACGGAAACCTTTTCGGCCCGGCTCGCATATGAAAAGGCGCTCCCGCTGGAGCCGCCATCCGTCGACTCGTTTACGTCGAGGTTTCGGGCAGCGGCTGAATTGCCGATGTCTTCGGCCAATAAAATGGCACGCCTCTTGAAGCGGGCGTCGTACTGTGCCCGACACGCTGCCATTGTAAGGGCAGCCGAAGGGAGATGAAACACAAGGCAGCCAAAGTCGCCGATGCCACCACACACGACGAACGCAACGTGCACTCCGTCAGAGAAAAAAAAAGGCGGAAACAAAGAGAGAGTTATTGGCTTGCAGTGGATCGGAATGGCTTTTGGCAGGCACATGTTGCCAACACAGGTCGCGGGGCGCCCAAATCTGGCGCCTTCAATTAGGTCTGGGCGTATCGTTGCAATTTTTAGATTACTTTAATTTCGGTATTCGATTGTAACGCGAGGGTTGACTTTAGGCAGCCATAATCTGGAAAACAACTCGCGTTACAATCGAGTAAGTACGGTATTCCCTTTCACGGGGCCGTGCCACACTGCAAAAACTGCCTTTCTTTCTTGCTGACCGTGATGGAGGGCATGCTCACGCAGTCATCGGCGCTTTGCTCAATGGCCAGGGCCTCGATAATCTCGTGCGCAAAGGCCTTTCTGTGTCTTTTAAGAATGGAAACGCTGCTAAAACTTGGCCTGCACCCGCACGTGCGGCAATGGGCTGCAATGTGCCCAGCCCCCGTGCCCTGCACCAAAACCGCGTGCTCTCTGACTACCATTAACGCAGCAGAAAATTGACTCCAGATGACGTCATGCGATGTGACGTCACAACATATATCCGTCGCATCAAGAAAACGTTACCGGATTAGCTGCGTAATGGAACTGCTCACAACTGCCCCCTCCCCCCCCCCCCCCCCCCCCCCCCCCCCCAAGGCCATGCCAAGGCTCACCTCCCGTCGTTGATGCACCGCCGTTTTGGAGTATAGGCTGCTATGGTAACTACATTGTATTTTCTACGTTTGTCTAGAAGCTCACCGTCTAGATGGCGTTTCACTGTACTCTATAGAACACACAGTTTTGAAACGAAAATCTTGATGGCGCTTCAAATGACGGAAGGCAGACCGAAGGGAGTGAGGGGAGGGGGGGGAGGGGGGGGGGGACGGGTACCCCATTTCGCCGAAGTATCACAACGGACCAAATCTAGTAATGTTGCGTCGAGATACCTTGGGATATTGGAGCGTCATGTGACATTATGTCTCATGAAGTCACGGTTTCGCTGCTCAATTTAGGAGGGAAGCTGTGACACCACGCAACAATTTAACATTTGCACATTTCGCCAAATTTCGAATGCTTGCGAGAACTCTTATGCCCTAGTCCACTAGAGCGACAAACAGAAACAAACGACAACGACAAGCCTCAAACCAGAGTCTTTCGGGATTTGACAGGCTTTGTAGAATAAAAGAGGCTATGCTCAAACACGAGCATCATGCACGCGAGGGTATCTTTGGCAGGCTTGCAATCCCTCGTGCTTATTTCACGAGCACCGAACGACTAAACGCCAGCCAAAGGTACCATCGCGAGCATGCTGCATGGGTTTGAGGCTTGTCGCTGTCATTTGTTTCTGTTTGTCGCTCTAGTGGGACTCGGGCATTAGGTGAAGTCTGGATGCACAAAATGTGCGCCGCTTCGACTGAAGTTGAAGGGCCGTTCATACTCTGACGTCGACGAAGGTGACGTGCGCCGGCGTTCGTTGTCAACTACGACACGACGCGCCGCGATGAAAAGGTTCCGGTCAGCGGCATTTAAGCTCCAACGCGGTCCAGCGCGCTTCAGCGCGCTCTGGCGCGCACTTCGCGTTGCGCTTGCGCGTCGCCATGACAACCGCGACATAAGCTGATGGTCTATTTCCGTTTCCGTTTGCATTCTGTCCAGACTTGTTCAGATGGAGGGAACCATGGAGAGCCGATTCGCAATGTATTTAGATCAGCAAAGAAAGAAAAAATAAATTTTCAGCGGAGCTTTTTTGGCGCCGAATCCGGCGCCAGAAAACACGCGCGATGTACGTACGAGACATTAGGGAGTTTTAGTAGACCGTGTTTCCCGCTCCGCTAAGCCCCTCCGCTACCCGGAACTCTACAGCCAAGGCCATCGGCGCGCAGGCGCAGTGGCGGTTTCTTCGTAGCGGAGGGCTAGCGGAGGGGGAAACACGGTCTACTAAAACTCCCTATTTTTTTATGAGCGCACGGTGTTTGGAGAATTTTACCATCTAGTACAGGAGCTGCTCGAGTCCGACCCAGAGTACCACTTCCAATATTTCAGGTAAGGCGACGGTCGATACTCATGTCGCTTATCAGAGTGAATCAATGCTTTCGTTTCTTTTTCTGCAGGATGACGAAGGCTTCATTCGACGAGCTGCTCGGGCACGTCCACGACCTTCTTGTACTCGCGCCGACACATCACTCTCCCATTTCGCCCGCTGAGCGGCTGGCCGTCACACTGAGGTATGTATACTACTATAAGGAGTATTCACTGGGCGCCATATTTGTGGGTGACGTCTAGAGCGCATGCTCTGAACGAGCCCACATTGATAGGCTGCTAAAACTGGCAATCTTGAGGCTGCGGAATGCACGTTACAAAAGAACTGTGGAAGCTCAGTAACAGCACGCGCTCAGCAGTCGTGCACACAGGTATGGCCGCCAGTGAATACTTCCTATACTCTGTTTCACCTTATGATGTACCGCAGGAAAGGCTACAAGCGCGAGCTCCTTGCTCTGGTGCACATCTCGGCGGCACAAGCTCTCGTGACTTAAGAGCGGCTGCCAACGCTTTGAGCTCGCGCTTCTAGCCTTCACTGCGGTGCAGCATAAGGTGAAACGAAGCATAGGGTGCCTTCATGTGCGCTTTGCGTGGGGTGACGACATCTGGCCATTTTGTTTTGAACGCTTTTTTTTATTTTTTGTCCTGAAAGCGTGGCAGAGCGTGTCCCTGCACGCGCTCGTGTCGCTGACTATGCTAAATGCCCTGTCACACTGAGGCAACACGACGGCAACATCAACACCACACGTTGTCCAACAGTCGGGCAACTTGTTCCTCGCTCCCCATGTTGTCCGACAAAACCTGTCACATCGGGGCAACAGCACAACAACATGGACGATAACTAAAATGTTGCCTCGGTATGACAGCTTTCGGCAACAAAAACAGCAGCAACTTGTGTTGGACAACGTGTGTTGCCCTGATCGCTGGCTGAGCGAATTTCGGGCCGGCAACGCGACGACATAGATAGCTTCGATGGTAGAGCTAGTCCCCTATCAATAACGTCTTATTCAGCCGCCGCGGCTTCATTCAAAGGGACTAGCTCGCGCTTTTAGCACGCGCGGCTAACAATTGTCCATACTAAGGTGAGACGAAGTATAAAGGCTTGGAAAACGTTATTTAACAATAATCAAGGCTGGCGTGCAGCTAAAATATTTTCGATTATGTTTTTGCTGCGTAGTTACGGAAAGCGATTTTCGAAATGGTCACAGCTACGGTCGTGAACGTTCAGACAGGTTTTGAAATTAGAATTGCCGAGAGACCAGCTCACATTACTGATAGTAAAATACAATGGCATGCATACTCACCCGCTGATGACGTATAATAAAAATCACCCAGAAAACCAAAGATTAAAAAATCGAAGCATTAAAGCGACCATTCTGATCATGATTATTGATGCTTGGAACTTGGAAACAGGCGCTACCAGACACCTGATTTGTTTTCAAAATACCCAGGACGTTTTGGGGGAATGAAGCGATCACATAGCAGGCGTTAGGCAAGTAGACAGCGTTGAAAAATATTTATTCCACCGATTGTTATGAAGGCCGATCGTGTCGGTGTCGCAGTTTTGAAGCACTGTTAGTTCAGCTCAACACAAAAGACGCTTTGGGGTACTGGCGGTGCTAACTCCATTTTACAGTAGACCTAGAAATTGCATGAAAGAACCGGGCAGAAACACTTCATACGGTGGCGTAAATCCCGAAAATGTATCGGCGATGTCACTTTCCTCGGTTAGGGCTATCTGCTTTGTCAGCGAATGAAGAACATTTTGATAAAATAAAGAGCGGAAAATACTTCCCGTGTCAAGTTTTCTAATCACAGTCACTGGTTGATGTCGTACCGTGGTAATTCCTGGCCCTTCGAACGCACTAGCACTTTGTAGAGTCACATATCAGCGATTCCGCACCGCACACGAACGAAGGTAAACAATCAAGATGGCGGAGTGTTCCCCGTGTTGTCCTCGCCGTCAGCCCGGTGTGACAGGGTTGTCGGACAACAAATCGGGCAACACGGTTGCCGGGCGGCAGCAACATGTTGCCCGACTGTTGTTGCTGCCGCGATGTGACAGGGTCGCCGGCAACACGACCTTCCCGTGTTGCCGGATAGAGTTGTCCAACTGTTGCCTCAGTGTGACAGGGCCTTAAGGCGACATTCTGTTTCCTGCGATTTCTTTGTGTTTTCCCTGTGAGCGCGTGCTGTCGGCATCGGGTACTACAAATGGTGGCATCACCCAAAACAGAAGGACATTGAGGCACTCTATGTACTACCTATTTGATATGCACTTCCTTTTCGCGGATGCTCGACTGATAAGGGTTGTGGGGATATTTATACAGCGTGTAGTTGGTCAGCCATTTAAATTTGCGACGAGTCACTCGCTGTAGATGAACAATTTAGCCAGTGCAGTACAACCGCTGGTTATACTTCTAGACGGTGTGCTACCGCCGTACTCACGCCCAACCCGTATCAAAATACCTCAAACCGGGAACTTATGTGCTTTCATCTACTCTGATATTCTGAGAGGCCCGCGCTCGACAATGCGTTTCAAAATAAAGTTTGGCCTCTAAAATCGCCAGCAAAAATCAGGGACGCGACGTTTCAAGTAGAAACTTACCTCAAATGCTCTTTTTACTGGTTGATTGTGAGCATACAAATTTTAGGTCTGAAGTCCTAGAATAAAAAAAGCCTCAAATGGGACAGTTTTTGATTTTTTTTCGTACTACTTGAATTTGTAATGTATAAAAGGGACTAGTGAAGTATGTATTCGAGATAAGTTTCAACTTGATGGGTTCAGTTGCTGATGTTTGACGGGCCATTAGTACTAGCTGGTAACTTTATCTTGAGACACCTATACATTAGTGGATCAACGTATCAATGTAACACTTTTTACATCAAACATATATTTTACTAAATAAAATAGCTGACCCATATGAGAACATCGGGCATCATAGTTGTTTTTTTTATTTTTTTGTTCTTGAAATTGAGACTTAAATTTTAATGAGTAAATCTGGTCAGTAAAACCCATTTTCGAGATAAATTTCTACTTCATGCGCCGATTCCCTGGTTTTTGCGGGCGATTTTAGAGTAGAAACTATTTCCAAACACCGTGGAGCGTCAGTCAGACACATTTAGTGCAAATTTACATTTTGCGTGCATAGCAATATAAGTCTGACGGAGTACTCTCGTAGGTCGTTCTCAACACGTGGTCACAAACGGTGGAAATGACTGACCAAAAAGTTGCTCTAAGTTAGGTACTAAGTCTCACAATTTTTTTTTTTTTCACATTTCTAGGTTCCTTGCACCACCAGGATCTCTGGGCCATGTGGCCATAAGTTAGCGGATGCATAAAGCAACATTATCGGGGAGCCTCCAGGAAACGCTGCCAGCCATCGGGGACTGCCTCTCCCCGTTAAGGCTGAACTCCATTGGACGAATATGCTGCGAATAACCGACGAATTTTGCCCGGCGGCTTTTGCTCTGCGCGTGGAATCAACACAGTGGCTGCCACGTCGCGCGCAAAGCGAGCGTGCCGTCGGGCGGCGTTCGCCAGTAATTCGTCATATAATTCGTTCCATGGAGTTCAACCTTTAGGGCTGCAGCCACCCACATCACAACAGTGGGAAGAGATCCAGAGGGAGTTCTGCGTCATGTGAAACTTTCCTAACGCCATTAGATCAATAGATGGCAAGCACTTCGCGATCAGGTGCCCATCAAACTCTGGCTCAATATTTCACAAGTACAAGAAATTATACTCGATGGTGCTGCTGGCTGTTGTTGACGCCAACTACTGGTTTCGACTGGTGGACATCGGGGCTGCCGGGCACCAGTGCGATGGCGGTGTGTTGAGAGAGTCTAACCTCAGAAAGGGGTTAGCTGCCAACACCCTCCATATCCCTGTAATCGTGCAGCCTGCACCAGTTCTGTGCCTCCTGGGGGATGAACCCTTCCCGCTGAAAACATACCTCATGCGCACTTTCCCCGGAAGGGGCTTGGACTACCGAAAAAAGATCTTCAACCACAGGCTCTCCCGGAGCAGGCGTACCGTAGAAAACGCCTTCAGAATTATTGTGTCTCGCTGGCGTGCGTTTCTGGCTCCAATGCATGGCACTGTTGAGCACTGTGAAAGCATAATTAAAGCGAGAGTCTTCCTCCACAACCTCCTGAAGCGGGATGAAGCCTATTGCCCTCCTGGATATGCTGACAGTAAAAGGATGGGTGTCCGTGTGGATGGCCAGTGGCGAGCTGACATTTTGAATGTTAGTGTCAACAGGAGCCTAGGTGGCAACAGCAGCCCAACAGCAATCAGCATTGGGGACCAGCTGGCAGACCACTTCATCTCTCCTAGAGGAGCCATCCTGTGGCAACACGACATAGTGACGAGAGAGCGGACGACGACAATAGGCTGTTATCAATGCTGTTAGATGTTTTTCTTTCCTTGCAAATAAATTGTATATATTTTCTCTGCTCTGCTTGCTTAACAGTGTTAACCTGCGAAACATATTTTGCAACCCCTCGTCGTTTTCACCTTCAAAGAGCTTACCTGCCTACCTTTCTGAATTTTGTTGTACAGGGGAGAGTGCGGTAATTCCAGCTAGCGAGGATATTGGCCATCCAAGTTTTTCGCTTGCCACTGTAGACACAGGCAGGCATGCCAGATGATTACCTTCTCATTAAGTGAACCCGCAGGAAATGTAGTAATCGCTCACTTCGAAAATAGGACAGCTTGCGTGTTAATTGCAAAAGTCGGGTTCAATCTTTTCATTTACACAACAGAGTAAAATAACATTCTAGATGCACTTTCGATAAGCCGGTTTTCTACTCGCATTTCTGTTGGAAGTATAAACAATATTCGACCAATGCGTGCCACCCACAAAGCGAAGGTAATGGGTAAAAAGCATGTTTGATTAACGGTGTTAGTGCAGGCTGGGTGTCTGAGTAGCAGCTGGTGCTATTATGTGCACTAGACCTTTTGATAATTTACTCAAGCACCAAAGATCATGCCGGGTCTGTAGGTACTCTCGCTGTGTAAGCTAGCGTCTACATTCGTGTGTACCTACATCCAAAGCCGCTTCCTTGGTGCTTGGGGTAAATTTGCAAAATGTCTGTAGGTGTTCTTTCAAGCTATTTTATATGATATGCATCCCTGCATCGATGCATCCCTGCATCTGAATCGATGTCGTAAAGACACTCGTGCTCTCTCACCGCTTCAATGAGCCGCTCAACCTCGTCCTACGTCAGATCGCTTCGGTTCGCACTCCGCGGCACCTCCGTTCGCCATTTTTTTTTTTTTGCGACTGACGCTCGCGCGAGGAATTCTGGGTAACGACCGTCGTCTGCCGACGCCGAGATTCGAGTAGCGCCTACCTCGACGTAAGCTTCGCCTGGAGCGCGCCGAGGCGCGTTACGTTGCGAGGCGTTCGACTTGTCGTCGGAGTATAAACTCTCCTTTCGCAGCAACGTCACGCAACGCGGTCAGGGAGAGCGCGCCCGTCGACGTTACGTTGGTGTATAAGCAGCCCTCCTCGACGTGAGCTTCGCTGGCGCGCGCCGGGGCGCGTTACGTTGCAAGCCGTTCCACCTGCCGTCGGAGTATAAACTCTCCTTTCGCAGCAACGTCACGCAACGCGGTCGGACGGGCGCGCCCGTTGACGTTACGTTGGAGTTTAAACAGCCCTTAACTTGTAGAACACGGGCAGGGGAACTGGCTATGTGTTTGGATCGCGTTCCAAAACTGCCATGAACAACTTCAAATTGACGGTCGTGTAAAATGGTTCTCGAATCAGAGCGTACCGAGCTAGGCGGATCTCCGTAGTCAGCGGGTAAACGAGCCGGTGTTCTTTTTTAAGTCGGGGTTAGAGGAGACACGCCTTTCCAAGTAAGCCTACAACCCAGACAAATTCCCGGATTTCGCGAACTTTTATCTAGGTTGCCTTCTTAGCCCTCCCAAGCGCTCATCCACCTTGAAAAGCAAAGGGATCATGTTCATAACTTTCGTTCGCCTTTGAAGGAGAGCTAGTTCAAATCAGATTTTTCGAAAACCTTACCCCCTCGCTCTAGAGAATTCCACATATTGTTCATCAATTGGTCTAGTGTCTGTTGTTTTTCCCTGAATGGCAACAGAGAGGCCCACCAAGTCCCATGCGATCGCATGCAATGACTTTGTTCGTTTTTTTTTCTTCCGTACGTAGAGGCGTATTTAGCACCCGGTCGCAAAGTTTGGGGAGTCCAAGATTGCCATTGCATTTGGCGCAGCACCCCATTCTTCTGGCAAAGTCGTGGTTCATGACGCTAGACGTGGCCCCAATTGTTGCTGAGCTCTTGAGCCAGATTGGTTAGGGAGCTTTTTAAAATATGTTTATGCCCCAACAACAAACAATACGTTAGATCCACGACTCCGCAAAAGTTTTGTTTGCACGCTTGCTATCAGGCATCTGCCGTGTTCGGAAACAGCTGATACACATTCCCAGCTTTGGAACATCCCTCGAAATACGTTTTGCCCAACAATAAATATTTTATTTATGTGCCAATATTAACTTCTTTTGTTGCAAGTTCACTATAAACTAGATGCTACGCTACTGTGGAGCTCGAACAAGATTGGCTGCCGTTGCTCCGCTACAAAGCAGAACTGCTCCTCATGTTGAGCATATGAAAAGAGGGCAAAAAACGACGGACCGAATGAAGGGAGACACATACAGAGCGCTTTCCGAAGCTTTAACTTTACTACTCTGGTTGCTGGAGAAAAGAATGCTCGTGTAGGGAGTAGGAAGGTCCGGGGGACCATAGGTATGCCAGGGGGACCGCGTACGTACTTCCATGTTGGCAGTTCACATCTCTCAAAAGTCTGAAAGACGCCAATCTCGCCACGTCGTCGCAGTGTCAAAGATGGCGGTTCCCCTGTGAGTGGCCTTCCTTGGACACGTTGCTCCTGCCGTTACGTCACTTTTGTTTTTAATTTCTTTAACGTCGAACGCAGCTATCCTGGAAAAAATAGTTTAACGTGACTTTCTTTTTGGGGCAAATCGGTGCGCAAGATAAAAAAAAAAAAGAACTTGTAAGCGCGAACAGAAATGGACACTAGAGGAGACCGCCTTCCTTTGCTCTAACAAGTTTCCAGGCCATCGATGGTTTCGAGCAATAAGTGGACTCAAATAGGATTAAGCACCCTGAAACATAGTGCATTTAGTGGATATATAGAAACTGGCTGCCTAATAAACACGGGACGTGTCGACTGCCAATCCTTGTACTATCACTGCGCAACCAATGAGATATATTAATTGAGCGACGGGGATGCCAGAGAACACAGCACGAAGCAAGATGTTTAAATATACTGAGTTAAGCCCTGAGCTTTCTTAGCTGCAGGTAAATAATTGAAGGAGGTATGGTAATAACTAGTATAATTCAGAGTTAGGCTTATGTATTGACTGGGTAACCTTGCACTCATTTAAATTTCGGCTTACGGCGATTTATCCAGTTGTGTATTGAAGCAGTCGTTACAAGAAATAAAAATTGATTACATTAAAATTTGAAGTTAGTAATGTATGGGGGGCGTCCCTTTGCAGTCATTCTGACGCGAAATCTGGGTAGGGGACTTCCTTCAGCGTAAAGTTCAGGATTCGGGGCAACCTTATTGGTCATGACGTCAGCGATGGTGATCTTGACCGCTTGAATGGCCGTCGTTGCGATGTACTTTTGAAAGGCCAAGCCTGCACTCAGCTTGGACACATTTACTCCGGTGAATTCTTTTGTCTCGAAAACCTTCACAGTCGGCTGTTCACCCTGGTTAGCAGGAGCTGCGCACAACCACGAAATTCGATTGGTTTGCGTAGTTAATACGATGAGGATAAGGTGATTGAGCACATTGGGCATTTCCCACATAATTCGTTCCACTAAACGTCAAAGGGGAGTCAAAGTTTACATGACACTCTGGCAAAAACGCACAAACTAAAAGTACGTGATTCATTTAGCCAGTGACAACTCACGCATAAAGCAGCGAACCCATGGGACATGATAAATTAGGCGTTACTCGATTCGGTTCATCGGCTTCTTAGCTGCGTTCTGACTTAAGTTGAAACAAACTACGTGTTTTATCCTCTGCTGCACCATCCAAGATCAGTGAATGTCCGGTGGCTTGATCTTTTAATGCCTGTGTTAGGTGTCTGCATCTGTTCGACCCTTCGCCTGCTTTCTGACACATGATAAAGCAATGTATAGTGCTACTATTATTGACAGCCCAAGCACGTCACTATGATGACCGTTGACATCACAAGCCGGCGAAAGAAGCGTTTAAGCTTCTTCTGGTCGCGGGTAAAAAAAACGGGCATCGTATCGCTGCTCGTGCCCACTGCACAAGCTGTCGCAACCATATGACCATCTAAGCAGGTATAAACTGAGGAAGAGGAGAGGCAGAATTCGTGACGGGAAGTCTAAGTGCAGACCTTTCACTGGAATGACTAGCGCGTAGACGCAAAGCTCGCTGCCTTTATCTCTACTCAGTGTCCGAACGCGTTCGAAAGTCGAACGCCGGCGTCCAGCCTTTGCGGTCGAACGCGTTCGACCAGAGTAGAGATCAAGGCAGCTAGATTTGTGTCTAAGCACTGATCATTCCAACCAGTGCTCGTTGCTTTGACGTACCCGCGCGCACAATTCTCCTGCTCTCGTCAGTTTCTACCAGTCTTGAATGAGGGGCTCGGTGTCCGGCTTTGCTAGCGCACCGGAGCTCAGAGCACGGGGAGCAAAAGCTCGCGCTGCACATCACAGAAATCCTTGGTTCAATCTCCATCCCTGTCCGTTTCAACCTAAATGAGCATCGCACAAGTGTGCGGTCGAGTGTAACTATTGCATGATGCACGTTTAAGATCCAGGATTATATTCTGCTCACCCTGAGCACCGTGCCCTGAAGCTGAGACTATAATTCGTCTCAACTTAGTATGGACTATTGTTTGCCTCGCGTGGTAAAAGCGCGAGCTAGTCGCTTTGAATGAAGCCGCGGCGGCTGCACGAGCGCTCGGGCAGCTATACTTTGTCTCACCTTAGTATGGACTATTGTTAGCCGCGCGTGCTAAAAGCGCGAGCTAGTCGCTTTGAATAAAGCCGTGGTGGCTGCACGAGCGCTCGTGCAGCAAGTGCTCTAGTCAAGGCAGTCAAGGCTGGCCGCTCGCGCTAGCACAGCCTTCGCGGTTAGTCCATGCTAGGGTGAGACGAAGTATAGTGCTCTAGTCAAGGCAGTCAAGGCTTGCCGCTCGCGCTAGCACAGCCTTCGCGGTTAGTCCATGCTAGGGTGAGACGAAGTATAGAAACTCCACCTTCGGCGCGAGCTTTCTGCATTTGCTAACACAAGTGTGAATGCTCAGGCACGCGCCACTAAAGCACACCGGAAGCCAGCGAGCTCGCGCTGAAGGCACAATTCTTGTCTCAACTAAGGGGGGAACGGCGTATTGTCAAGACTCACAAATGATGGGAGGCGGCTAATAACTGGAGAAACTGAACGCTTAATGGGGCGAACCTGTGTCCAAGACAAAGTAGAAGAAGGTTAGCGTCGCAGGCGCCGATGTCGGCGAAACCGCAGGATCGAGCGCTGGGGTCAGACCTCAAACCACGCAAAGAACCATTTGTACCCGCGTTGGTTTCTGGAACATTCGGCGTAGAACGTTCGGCGTAGAACATTCGTACCTCGGTCAGACGACAACGTACTCGAACTCACAAGAAAGTTAACTTGAGAGAATAAATAAAGGAAGCGGCTGCTCTCAGTAAAAGAACCTGAGGTCGCCGCGCGAATGTCAAGCGCGATAACCATTCGGCCACGCACTTTCGTTTCTTTTTTTTATTGCCACATTCGGCCACGCACGTACGTGCTCGGCAACGCACGTTTGCAGTATACATTTGTGCTCCGTTTGTCATACTTCGTTTCAGTTTAAGTCCAGACGCAGCCGATGGTAGAAGCACGAGCATGTGGCCCTGAACAGTTCTTGCACTGCACGAGCGCGCAAGCTTGGCATGAAAAATGAAAGCACAGAGCTCGCTTTTGTAGCTTCTGCTGCGCTCACACTGAAAGTCAAAATGAGTATAAATTTCTCAGAGACACCGGACGCCGACTGAGGCTGACTGACTTTTCGCTGTTTAATCAAACATGCAACCCAATTACAATCATTTATTGCGTGGGCGGCACGATAGAAAAAAATACAAAGTTTTAATTGCTCTTTCTATCTTTAAAATCTAACGCACTAAGACAAAAATAAGTTTTTTTTTTTCTTTGGGGGTTAATTTTACATAAACATTCGAAATGAATTAAAGATCACCATTGTAAATGCTCAGAAACCATTTTGTTGTGCCTTTTGGCAATCTCTTCACTCGTATTCGATGCTTTACGACCACATAACGCGAAAGTGTAGAATTATGTCAGAAACGAAAAATAAGGCGCGCTTTCGATTCGCAGCCCAAACGTTCCGAATGCAGAATGCATTAGTGACGTAATCGTAAATATGGGCCTTGCAGTAGGGCAACGTCGCGTGACATGACGTCACGCTATACACTACCACTTTGCAGCCAGCGTGATCCAATAGCGTTGTTGCTTCCGTGACCTAACGTTGACATCACGTGATCTGGCGGTGGTCTGACGCACTTCACATTGCCACTTGACCACGTCACACGTAGTGGATCTAACCACGTGATGACACAGGCCAAACTGGTGTCCCGCCATGGTGCCTTGAGCGCGTCTTTGACTGGAGTGTCGCTTCCTCAAATGCGGTACCTTGCTTTCCGCCTGATCATATCTAGAAGTGGCATTATGTTGCCTGTTGCGATCCTGGCGATGATACAGCAGCAGAGGTGTACGAATATACAGACGAGGTTTGTTCTGCTGCAGGTCGCTCTCAGCTCGACAGTTTCACGGAACATTCTGCAGCAACGAGTTGGCACGATGATAATAACAAGGACGTTTTCTCTTTTTGTTCCCTAGAACGTCTACTACACCAACACGACTCCGATATTCGACAGCATGACATGCCGACCTCCTTTGTGTAATTTTTGCCACTTCCAGTCGAATTTTGACGCATCAGAGGACGGGAAACACACCAGTCCGAAAGCGTTCATGAGATGGACATTAGCCCACTATGTTTAGCTATACTCCAAAAACAAATATGGCCACACACGACTAACGGCAGTATTTGGTCTTCTGAACTCCCAGTTGCTGCACGAAAGGACCATCTGGTTCAAGCGACGTATCGTGTGCAAACGCTGGGGACTAACTCGCTGACTGGGAATAACCGAGAGGCGTGCGCGAGCAAAAGTAACCATTAGTCCTTCTCAGACATGTTGCATCTGTTGGTTTTAGTCCCCGAAGACAAAATAAATGTTCGCCACGAAGACAGCTGATATCTCGCTTGTCTTGGGGAATCGAAGCGACGCAGCCCAGCACGGCTGAAACTGTTAACCAGACTGAAATAAAACTGGCAATTTTATTTATTTTATTTATTTATTAAATACTGCAGACCACACGTTGTCCAAGCAGGATGGGCAGGGTACAAACTCAAGAACCCGTACAAAACAAAACAACAATACAAGAAATAGGGCATACAAATCGGCAAAAAATATGAAAGAGGCGGCACGATACAGCAAAACAAGTAGCTAGCCAAGAAGCACAATATCGAAGCATGTAAGCACTAAATATAAAAACACCAAAACACATCGAAATACAAAAACACCACTATAATAACTGTTCTAATGATGAAGCAAAATCCGAAGATGAAATAACCGAAAAAGGAAGAGAATTCCATTCTTCAACTGTACGAGGAAAAAACAAAAATGTAAACAGGTTAGTGCGTGCAAAGTATGGTGTTAATGAATATTCATGATGGTGCCTAGTTCGCCTCGTAGAAAGCGGCTTTAAGTAGTAATCTCGATCCAAGGACAGTTTTCGCATAAAAAGAGAGTGCAGAAACTTCAAACGGGCTATCCTTCGACGGTGCTCTAAAGTTCGTATTTTGTTGGTTTGCATCAAAAGTGAGGGCGAATCAGTTCTCTTAAATTTTCCGTGTATAAACCTTACAGCACGTCTTTGAACTCGTTCCAATATTTCAGAATTAGATTTCGTATGAGGGTCCCAAGTAATACTACCATATTCTAGTTTAGATCTAACGAATGAATTGTAAGCCAGTAATTTCACGTTTGGAGTAGCGTATTTCAGCTTATGCCTCAAAAAACCCAACTTCTTGAAGGCTGCCGAGGATGTATTTTTTATATGGGTCGTCCAATTTAAGTTTTTATTTATGGTCACTCCGAGGTACTTGTAGTCATCAACCTGAGCGATGGGAATGTTATTTAGTCTGTATTGGAAGTTGAATGGCTTTTTTATTTGTAATTTGCAGATAAACAGTTTTTTTCAAAATTTAACTTCATGTCCCACATACAGCACCAACTTTGAATGTCATTGAGGCTTGCGCTCATTAATTGTTGATCGTCAGGCGAAGATATTTTTTTAAACAACACGCAATCATCTGCAAATAAACGTATGTTCACAGACGGGTGTGGGGCGGAAACTATGTTGTTTATATAAATTAAAATCAGCAAAGGACCAAGAACGCTCCCCTGTGGTACTCCAGATGTTACGTCTAATATCTCTGAGCAGCTACTGTTGATTTCGACAAATTGTTTACGACGCTGTAAGTAAGAACATACCTATCTAACGATAAAGGGATGAAGACCTACACGTTCAAGTTTGCTAACTAGCTTTCCGTGGGGAACCAAGTCAAACGCCTTGCTAAAGTCAAGAAAAATAACATCAACTTGGCCTGATCTGTCTAGAATGGATGCAAATTCATGAACAGTGGAAACAAGCTGGGTAACCGTAGATAATCCCTTTCGAAATCCGTGCTGATGAGGCGAGAGTATGTTATTCGCGTTCAGGAACTCTTTAATTGGTTAGCGATGATATGTTCTAGTAGTTTACAAGATGTGCACGTCAGAGAAATAGGCCGGTAGTTGCCTAACGCAAGTCGGTCACCCTTTTTGAACCCAGGCACTACTCGCGCCATTAACCAATCATTTGGCAGAGTGCCCGAGGAAAAGGAAACACGAAAAATGACTGTTAGAAAACGTGCCAGCATTTCAGCATACCGATGCAAAAACGCGTTGGGAATCTTATCAGGACCACAAGCGGTTTTTGCTTTTAAATTTAACAACATCGAAAATACTCCCTCGTAAGATATATATATATCGGCGTGCATGAAGGATGGCGCGCCCTCGTCACGGTTGATAACGTCATGATTGGAAAAAACCGACTGAAAGTAGACGTTGAAGTGCTGCGCAATTTCAATTTGGTCAGTAACCAATGAGTGATTAACCTTGATTTGATCGATCGGCTTTTTCTTGCCACGGAGATAATTCCAATATTTCTGGGCATCATTGGTTATGAAGCTTGTTAGTGTATTGGAAAAAGTAAAATTCCTTGGCGTGTTGAACTTGGGTGGAAAGTTCGTTAATCAATTCTTAAATCAACCCTTGATTACTGTTTTTTTCTTTTCTTTAGTCGCTTAATTCTACGCTTAAGACGAATAACTCCCCGGTTAATCCAAGGATTTGTTTTACCAATGCGCTTGCGCACGGTTGGAACAAAGTTATCCAGGCAATAAGTACACATTGACTTAAACTTGTTCCAAAGGACATTTACATCAGAATCTTCAAAGTCATCCAAACAGAGCTCTAAATAATCTAGAACACTTTCATCATTAGCAAGCGAAAAGTTTTTAACAGTGATAAAAGTACATTTATTTTTTTCTGACTGTTTAATTAGAGACCAACTAAAAGACACAAGTTTATGATCGGAGAAACCTTGTTCAACTGTTACCTCGTAGTCACTTATGCAACGACTAATAAATACTAGGTCTAAAATTGAGCTACTGGAACCTTGCTCACGTGTCACATTATTCACAACTTGAACTAAGTCATAGGCAAATATAATATCAAAAACAAGCTCAGAATTTCGGCATTGTTTAGAAAATGAATGTGACCAGTCAATATTTGGGAGATTGAAATCACCAACCACGAGAAACTTAGAGTTACGATAAGCTGACATGTGGTTGTATAGTTTACACAAAAAATCAAGGGGGGGGGGGGGGGGATTCGGAGGCCTGTACACAGCGTATAAAATAACAGTGTTTCCCCAACAGTTCACTTTCAAACATAAACTCTCGTGATCATCTATTTGGTTCAAAAGCCACTTCATCAATGCCATTCTTAAGTATAACAGCGACACCACCCCCACGGGAAGGACGGTCTGTGCAGGAACATTTTGTAGGAATCGGATATGACGCTGTCATCGCTAATGCCGTCATGAAGCCAGGTTTCAGTAATGACTGCTATATGGGGGCCGTGGGTGAGTAATAAAAGTTCAAGCTGCTCCACTTTGTTTACTATACTTTGGGCATTTAAATTCAGAAGCCGTAGCTGTTTTCTTACAACACTCGCTTCTCTTCATTCAACGGGTTCAGGTTGTATGAAAGAAGGGAGTTTCACCCGCTCATTGGTCAATTCATCCCACACGTAGAATTTATTGTTTACCCGAAGTTTATCGTTCACGAGCGATACTCTTTTTCCCGCAGTCTTGTCTGCTTTTGCAGTCTCCCATAATAGCCTACGCTTAGATAACGTACACTGTGAGTAATCGTTTCTTATGTAGATTGTAGTACCTTTCAGTTTACTGACGTTTCGGAGAACGGCCTGTTTTTCGGTGTAATCTTGGAAAAACATGATAACAGGTCTTTTCCCACTAGTCCTGCCTAGTCTGTGTATTCTAGCGATCGATGAACACTGTACACCCAACTTGCTGACCAGGACATCAACTATAACCTTGCTTCTCAATTGTTCCGCAGTTTCATCGGGAGCCTCGGGGATGCCGTAAACTAATAGATTGGAGCGCCGTCTGGTATAGAGCGCCGTCTGGTAATATGCGCACCGTCTGGTATAGAGCACAAAAGAGCTACAGCGCATGCGCATAATGCGTTCCACAGCCCAGCAGACAAAGAGGGCAGCGCGCAGAAGGCGGGTTACGGATTGAACCGGGGCCCTGGGTGTTGCTGCCGACGTTTGAAGGACGGAAGAGAAAAGGAATAAAGTCCCAATGAGACGATTAAAGATTGATGGAAATTATATGGAGAAAATAATGATGCACAATTAACTAGCACATCTAGGAAAAGGTGAACTTTCTCCCGCGGGACTCCGACCCAGACTCAAATCTATCCACCAGTAGGTCCGGTGCTATGGTAACGCCGACAAGGTTTCACCAGGAGAAAATTGGAGACTTCTTCGCCGAGGGGAAGAAACCGGCAGAGATGTTTTACAGCGAAGCTGTATATGACTAACAGGTCGGTTTACTAGAATGTTCTCGTTTCGTTGACCTCACTAAAAAACAAAAAAACAAAAAAAAAAACTTGAGCGATTGAAGCAAAAAATAGCATATCAGGCATACAACATACAGCTACAGCACAGCATTCGTTTCAATCAATATTAAACATAAAACAAGCATCCGAACCAGATAATTAATGATAAGGCGCTCCTGATAACAATACAAAGCAAGTAGCGCTCACCGCATACGTTTTTCGGTAAAGACTACTGATCCTCAAACTGCCACGGCGAACGGCACCTACCGACTTGGGTAGTGACGTCACTGGCCTTTCATATATAATACGTTTTTGTACAGTGCATTTACTTGTCTCTCGTCAATCATTTGGTAGAAACCCTTTTGCTGTTTACAGACATGAACGGCCGCTTGCGTCCCAAGTCACTTCCGGTCACACCGTCTTTGCGAGCTTGTCGAGCTTGCTAATGTCACCAGCGCTAGAAATATTAAATGCTACACGAACAATGAAAGTGGGATATTTAACTAGATCCTTCGGATTTCCGATATTACATCTTTGAGGATTTACGATATTACATCTTTGAGGAGGCATGTTGGTTTACAAGTATATTCGAAACATTTTAACAGATCTCGCACTGCTTCGTTCTTTTGGTGTTTACGTGAAGAATTTGTAGTTAACGTTTCATTTTCATTTCAAGCAGCGGCGTTAAGGTAGCCTTTGTCCATTCCTTTTATAAACCGGAAGTTCTCTGGGACTCCAAAAAACTGGAGCGCCACCTGGAGTCGTTCGCTATAAAGAGGGTATATATACACTTTTTCTGTTTACAAACATGAACTGCCGCATTGCGTCCCAAGCGACTTCCGGTTGTACCGTCTTTGCAAGGCTAATTGAGCTTGCTTATGTCACCAGTGCTAGAAAGCATGAATGCTACACGAACAACAAAGTTGAAGATTTAACGAGGGCCTTCGGGTGTACACTATTACATCTTAGAGGAGGCAAGGTGGTTTACAAGAGTAATCGAAGCATTTTTACAGTTCTCGCACTCCTTCGTTCTTTCTGCGTTCACCTGGAGAGTCGGTGGTTAAATATTTCATCCTACATTTCAAGCAGAGGTGTTAAGGTGGCCTTTGCTCATTCTTTTAATAAACCAGAAGTTATGATGGACGTCAAAGACTGGAGCACTACCTGGTGATGTTGGCCATAAAAAGGGTTATAGTACAGTGGCGGGATGTAGGCGAGTTAGTTCATGGTAAACGGAAGAGGGAAGATGCAAGCGTCAGCCAAACATCGGTTTTTCTTCAGAAAAAAAGAAATTGCATATCTTGACACGTGCTGAAGCGGTAGCGCGGTTTACTGCGTTGGTGTATTTTTCAATAAATGTTTAGTTGTGAGTTCAGCGCTTGTGTCGTCCGCACCTTCCTTTCGTCCTTGCCTATTTTTGCGCGCTATTTATTTCCGGTTATAGTACAGTGGGCAATCGTTGCAAGTGATACCACAGCTTCGCTGTCCAGTCACCTTCACTGCGTAAGTTCGAGCCCCAACTTTTTTTTTTTTTTTGGCCCAATTTCACAAAGGTCATTCTGGTGATAGTTAGGGAGAACGAATTGCAATAGACGGGCGGGAGGATTCGCATTTCTGTCTTTTGAGAGTTAGGCTAGCTGACGCAAGCTACCCCCATTACAAAGGGTATAGCCATTTACATTCATTCATTCATCGATCCATCATGCGTGCCTTTCCCCTACCCCCCTCCCCAGCACTGTCTTTCTTGTGATCCTCGCTCACGAAGGAGATAAGGTTCGTCGGGAAATTGGGACGGGTAGGGTTTTTGTTTGCTTGATATGAGAACCTGTTTTAGTAAGATCGGTATTCGGTTTTCCAAACCATAAACCGATCATTGCGGCATACGGTTTAGAATCGCGGTGCTGCAGCACTGCACTTGATCATTTCTGAAGTAACAAATCAAGGCGACTTGATAAAGGTATGTCGAAGTACTTTTCTTTATGCTGTGTCCTTTACCTGCGGCTTCAGAAAGTGTTTTCAGTTTCAGAGCTTTATCGAGCTTGCAAAGCGCGAGGCATGCTCTTTTCTTCTTAGCACCATGGGAGCTGATTTTGTTATGCAGCACAGAGACCTGGCGCCAATTCTACTGATGCCTTTTTTTGTGTTTTGTAGACATTGGAACAGGCCGCTTCATCATATTAGAGACTTATACGGCCGTACACTAGTCTTTCGCGTTGCTATACTCTGTTTCACCTTGTGTTGAACCGCACGAAAGGCTGCAAGCGCGAGCTCCTTGCTCTAGGGCACATCTCGGCGGCACAAGCTCTCGTGCACCAAGGGCAGCTGCTAACGATAAGAGCTCGCGCCTCTAGCCTTCGCTACGGTACAACATAAGGTGAAACGAAGTTTAGCGGGAGCTCGTGCCGCCACTCTAAAGGCCTGTTCACACATGCAGCGGAGCGCTACAAGCATAGCGCTAACCTCGCGCTAAGCGCGTGCTGACCGGAGCGTTCACCAGCTTTGTATTGCACCGCCAAAACTGTTGCTCGTGGCAGGCGATAAGTAGCTGACGGCACGTGAGTAGCGCTACATCAGCGCTTCGCTCCATGTGAGAACCGGCCTTAAAGGCCTGTTAACACATGCAGCGGAGCGCTACAAGCATATCGCTAACCTCGCGCTACGCGCGTGCTGACCGGAGCGTTCACCAGCTTTGTATCGCACCGCGAAAACTGTTGCTCATGGCAGGCGATAAGTAGCTGACGACACGTGAGGAGCGCTACATCAGCGCTTCGCTGCATGTGAGAACCGGCCTTAATGCATAGATTGAGCGGACGCTGAGTCTGCAATTCGCAGCGAACGGTTACACTAAAAATATTATATTGCGGTAGTCTGCTGTTGGTAGATCGCATTGTATAAGTAAGCCGTTACAGCGCTCACACAGCCTACTTGTTATATTATTATGAGTGTGCTATGTCTCGTACGTTTGTAGAGGAATACGGTATTTTACGCTGCCACTCTTACTAATCGTTCAAACTCCTCGCGAACAGGCAAGAAGCTGCTGGTGCCCGAATACACGCTGCTTGGGCCAGGACCAGTTTGAACAGACGTCGCACTGTCGAAGTCATCGCCGAAGCAAGTGCGCTCTTCGAAATTCCTTCTTAGAGTAGATTCTACCGCTCAGAAGCTTCGACTTCAGTCATCCTTGACAGTGGTGTGTATCTTCGAGGCAATTCAGCTATAAGTTTAACTTTAACTGCGGCAATTTTATTTCTGAGATTCATGTACACTAGACGACCAGCAGATTTGCGCGACTCTTGTCTTTTCAGTTTTACGCAATTTGTGGGGAACAACTTTGAATCAAAGAGCACTAACACCAAGGGCTTCAAATTTAGTGGCTTGGAACCAAATATAAAGGATTCATTTTTGATGCCAGGGCTATAAACGGTAGGAAGCAGTTAGGGGTCGAAATGCTAGGGCGCAGCGCTTAGTGCCAGGGGCCTAAATGCAAGGGCGCAAAGGTCAGTCCTGGGTATCCAACTTTCAGGAGACTAACGGCATAAGAGTATTCACTTGGACTAGTCGGTGATATATTGTGAAGATTAAAAGCGCATAAAAAGACGAGGAGCAGTAAAAAAGGACAAACACACCAAGGGCGCTCTTGGTGTGTGCTTGCCTTTTTTAACTGATCCTCGTATTTTTAGCACTTGTATCCGTCACAACATTAACGGTAGGAGAGCAAAGGTTGCTCCCGTCTCCGTTAGTTCCCCAGGGGACTAATGGTAGTGTCAGCGCATTTAGTCCCCTCAGTGACTAAGTCGCGCTTCCTTTTCTCTTAGAGTAAGGAAAGCATGGCACTGTGATGGCGACGGCCACAGATATCCCATCTTTACTTCTCTCAAATTGTACTTGACGATCAAAATATTTCTGAAACCTAAAATAAATTTTAATTGTGGGTTCACCTGCGATGACGAGATCCATGCGCGCCATCTCCAGCCTTCCTTCCAGGGAGCCCGTGAGGTAAAGCGGCAAGGCGGCGTACTCGTACACGGCGTCGAAGCACACACCCTTGGCCAGCACTGTCGCGACCACGTTCAAAGGGGATCCGGGATCTTCCTCGTGCGACCTCTGAAGGTGCAGGCGCCTGTTGTGGCTCAGGTGGCAGAGATCGTGGACGTTTCCGCTCTGCAGCTGACAGTCGCCCTCGGGCAACGGCAGCAGGGCACTAGGTTCAATCAGCGTCTGCAGCTCCTGGTTTGCTCGAATCTTCAGCATGACGGCGTTCATATATTCGCCAACGGACCGAAGATTGCCTGCGGGGTGCGCGTTGAAAAGCAATTCCAGGAACGTTCTACACGGTAATAAATCTAGTGCACTTAGTTTTACGCGTAATATAGTTTCCCCACTTAATATAACCGTAAAACTGACGTCGCCTGACTTTAACACGAATCGAGGTTTCTGCTAAATTTAAGGGGAAAACAAACGTCACTCACCAGACCTGATATCACGTGACCTGTATAATAACTTCCTTGCACAGCTAAATTAACCGGTGAATACTGGTCACGTGTCACACCAATTTCCATTCCCGAATTCCTCTCCCCTCTTCCCTTCCCTTTCTTTCCCCATCTCTCTCTTCCTTTCTCACCCCTCCCTCTCCTCCTTCCCTCTCCCTATCTTTCCGCCATTGTCCTACAGTTACCGCCGTTCCCCAGCTTACCTTCCCCTTCATTTCCCACGTGGATCATGTGACTTACGAATTCAGGCTCTCCATTCCTCTCATCCCTCTCCTCTCTATTTCCTCAATTCCTCTCCCCACCATCCCACAGCGCCCTCTTCCATCCTCAGTTGCCTGTTGCCTCCCTTCCCTTTCACCCCTCCTGTACACGTGACACATGAATTCAGTTTCCATTAAATTGTTAAAACATATAGGGTATTTTCGCCTGGAATGATTGTTTAATGTCTACGAATGAATTCAAACAATCGCTCTTACATACTGCATTTAATGAAATATAAACCTTTAAAGTAAAAGGTCGCTGCCGTTTTTATGTACACTGTTTAAGCATGTTTTTGAATGATTGAAATATGCCATAATTTCCACATACGTATCGGAATTTGAAAAGTGGTCGTATATCTACGCGTGTCCTTGACTGGATAGTGAATGCATCACACAAGGTCTTAAAGCGGTATCCAAACGAGTGTTCAATCGCGAGGATCTGTCGCAGCGCGGACATCACGCAATGAAAAATCCGTTTTTATTTTTCTATATTGCGTCGCTTTGACGTCAAATCCGTGGCGGAGAGAACGAGTAATGATCATGCGGCACAATCAATCCCAGCCTGGCGACGGATCAGTTTGTTTTATTGTTTGTTTGTCCTTAACCGCTTTCGTGTCAAGTCTATGAGACCGCTAAATTTGTCCGTGGTTGTAAAATGAGCCGAAATCGCTAAATAATACAGAAAACGGTGACATTCCTCAGTCAGGTACCTCGCTGTCTATACCGATGAGGTGCCGAGGAGCGGGATGACATATTACCGCCGAGATGTTTCGAGGGCATCCACTTATGGCTGTCGTTCATGACATCACGACCAGGACTCTTGCCCAGTCGTGCACCGACGATTGGGCATGCATTATCAGTATACAGGAAGCTGTGATTTGGCCAATCGCGAATGCCGACCACAGCAACGCTGTTGGTCGCGCACGTAACTAATAGAGGGTTCGCCGGACGCCATATATTAGGGCGCTATTCAGACCAAAGTCATTCGACAAGCCTTCTAGAACTCGTGACTCCTTTTCATGGCTGTCGCTTGCTACACTATCAACCCGCTCTATAGACAGGTGTCGCTGAACCGGTAGAAAGTTGGATACGGATTACTGGCGGTGGAAAGTGATTTTATAGTGATTTTTAAGGTAAATATAAAGTTTGCTCAAAAGTTGGCGCACAAAGTGCATCGTTCAAAATCGGACATTCTCCGTTGCCCGTGAAGGCGTTGACGCCGGCGGCGCTAGGAATGCTATCCGCCCGTGACAGCTAGCGTGTAGGCATCGGAGAAAAACCGTTTTCGAACGCCACTCTTCCGTTGAGCTTGTCAAGTGAGAGAACTAAGAACGTTGGTTTAGACCACATGCTCAGAATGAGCCCACATTAGTAGGCCGCTAAGATCGGTAATCTTGATGGCGTGGAATGCACGTTGCCAAGGAACTGTACTTCGTCTGAAGCCGCGGCGGCTGCACGAGCGCTAGTGCAGCAAGTGCTCTATAGACCTTTCCAAAAACGAGCTTGTGGCCGGTGCCATTTTGAGCGTTCGTGCGTGTGGCGCGTGCTTTGCTCGCTTTCCGAAGCGACGAACACGCACGTGCTGGGCTGTGAAGATCGCACGCTGGACTGTGATTTTATAAACATTGGAAAGGTCTATACTTCGTTTCACCTTATGTGCGAGCGAAGGCAAAACTGGAAGCGCGAGCACGGAAGCTCCGTGCGTTCAGGCTTTGCTCGAGCGCGCGAGCTGGGGAGAAATGCAAAAAGCGCAGGTCTCGCGCTTCTAGCTTTGGCTTCGCTCGCAGGTAAAGTGAAACGAAGTATAGTCAAGGCAGTCAAGGCTGGCCGCTCGCGCTAGCACAGCCTTCGCGGTTAGTCCATGCTAGGGTGAGACGAAGTTTTTATTTTTTTTTTTTTTTTTTTTTTTTATAGGGAAGCTCGCCATCAGCACGCGCTCAGCAGTCGACGACACCGCTGTTCCTGCCAGTGAATTATTTCTATAGTTCGTATCCTAGGTGCTAACTTTTGCCGGATACTGAGTAGTGGGCAATGCGTAGTTTGTTTTTGCGTGGAATAAATCCTGTACATGTATCTCAGAAACACCGTGCAGAAAGGATCAATTTATCATCAATCACTTTATCTCAATGTCACGCCCTGCTACTACGACAGGGCGTTTAGAATTCCAGTGTCGTTCCAATAAAACACGACTATGAAAAAATCATCTTTCAATATTAGTGATACACCCCCCAAAAAAACATAATTTCTGCCACGACAGTTACGACCTTTGCTCATTGGCCTTCTAATGCCTCTCGCGTCGCAAATACACCATACCGTCGGTAGCATAAATGGCGCATAAAAAAGTTCGCCAAAAATTTACGATTAGGGTTTGTGTTATTTTCATTAAAAGCTTAAGAAACGAAGGACGTTGCGAACTCCAATACCTTTTTGTCGCTTCAGCGCCAAGGTGATTGCAGCAGATGCCGATGAGAACAACAGCGAATGATCCACGAACCATGAACAGTAAAGCTTATAAACCACGTCCTACGTTTCTTGTATTGTTGGTAGCTACACAAGGTTAGAAAGAGCGTGCAGTGCTTCGTCATTACCTGTGTTTCGAGTCATCGATTCTTTTTTTTTTTCAATAAAGATCGCGAGTCTTACGTACAACACTTGATATCTGGCTTCGTTCTCTTCTTCGCTTATAGGCGCATTACACGCGCGCCAGGTTACAACCGTCATCGCTGACCTTTTCTCGCTCTCAACTTACCCCGACACCTATTCACTGAAGCGGGTGTTGACGACCCTTCACAAAGATGAATGCTGCTGAGAAAGACCGTAGAATATAAAATGGCAATAACATGTTCTGCTGTCGTAATGATGAAGTGAAGTAAACGTATTAAGAGAAACCAAAAACTACAGGTCGGTAATTGCGGCGCCCCTCGCACGGCTACTGGCAAGCGTAAAAAAAAAAAAAGATTTGTCTTAAAAAACAATTTTTGAGATTCAGACGATTACATTGTACAGCCGTGGCGTCGTTAGTCGCTACTGCGGGGTGCACATCAATAGACTCCAGGCTAGCAGTCATGCTGTTCGAGTGAAATTTCTCATTTACGTTGGTTTACTTTGTCGTATATTCTTGCACAACAAACACCCGCTTTCCATGACCGAAAACGAGTGATTTCTCTGTTGTTGTTTTGTAGCGTGAGCTACACTGGCTGAGGTTGAGCAGTTTCGCGTGGCTCCTGGAGAGCCGTGCTGCGCATGCGCGAGTGTCAGTGACGTCACATGGCGCACAGCTGGCGCAGAAAAGCATCTGGCACGCCCCAGCGGAGGACTGAGGAATAATTTGGACTACATGGGGACCTTTTGATGTGCAACCGAAAGCTCGGTTACACGGCGCCTCCTCCGCAATAACCCTCCGTCAGATTCCGGGCACCTCGGCCGGGATTCGAACCCGCCACATGGGGATCCGTAGGCCTGCGCTCTCGCCTCAGAGCCATCGAGGCGGCTGCACAGCTGGCACGCCGGAGCCGCCGCCGCCGCGCGCTCCGCCGCCGCCGCGCGCGCCTCGGCGGTCTGCGTATTCCAAAGGAGTGACGTCATACCCGCGGCAGACGCACTGGCGCCGCCGCGTGCCCAGCTGTGCGCCTCCGTTGCGCAGTAGCCAAGTCTGACGCTGCACCGGAGCCGCTTGATAGCGCCTCTCATTTTGTGCGCATGCGCAGAGGTATCAGTGGGGGTATACATATAGCGGGGCGTTTGCCAGTGTGGCATAGCCATGGAGAAGGAGAGCGAAATTGGTGCTCAGCGGCGCAGAATAGAGGGAGAAGCTTAACTCATTGGATCCCGAAGTAGTCTAGATAATGCGTATACCGTGTGTGTGTCATCCTAGACAACCAGGAAAGCTAACAATAACCAGCTGAACCTAAGCTCACGCTACGTAAATCCTGGCGTAGCCGAGCTAAGCCACTGCATTTTTTTTTTACAAGTTTGAGAAATGACATTTGACGTATTCAATATTTTGTGTTTTACACCGGACGTTGTCTTATTCAAAAATGGGCACGTCGGACGCTTATTGGCATGTTACAGTAAACAACAAAATGTCCAGATTCAGATCTAAAAGTATACTTCTCCAGCCATATTCACAAGTCACGACTAAATAGCGCTGTTTTTAAGTTAGTAGCACGACTATAGTGAGCATCAACACGTCTAAAGCGGTGTTCCAAATATTACACAAATGAGTCCTAGTTCCTGCGGCGGGTCGTGTCGCGTGACAAAACAGATTGTAAAAACACTGGACACGGGTAGGTTTGAGAACGCCAATGTACCAAACTCTTATCGATAAATGTTTGAACAGGGCCTAACTAGTCGCGACCAAAGCGAAAGATCGGCAACAAAAGAGCGACTAGACCCTGCGGTATTCACGAGCGCGAATCAAGTGGGTGACTCTCTAGTTAGGAATAACAAGCCGAAATGACATAAAATGACTGGTCACGCATGCAGGTACTTAAAGGGATTGTCCAGTGAAAACTGGAAGTTTTTAAGATTTTGTGATGGTTACCTGGCGGGAGCCTAAATATTAACAGAGGCCATCATTATTCAATTAAACAACACCCCGATTTATTAAAATCAATAACTGATAATTATACTAAATTCCATTTCAAATTTCGCAAGTATCAATGGCTACGCTCTCATGCCCGATGTGACGTGACACCAGGTTTGCCATTGTCAGATCCCATGCTTCATTCCACCGTGGGAACACAGTGCTCCCGACGCAGCGCAGCTTTCTATTTTACTCGCCACCGTAAATCTTGCGGAGAAGTGCGGACCGTGACAACCGCACAGCGAGAGTCCCCTTCCATTCACAAAACCTTTTCTAGCGCAGCAACGAGGGTGAACCATGTCGTAGCACTCAAGCGGGGGACTACATTTGAAGGGCGCATCAGTTCGGCGCGAAATTTGCGTTATGTTACGTCGGAGCCTCCGCTGCTCTGAAGATGAATGAGGGAAACGTCGTTTATGCACGCTTGGTTTAAAATACAATTACTCGTCCAATGCAATCAACATCCCCACCCCTGCCCGTTTTGATCTGGATGAGCATCGTACCGGCGTGCGGTCGTTTATCACTACTGCGTGCACGTGCACGTTAAAGACCCCAGGTTAGCGGTTGTACCTCACTGGCTAAATTGCTCATCTACAGCTGAGACACCAGACGCCCTCTGAGGCAGACTAACTTCCGGCTGTATAAACATACACAAAACAATTTGCTTTTGCGTCTCAGGGAAGCACAAAAAATTCTGATTTTTCTTTATGTATTTATGCGTTCATTAATCTTCAAATATCACCAGTCACCTATACAACGTCCAATGTAAGGCTGAGTGCGTTAGAGCATGTACACTTTGCAATGTAAACAAACAAAAAATAACATAACATCAATGACCTTAGGCGCCATTACAACGCAAACTGAAAGTTGATACTAATATTGAAGAAAGACAACAGCAACTCTCGAAGACACTCGCTACACAGAAATGCACAATTATTTTATGGAAACGAATGATTTGTAACTGCCACCAGAAAGCGAGCAGTGATGAGCTGATCGATAATGCTTAGGGGGAAACTATTACATTAATGAACAATGCGCGCCAAAATGGAATATTTATAATTATCTTTTAGATGGGGGAACTACAGGGTGATACAAGGAGACGCCAGGCTCTTTAAATCAACCGGAAAATTCGGTTTCTTTACCTATCGCGCTACGACTTTGTGCAGCGTTGCCCACAGATGGTGCATTTTTTTTTTGCAAAATTTGCAAAGAGCGAACTTACCTGAGGAAAAAGTAAAGAAAGAAAAAGGCTTAGCTCCTATGGAAACGCAGCGACGCCACCGGTCTTCAAACAACACGGCGCCGTTTCGCACGGGAGACAGGAGATGGCGCAAGCGGTCGCGACGCCAACTGCCGCCAACGAACGAGTAGACGACGCCGAGAGCCGGCGTCTTTTCTTTAGCAGACGATCTTTTCGAATCAAAAGCGGCGCGAGCTTTTTTCACATCAGTTGTTGTTTTTTGTTTCTGCAACTGTCGCCCCCTGCGGAACGCGCGCCGCTTTTGAGTCGAAAATATCGTCTGCTAAAGAAAAGACGCCGGCTCTCGGCGCCGTATGCTCGTTCGTTGGCGGCGTTCGTTGCGCCATCTCTTGTCTCCCGTGCGAAACGGCGCCGTGTTGTTTGCAGACCGGTGGCGTCGCTGCGTTTTCATAGGAGCTAGAACTCTAACAGGAGCTAAGCCTTTTTCTTTCTTTACTTTTTCTTCAGGTAAGTTCGCTCTTTGCAAATTTTACAAAAAAAAAAAATTCACCATCTGTGGGCAACGCTGCACAAAGTCGTAGCGCGATAGGTTAAGAAACCGAATTTTCAGGTTGATTTAAAGAGCCTGGCGTCTTCTTGTATCACCCTGTACAATTGTTTTCTTCTGCGTGAGTATAGAGTTTATGACGTAAAAACTAATAATTAGATATTTATTAGCAAAAATCAAATGTTTTAAAGAAAACCTTGTGGGCGACCTGGGGTTGCCCCTCTGCCAAATCGGAGTGGTCATTTGTTCCGCGAGGGGGCCAATGGCCACCGGCCATGCGAGACGCGCTCCCTCCTGATAAGGGGCCGCCGCAGTGTATGCGCGGGAGATTTTGGGATCGTGGCGCGGCCGATAACGGTTACTAAATGTCTGCGTGTTGTTGAACCGGTGTGCTATGTCATTCCCCGTGGTGGGTAGCAGTAAGGGAATTCCCACACTGGCGTCCATACGTGAAATGATGCTCGACTGGGAAAAAATCTCGAGATAAGAGCTTCCTACATGTAGCGACATTCTTTGAAGCGGCAACTGCGTGACGGTGCCGGCTTTAGGTGAAGCCCCTTCATGTTTCAAAAGTAGCGCAAGGTGCGTCGATGCACGAGGCACGTGCAACGTGCAGCTCTTGGGAAGATCATGGCGGCACAGCGCCGCACTGAGCTAGATTTCAGGCGCCATGTTCTTCCCAGAAGTGCGCGCAGTACATGTCTCGTGCATTTCCACAAAAATGATTGGCGCCACTTTTCCCAGGATAGTTGGGCTTTACTCCACACTACAGCTCCACACAACCTGGGAGCGGGTTTGCAATCCAGTAATCAGACGATAAGCAGGCCAATATAGGACATAGAAAGTGCAAAACTGCCACTTTATTTCTTTTTTCTTTTTTTTTCTAGATTTAAATTAAGCTCTCTCTCTCTATATATATATATATATATATATTGTGGGGATCTGTCCCACTGCTCGCCCGCAAGAAAGACACGCAAGGCAGGACACAGCAAAAACACACCTTTACTATAGTCGGTTGCAAGCTAAGAAAAAAACCGGAAATGCCTCTCAGAGGAAAATGTATTCCTACGCCGAGAAACTCCAGCCAATCATTTTCATGACGTCACGATTTCGTGGACCAATCGCAATCCTTTTGAAAAAAAAAAAAAACTCAACATGGCTGCTGGCCTTAGCAACGCGACGCTAGTTTCTCGTGACAATTATTCTGCTTTTTTGCACCGTGTTTTACGCACCACTGGCCGCTTTTCAAAACCCGACCTCGCTTGTGCTTCTTGAAGAACCGCTTTGGTGTCGCCGGTAAGGCTGCACCAGGCTGTTTCGTCCAAGAAAAATCAGGGGAATCGCTTTCCGATGTCACCTCAGTGGGATTCATGACGGAAGACAAAGAGATCGGGGCGCGGTGGTGGTGTCGATGACTTGGGAGGGTGCCGATTTGTCAAACCCGAAAAGTATAATTATTCTTGTTTTCTATTCATCCAACAAAATAAAGGCACACATTTCGTGCGCAAAGCCCACAAAACTAAGTAAATCACTAAATATTTATTATTTGCAGCAACTATAAGTGCTTTGTTATTTATAATTTTTGACGAGAGAAAGGTTGGCTTCGTTTTCGCCGCTTTCCCTCAATCGAAGGCGCTGGAAGACGGTATGTTAGACAGTATCTTGGACAGAAAATGAATTGGGAAGACGGTACATTGGACATGACTTTCTTTCTTTACTAAACAGCTACTTCGTTGACAAAAACGTATTCTAACTTATTTAGACGTCCTGAATGAATTAAATAAATATTGTAGTAGTTTAAGACACGTTTACTGGAGGAAGAAAAAGCAACGTTGCTAGCGAACTACTTTCTTGACGGCGAAGGCACTTCAGATGGGCGCAATGCGCTTGTGGGTGGAGCTAAAGGATTGTTCTTAGGTTGCATCCGACTATAGGTTCCGGCTAGTGTCTAGTTCCGGCCAGGCTTCGAGTCCCTGCTGCCGAGGCCCTCGTGAGCCACGCACGCGATCTTTCGAGCTCTCGCGCCGTGCCCGTGGCACGCTCCTGTCGGTCACCGCAGCGCTACTACACACCCCACTTGTCGCTTGCCACAATATATATATACCGGGTGAAACAAGGAGACGGCAGGCTCTTTAAATCGACCGGAAAATTCGGTTTCTTAACCTATCGCGCTACGAATTTGTGCAGCGTTGCCCACAGATGGTGCATTTTTTTTTTTTTGTAAAATTTGCAAAGAACGAACTTTCCTGAGGAAAAAGTAAAGAAAGAAAAAGGCTTAGCTCCTATGGAAACGCAGCGACGCCACCGGTCTTCAAACAACACGGCGCCGTTTCGCACGGAAGACAAGGGATGGCGCAAGCGGTCGCGACGCCAACTGCCGCCAACGAACGAGCAGACGCCGAGAGCCGGCGTATTTAGCAGACAAGGAACTGCAGCTGCTTGTTGTTACCGCGCCTGTTTTTGTTTCTGCGACTGTCGCCGCCTGCAGAACGCACGCCGCTTTTGAGTCGAAAAGATTGTCTGCTAAAGACGCTGGCTCTCGGCGCCGAATACTCGTTCGTTGGCGGCGTTCGTTGCGCCATCTCTTGTGTCCCGTGCGAAACGGCGCCGTGCTCTTTGAAGACCGGTGGCGTCGCTGCGTTTCCATAGGAGCTAAGCCTTTTTCTTTTTTTACTTTTTTCACAGGTAAGTTCGCTCTTTGCAAATTTTACAAAAAAAAAATGCACCATCAGTGGGCAACGCTGCACAAAGTCGTAGCGCGATAGGTTAAGAAACCGAATTTTCCGGTCGATTTAAAGAGCCTGCCGTCTCCTTGTTTCACCCGGTATATATATATATATATATATATATATATATATATATATATATATATATATATATATATATATATATATGTATATATATATTATCTTTTTTTTTTTTTTTTTGCAGAACAACGTTTGCGTGTTAAATGTGGTGGTCCAAACGGCCGCAACGCCGCACCTTGTGCTTTCGATACTTTCGAACGTGGATGAAACTTCGAATTCAATCGGAAATCAGAGCTTATTCTACGTTTTGTAAGCCACTGTAATCTACATATGTACTGGCTTGTATCTCGCGCCGCCTGTTGACCTCTTCCTGCAGCGGCGAATGTTGCTGCTAAGGTTGCAAGCTAAGAAAAAACCGGAAATGCCTCTCAGAGGAAAATGTAATCCTACGCCGAGAAACGCCAGCCAATCGTTTTCATGACGTCACAATTCCGTGGACCAATCGCGATCTTTTTGAAAAAAAAAAAGCTCAACATGGCTGCTGGCCTTAGCAATGCGACGCTAGTTTCTCGTGACAATTATTCTGCTTTTTTGCACCGTGTTTTACGTGCCCGAGGTTACGCCATGAAATCTTAATGGTATCGGCTTGCGTTTGCAGCAGTTTTTGCGCGACAACGTGAGAATCCAGCGACGCTATCGCCAACGAAAATTTTGAAGCGGGCGCGAGGCTTAGCACTGCTGAGAGGTATCTTGGACAGTATCTTGGACAGTATCTTGGACAGTATCTTGGACAGAAAATGAATTGGAAAGACGGTACATTGGACGTGACTTTATTTCTTTACTAAACAGCTATTTCGTTGACAAAAAGGTATTCTAACGACATTTGACACACCATCCACCCTGAAGAAAAGTGGTCCCCACTTGAAACGTTTGTGAAGTAAAGGCCTTTCTTGGAACTCTTCAACTTTCGATATATAT